>JAOTOL010001661.1:1270000-1632500 GCA_034440575.1 Imbricaverruca yamaguchii
GAAAATGTGCGTCGGAAATTATTGTATATCATTCATCCCACCAAACCATGCTGAGTTACATAGAATCTAACACTGGTTGAGACCTCTCTTCCGACTTGGATCCCGCAACGTAGTTTCCATCTATATTATCTAATCCCACCGTAAGCTTAATACTCCAATTATCCACCGATGATACCAACCATCGCATGCATATAGGACGTATCTTAAATCACACTAGATCACGCCATTACCACATCACGCACCACACCAAATCACACCGCCCTGGCATCAGACACAACACCAAGCCACATCATCATCATCATCACCATATCACTACAGCATATCACAGCACCATCGTCGCATCACACACAACCAATTCACACCGTCATGACCTCACAGACACAACACCACCACCATCATTATATCGCTACAATACACCACAACACCATCGACACATCACACACCACACCACATCACACCGCCATGACCCCAGCACTACACCACACCAGCATCATCACATCGCTGCAGCACACCACAACACCACCATCACATCACACGTCATGCCATCCACATTCTACTACCACATCACATTCCACGAGATCGAATAAACGTGCTTGCACCACAAGACACGAGACGGTATTTTTTGTGTGGTCATAGTCTGGAACAGAGGCACATCCAACGGTGTCCACTCCCCATCCTCCTTAGGAGCCCAAAAGCATTGGATCAAGTAACACGTTTTTATATTTTCTTCACCCGAAATCAATAATTTTCGTCGCGTGAAGCGCCAAAAGGCTGTGTCTATTTCATGACACTTTGTTCTGGCCTGGCCCCTCCATAAATAAACCCTGGCTACACCACTGGCCTGGAGCACAGTACAATTGAAGGTGGGAGGTAGCCAATTAATTACTCTATGCAAGTTCGGATGAGTCCCTTACATGCACTGGTGGACCTTTGGGCGGGACACGCAGACAATGCTCCTCCGAAGGGCGATTTTGTCGAAGTTCTGCACTAAAATAGCATTTTCTTGAAGTTATAGAAAATAGTCATACAGATATTGTTTTAAACGTATCCACCGAATGTTAACGGACGAGTTTTTTTGAATCGGACACAAAATTTAAATCTCCCCCCAAAAAAATGGTCGAAAACCAGCCACCTGTATCGACGCTGTACACTATAAGTACGGTAGTAAATTTGCATGCATGCTTACATGGTGAGCTCCTTTAGATCAACAAGCAAGTCTGCAGAAGAATACACCGAATATCTGATATTTTAGCGCGATAGCTTCTCATCATCATTTTCTGCAAGCATTTCCTCCATTCTGTCTGCCAGTGTGTTTATGTGTGTCTGTGAGACCGAGCGTCTGTCTGCCTGTGTGTCTTTCTGTCTGCGTGTCTGTCTGTCTGCGTGTCTGCCTGTATGTCTGCTTGACTGTCTACCTTTCTTCTATCTCTGTCTCCCTCTTCTCTGTCTTGAAATATGCCTTTGTCTATGTCTTTGTAATATGTTTTGTATTCCGTCTTTGTATTTCTGCCTCACTGCCTCTCTGCCTCTGCTTCCCTGTCTTCCAGTCTTTTTGTCTCCCTGCTTCGATGCCTCTCTACCTCTCTGTCTCCCTGTCTCACTGTCTCACTGTTTTCCCTGAAATGAAATTGCAGAGGGAGAATGAAGGGAGATTTGCGTGAGGGAATATTTCCCAGAGAACAAAGCCAGTTCACGCACATGCTTGCTTCGTAGAGGCCCCTATAATGAAGTTGCTATATTAGCGTTAGCTAACGCTGGTTTCTCTGAGCACAGGTGACATTCGTAGCGAGACTGGACAACTGCCGCCGAGTTACACGTGCCCTTCGTAGCGGGACTGGAGAACTGTAGGGGAAGTGGAGGTAATTTGAGCATTTTCTTTTACTCGAGACGGCCTTGGGAAGACGTGGTGAGACAGATTGGTTACGTGTGCCCATGGTCTGAGAGGGTGATCGTTTGGGCGCAGATGGATCGCACACAGATTCCTTTCAAACGATTATAAATCAGTGATATTTTTAGTTCTTCAAACATATCGCCTTTGTCCAACTTACCCAAAGTGCCCCACCATCAGGATAAGCTTATTCTGGTGGTGGGGTAAGTTGACCACGAGCTCTATTTACATAAATAAACGCTGTGACGACTACTGATAAGTGTTACTTCTTTAGTGTCGCAAGCTTTGTATGGTCACTCCCTGTCACCTCGAGTGTCTGGTGGAAAAGCATGAAGCTATCAAAAAATACCACTGAATATACTTCGATCTAGATTTTCATCGGGGACGAGTGGTCTAGAGGTACGTTTCGCGTCTTACAATCGAAAGATTGTGTGTTCGAGCCTCACCTGTCGCCACTGTTCGCCCGCGACCAATCGGCGTGAGAGATTGAAGACGCTACATGACTTAACGGTCGAGGTGTCATCAAAACGAATAACCACCACTAGGTTGTCACTGCTTTTTTTATTTAGCGTTGTCACACCACAATTCATGACATAACAATCTCCTGGACGCAGAAAGGCCGAACAACGATTTCATGCCAATGTTTGTCGTGCTTCATGATAAAAACGTCACCAGCATGCAACACATTTACAGACTACGGCTCAACCGTGGCTCCTGCTGCTCCGGTCGCGATTGCTCAACTAGTTGCATACGCACCTCACTTAACCCGTCCCGTTTCGGGGGGGGGGAGTGGGGGTCTTCAACCGCCCCTTCAGGTTTTTCGCGGATAGTGAACGAACGACCCGCGGCGGTGCGTCAAAATTTGGCATACCTTTTTTTCCGCATCAATTGGACATACTGTTTCACAATCTTGAAGTCAGGTCATTTAGGGTCAACGAGTTAGTCAAGGTCATGTGAGGTCACCTCCAAAAAGTTAAACCAGTCGCACGCTTTAACGGTACAGATATTTTAATGAAACTTTCAGCGTTTGTTTATCTTTAGGGATGCAATAAAACGTATGAGATAAATTTTCAATTTTTTCCCCGTTTTTGACTACATATAAATTTTGCATATTTGCCTATTGCAGTTCAAATCGAAGTCTGGCTAAAGTAAGCATTTTTTATTAGGGCAAGTTGACTTCCAACAACGTTTCTCGGTCTGCTCTACCCACTAGAAAAGGACAATTGAAGACAATTTGAAAACTCAAAATGTTGAAATTCCGCAAAAATTGTATGGCACTGGTTGATTACGCTGTGCTTTTCTGATTCCATTTTTTTTCTCTCAAATATACCACAAAATGAACTCCCCAGAGCCAAAAACATAATGTAAGTCGTGAAAAGTCGTGAAAATCTAGCCACACTAGTGACGTCACTTTTGGGAATAAATTATTTTGGGGGATGGATCCGGGCCCTACTCGTCGAGCGCTTTCCGATGACACCTCTTTCGTTTTCGTGTGATGCTTAGTTTTGATTTTAGAGGGGGTTACTATCCGCCCCCCAGACCGGGTGTGAGGATCTGACCGGAAAGACGGCGAGGGTTAAAATAAATATGGCTGCCCATCTTCTCATAGTCCCATGGCAAAGTGACTTGGGTGGATTTCAAGACAAAGTACATGCCTGCAATTGTGTGCTCAAATCGGAAGCCTACCTGTTGCGAATTAAGGAAAATAAAACATTTCCAAGTGAAGGAAAAATTACTGTTCACCAACATATATTTTTCTTCAAGGTTCACCAGATATCTACCATTCCCAGCCTACCGTCCACCAAAAATGGAAACTTTCTTCGATGTATCGGCGGGTGGTTTATAAGTTTTCATGACACCTTAGGAGGTGAGATACTGGGGGCGGCTCAACTTACCTGAGGGCTCAGCTAGCCTCATTTTCCCTCGCTGGCCGTCTGCTGGTTGGTGTTATCTACCACTCCGTCGTGGATGTGCCCGGAGGTCAGGTGTAATACGGCACACTATGCCATCGCACAGATGCGCTATTTATTGTTCAGCGTTGCAGTCCCGAGTCAAATTACGTCCGGCTCGGATTGCTCGCGCAGTTATAACGGCCTGCGGAATGCTTGTTCAGCCTGTGATCGTAGCATGAGGCTGGGGCAGCGAAGCGTATCGCGGTAAAGGGGTGGGGGCGCTGCACTCAGACAGCATTTTCGGTCCTGTAGCAGCTGGTCTTGGCGACAATTTGTGATCACTCACGGACTAATCTGTATTTTCAGCGTGTGGTTAGCTGGAAGTTCTGCCGCCGGGTCCCAAACCTACACCACAGATTTGGAATCGGGGGCGAAAATGACTTTGGTTGATTTTGTCGTTTGAGGTCATAGGGGTACTATGAAATTTCTGAAATCTGACGGCTTCCCGATTAAACTAAGGACACATCTTGGCTGCTTGCAACATTCGCTTGTGCGACAAAATTTCCCGCCTGATTTTCTTTGAGTAACAAATCTCAGCATTTATTGAGTTCACGCTGCACTTCCGTGGGTTGGGTAATGTGTATGTGGCTTCTGACAAGCATCGTGTTTATACAATATCGATGCTCAATGTACAGGGCTGGAAGAAGCCAAATCACTTCATACTAGCGTTCAGGCTAGAAATGACCGAGCTCGTCGTCACGGTGTTAGATAGACAAGCTAATACTATAGCAAGGTTCAAGTGCTGGCGACGCGCCTGCCAGTTTGCAATGTAGCGATGAGAAAAACCTCGTTTGAGCAATTTCTACGCATCCCACTGCCCTGCGGTTGCTATAGTTATCAATCATGACTGCCTCCATCCAGTATTAACCCACACAAAACCGGAGAGGGAGGGTTACTACACTGCTCCATGAGGCTTTTCTGCATGAATGAAAAAAAACGGCATGTGTGCACACGCTGCAATTTTTGATAGCTTGTGGGGGTTGCACGCAGGGGTCGCAGGCAGGGCTTTCTTGAAGGGATCCAACCACCGATTTTTTTTTTGTGGGGACCACGCTCGCGAAGTACACCGAACATTTTTCGTGCGGCGTTGTGCAAATACAAACATTTTGGTGATCTAGTGTAACTGTATGGATAACAAGGCGAGGAGGGAAATGCTCAGGGATCTTGTTGTGTTCTATTTGCTGTTCAAGTGGTTGACATATCTCATCCAGCACGATATAGAAATGGCTCGATAAAATGCAATGGAACTCTGTGCAGACCTAAGCACATGCTTTACATAACTATTGATGCAGGTCTTGTTACCAGGTCAGGTCAGTTCACTAACCTGAGACGATTGTTCATGAACATGTTCTGGCGGATTTCCACAGATTTCGTGCTTGGCTCCAATGGCGAACCCAAATATAACTCTATGCAAGAAACCCTCACAAAATATACGTTACCGTGTCCAACATTCAATCAAAGTCCAACGAGGGATCGTATGATCCTATAGCATTCTATAATATCACACAGCGCCCTATTAGCACCTAAAACTAATCCTCAGTTTCAGCAGGAAGGCGTCAGATTTAGAACAAATTCATAGTACCCCTATGATCTGGCACGACAAAATCAATCAAAGACCTTTTCGCCCCCGAATCAAAATCCATGGTGCAGCTTTGGCACTCGGCGGCACAACTTCCAGCTAACCGTGCGGTGAAAATGCAGATTAGTCCGTGAGTGGTCACAAATTGTCGCCAACGTCAGCTACTACGTCACCGAAAAAAAGAAACACATGTCTGAGTAGAGCGCCCGCACCCCTTTGCCGCGATACGCTCCACCGCTCCTGCCTCATGCCACGACCACAGGCTGAACGAGCATTCCGCGGGCCGTTATAACTGCGCAAGCAATCCAAGCCGGACACGATTGGACTGGGAACTGCAACGCTGAACAATAAATAGCACAGCTGTGCAATGGTATGGTGTGCCGTACTACACCCGAACACCGGCGATAGCCACGACGGCGCGGTAGATAACACCAAACAGCAGACAACCAGCAGGGGAAAGTGAGGTCAGCTGAACCTCCAGGTAAGGTCATGCTAATAGGGCACATAGCACGGCAAGCAACGTGGAGCAATATGAGGTTCGGAACTTTGTGAATTGACTCGATGCGCCTGTATGGATACACACAGCAGTGGATTGCGCGCATACAAACGGTAGTGGATTGTACGCATGCACGCGGCAGTGGATTCCAGGCGTATAAACGGTTCTCGGTGACACGCATCTGCACGACAATGGATTAGCTCAGGCTTCGTCCCCACTCGTGATCAGGTTCCATTAAATGTATAATTTTGATTTGAACGATATTGTATTTACTCTACTACCGATGGCTACCATACTTAGTGGTGGGCTCCACAATTTCATTTCTGTAATGACATTCTACAGTTGCTTAGTGATGACCTGTCATCACTGGGAATTCCGGCTTCCGTCCTGTTTCGCACCCCACAAACCACGATGGGCAACCAGCTTGCCTGGGTCACTGACTTTTGCCCACTGTGCACATATTTGCATTCACATAGCAGTTCTGCACTGCACCTCCTACTCTGGTATTCATGTATTTTATTGCATGCATATATAGTGGTGAAGACAGGAGAAGAACAACATTGACGCAAAAGAAAGAAGCTTAAGTCTAAACACCTTTCCAAACCTAAGCACAAGCAAAATGAAATAAAGTGATTATGCAATACTGAGAAACAAATGACCCATATACTTCCTCACTAGAAAGACCGGCAAATGAAGTGCATAACAGCATTCATGCAGTGAGGAAAGCAGTGGTAGGGAAGCAAAATTTCAAGTTTAGGACAACGGTAAATATAAAGAGACGTGCTATTTCGTAAAAAGACAGCCGGCTATGGTTGCATCATCTTTATTAGCTTTATATATATATATATATATATATATATATATATATATATATATATATATATATATATATATATATATATATATATATATATATATATATATATATTGATTTCCCGTTGAAAAGTTCAATCGATACGCACATCCGGGACCTTGCAAGAAGACTAGTTCTGGCAGTAACCATGCGCGTGACGAAAACAAGGAAGGATTATGGCCAGAGCCAGACCAGTCCGACCAGAGGGAACGTGATACCGAACCGAGCTCTGTTGCACGCCTTAACTTCTGACGCTAGTCCATAAGACACCGAGATATTTCTACGGAGCCTCCAGAGCAGAAATACCGAAGGCCATTTCTACGTACTCGCGCCAAGCCTGTGTGCGGCTGTATATCCTGGCGAAACTTGACAAACGATCGGTTACGTCATGGAGATGACGCGCCGCACTTGGTAGTCCTGGAACATTTACTCAATTTCATTGGAGGCCACATCGCCAGACGTGTCAGTTCAGGGCGACGACCGGGCCATTCTCCAGCCGATACGATCTGACTCAGTGAAGAGGCCTACCAGTCGGCTTCGTTTGACCATGAATCTCGAGCGGCCGGGCTTGTCGGGGCACGAAGCGGCCGACGACGAAGGACAGCGGTGCGCCCAGTGGGTGGCCAAGGAAGTAATGGCCGTCGGAACAGCATAATCTCCTGATAAAATAGAAGGCTCTGACGTGGATGGTCCGACACGATCGTTTGTTTTGTAGAAACACCACGTACTTGTGTATTTTTATTGATACATTTTGTTGAATGTCGTGCCGTCCCTTTCGAAGAAAACTCATCTTCATTGCACATCTTGGCCTTCTTCTGGACTATTTTTCCTTTATCTTCATGTTGGTGCCCTCCTAAATAATTTTCCAGGTGCACCTTTCATACTTGTAGTGTCAGAGTTCAAGCTCGTGAAGAAGTTTCAGAATTCCCAGAATGCCATGAATATTTTCCAATGACCCCACTGTTCCGGAAAATTTTCTACAACATCGACAATGCACAACGTGTCATCTCATTTTGATCAATGAGTTGCTGAAATGAAGAGCCAACGAATACATAGATACCTTTGTATTTCTTACATCGCATATTCCTATGTAGTTTCGTGTTATGGTTGTAATTCCTCTGACAATTTTGCGTACGTACATGAAGGCATATCCAGATAAACGGGACGCACTTGCTCTTTGTCTGCCATAGGTAGTCTCACCTTTCTCAGGTTTCTCTTTCATGTGGTGTTTGAGTGTCCCCTCTCAGCTCGTTGTCACTATGGTGAAATTACAATGACCGCTGTGCGAGAAGTTGAGGTGCTCACTACTACACTTTATTTTTAACGGTGTGCAAAAAGCAATCCATGCAAACTGTAACCTTCTCATGGGAAGCGTATATTTGCATTCTAAATGGAGCTGAACCACCCACCTCCCTCAACGCAGCCACAGGGGCAGCACCCTTCAACAAAACCACAGTGGGCAGCACCCTTCAACACGATCACGGACGGCTGCACCCTTCAACACAGCCATGGGCGGCAGCACCCTTCAACACAACCACGGGCGGCAGCACCCTTCAACACAACCACAGGCGGCAGCACCCTTCAAGAAGACAACGCGGCAGTACGGCGGCGGTGTGGCCGGACCAATGACGTCACATACCTTGCAGCCCTCGCACGACGTGACGCCGTAGTGGTAGCCGGACGCCTTGTCACCGCACACACGGCACGCCACGAACGTTTTGTTGGGCGATGACGTGTTGGAGTCGGCCGGCACCACGCTTTGTTCTGAAACACAGGTGCGGATGGCTAGTGCTGTGGGCTCAGTATCGCACCGAACAGAATGGTATGGCATGCAGTTCCGGCCGGCCAAGTACGCCGAACAGTTCGATGGGCTCCTATAAAAGCCTGCCAAGCAAAACAACGTACGATTTCTTAAAGCATACCCACGTGAGCGTCCTTTTCTTTAAAAATGGTGTAGATTTTCGTGGGGACAAAAAGGGCGGCCCAAACTCTTTGGAGGGTATGGAAAGAACATTTGCCCCCAGTTAACGAAAACATGATTTAGTCTGTAAAGATTTTAAGATGAACACAATTTTACAATAAGTTTTTCTTCAGACATTTTGCATAGATTTCGTGAGAAAGCTTCATCACGCTAATATTCACTTAATTGATCCATCTAGGGGCCGTCATGTACTCTCCCACGTCCCGTATGCCATCTTTCTACCATGCCAAGGTGGTACAACTGCCTGCAATGGGATCGAAGGGGGACCCCGAATAATAGCTTGAAAACGACTTCCTCGAAAACTCATTTGGAAACATAACTAGCTCTGAGCTACCATTAAGAATATTTTAGTTATCGAGAGCCTTGCCCTATCAGATGGGCGCGGCAAACGCTGCCGGACAATTCAGTAATGGAGGAGTATTCAAATGGACGGCATCGATTACCTCATGGGTTCAGAAGCACACCATGGAACACATTTTTGGATGAAGTCTAGGCCATTTTTTTGCGGGAAGGGGCTAGGCCTCATGGATCTCTATGTCGGTTTCAGGGTCCTTCTCTGACTGTTCCCAAAGTCCTTTTTGTCTGTCTCAGAAACCAATCATGCTTCCACAAGGATTTCTCCGTTCGTCTGAATGGTTCATCAGACTTCCAAAGAGTCTTGGCCTTGCCGGTCTCAGGGGCTTCTCTGACCTTCCCATGGACTCCTCTGCCAATCTCAGAACACAAAATGTAAGAACAATTACGGTCAGAGTCTTCGGGGGCCCCTCGATCCCTCGACTGCTCCATTCCGCCTGGAAGCAGTCTGCTCCCCTGGACTGTCCGGGAGTACTTGGGGCCTCCGGTCCACTCGAAGAGTGTCATGATCCATGATCCTCCACCTTTGCGTCTGTCTGTGACGTAGTTTGAACATTTACTATGTGCATATTGTTATATGAATTTAATTGAAGTCATAACTATGTACATCAACAGGTCGCTCCAGGAATACAGGAATACTGCGACGTCTTGGTCTTGGTCCTGCTATTGGTCCTGACAAATGACGAAGGACGCTACAAATACTTCGGATGAGGGCGCATAAAGTGACCGTTTCTTTTCGGAAAAAAACTTATCGGTTTGTCCATAAGCACAAGTATTGCAAGCAACAGCGCCTGTGAACTCTGTTGCTTGTCACGGGTGTGGACGCTGCTTGATACCTATATTTGAATCTAGAGCGTATGCGGCCCACCCATGCTCATGCATGGATTGCAGTGGTGTGGAAATGGCCAACCCCGGTGAACCCCGACCACACCGGTGAACCCCGACCACACCGGTGAACCCCGACCACACCGGTGAACCCCGACCACACCGGTGAACCCCGACCACACCGGTGAACCCCGACCACACCGGTGAACCCCGACCACACCGGTGAACCCCGACCACACCGGTGAACCCCGACCACACCGGTGAACCCCGACCACACCGGTGAACCCCGACCACACCGGTGAACCCCGACCACACCGGTGAACCCCGACCACACCGGTGAACCCCGACCACACCGGTGAACCCCGACCACACCGGTGAACCCCGACCACACCTGTGAACCCCGACCACACCGGTGAACCCCGACCACACCTGTGAACCCCGACCACACCGGTGAACCCCGACCACACCGATGCACCCCGACCACACCGGTGAACCCCGACCACACCGGTGAACCCCGACCACACCGGTGAACCCCGACCACACCGGTGAACCCCGACCACACCAGTGAACCCCGACCACACCGGTGAACCCCGACCACACCGGTGTCGTGCCGCAGCTACCGAGTTCACTGAACCATTGAGAGGCCTACGAATTCGCGATGGGCACTCGGCTAGGCAGAATGCGCCGCTCACCACTCCACGCCATGGGAACTCGTTTCCGAATCACCACGCCGTTAATGGGGACCCGGAAGACGCGATGGCCGGCGCACGTGATGGGCACACACACACACACACACACACACACACACACACACACACACATATCCTGCCGACAGAAGGCTGGGTCTGGTATAACAGTCAGAGACACGGCTGCCAGCCATGCCGGCCATGCCTGTACCGATGCATCGGCACAGGCATGGCCGGCACTGGACGCTGGCCGGCACTGGCACCCATGCAAACAGCTGGTGGTGTGGGGTCACTGACCCAGCAGTCGAGACCCGCCCGACAACTGTCGCCGACAGCTGACCGATTTTGCCGAGTCGCTGTATCCACAATGAGCTCCAGAGATGGATGGGTCGCTGCTCCGTGGGGTTGAACGACACATGGCGCCCCCATCATCCTGACACAGGGGGTACATCGTGCACATCATCCTGACACAGCGGAGAAATGGCGCCCCCATCATCCTGACACAGGGGGCACATGGCGCCCATCATCCTGACACTGGGGGCATATGGCGCCCATCATCCTGGCATAGGGGGCACATCGTGCCCATCATCCTGACACAGGGGGCACATCGTGCCCATCATCCTGACACAGGGGACACATCGTGCTCATCATCCTGACACAGGGGGCACATGGCGCCCCCATCATCCTGACACAGGGGGCACATGGCGCCCATCATCCTGGAATAGGGGGCACATCGTGCCCATCATCCTGACACAGGGGGCATATGGCGCCCATCATTCTGACACAGAGGGCACATGGCGCCATCATCCTGACACATGGGGGCACATCGTGCCCATCATCCTGACACAGGGGACACATGGCGCCCATCATCCTGACACAGGGGACACATCGTGCCCATCATCCTGATACAGCGGGCACATGGCGCCCCCATCATCCTGACACAGGGGGCACATGGCGCCCATCATCCTGACACAGGGGCACATGGCGCCCATCATCCTGACACAGGGGACACATCGTGCCCATCATCCTGACACAGAGGCACATGTGCTCATCATCCTGACACAGGGGCACATGGCGCCCATCATCCTGACACAGGGGACACATCGTGCCCATCATCCTGGCATAGGGGGCACATCGTGCCCATCATCCTGACACAGGGGGCACATCGTGCCCATCATCCTGACACAGGTGGCACATCGTGCCCATCATCCTGACATAGGTAGGCATACATAGATGAGCTTCTGCAGTCATCAGTTCTCCGTCGTGAGTCCAGTTATCCGACGCTGAGATAATTTCAGTTTAGTAATTTCAGTGTCAGTAATTTCACCCGAACCACTACTATCAGTAACCTGGAACTTTCGGCACTCTTATGTGAATACACAGCCATGACACAGTACAGTGGAAGGGCAATTGAAGATGTACTCTGCTCCTAAGTAATAGGGAAGAGAGGATCACATTCTGCTCCTGGCTTACTAAATTATATACGTGAATACTTTTAGCTTACTGGTGACCAAATTCCACATTGAAGGGAATCTAAGGCAAATACGAAGTACTATCATAAAGTTGATAGAAGACACAAATGTGTTCAGAGGATCAGACGGTGTTTCTTTTCCAAGTAGACGCTCGGAAACAATGAAATAAGCGTATTTCAATGAGCTTATCGAAGTCCATACATATTTGCGGAGTTAATTGTTATTTTGGGAGAGCCAGTTGACCGAACACTAATATTTGGGGAGGGGGACACCTTCAGTATATCTCAGCAACTAAGGGATTGAAGCAATTCAAACGGGAGTCAAAAGCCCTGAACCATGCCCGCACAGTCATACGGAACGCTTGACCTTTGGATAATGGACGACATCAAAGGTGAGGTGAAGGAGGCAAATGGATTTCCTCGAATATAACTTAATACTTCACTTTTCAGCTGAATTATTTCCGCGCCCGAACAACAGACTGATCTCATTTGGGCAGCGGCCGAGAGCCATCGGTCTTGCAAGTTTCGGAGGTCTATTAGCCCTCGTTTGTCTTCTGTGGAAATGGTTGACGTCTTGATCAGTTGAAGTAAAAAGTGGAAAAATGGTGAAGTCATGCACTTACCAAATATTTCGCGGTGCACGATGTCAAAACAGTGTATGAAAATAGTAAAATTAAAACAATCGTGACTAAAATAAAAGCAACACTGTAATAAGAGCCATTCATATTAAACCTAGGACCCACACAGGAAAGCTTAAGGGTGCCCTTACCAAATTTTTCTGGAATACAGGCTTCATGCTGCTGGCTATAAAATAGCAATATACGGTTATATATAGTTTAAACTAACGCCTATTTGACGCCAATAGCATGGAAGAGGACACCTGTTCCTATGCTTGGTCTCTCGTCGCATCGGAAAAATAACCATATCTACATTTGCGGCATGCAATATAAATGTAGTAAAATAGGAAAATACAGTTGGATTCACTATGTTTACCACCGAGAGCTTCGAGGGATATACAGATATATATAATGATCCAGGATGAGGTCTACATTGACAACTCAATGGTCTACACTGATATCATGTCCCTCTTCTGACCCTTACATGGGCATGCCGACATACTGCAGGTCTAACCTACGAACCGGAGAAGGAAGCAATGTCAAACTTAGAAGTTAAAATGGGAGCATAGTGTTGACGTCATAGCCAGTGACATAAACAACTCTGATAAAATGCTTTGATACACGGTGTACAATAAGTAGTCGGAGGAGTTCTGCAGTTTTAAAGGTGCCGTGCCATTTAATTATCGAGTGATCTGAAAAGCTATATGGGGCGTTAAATACCACTCTTTCAGTCATCGCTAATCATCAAAATCGAACCAGTTTTACTTACAAAGTGGAGGAATAAATAATGCATCCCTTTTCACCCAGATGAAAACAAGTATCTGAATCTGTCTCGAAATCTATTAGAAAGTGATGGCCATGACGTTATTTAATATTAGTGCAGGTTACATGCAAACTGCTTGTGGCAGGGATAAGTGTCCTGACATCATACTTCGTAAATATTTATGTTTGAAGGTCAGAGCGTACCATTCCTGTGACATTTTCCACCTTTAACTCTTAGCCAGAATCATGGCGTTGCATCAGAACATTTCAACTTGAAGAACCACTGTGTGTATCCGTCCCTCAGAGTAATCCCTGTCGTCCGCGATATAACTATATGAAATTTGACGATTAGCTTCCGTGTGTGGGGTATTTGGGGAAGGCATTGAAACAAACAAAGAATTAATGTAATCTATATATAAAATTTTGACAGTGTTCATGTCACTACCACCATGACTGCATCAATCACAAATAGGTTAGCTGATTTCACCAAGCAGAGGACAATCAAATGATGAAGAAGGCGACCAAAGTAAAGCTTTCGGAGCTGTGCCGTTCTCAATACCGCGAAATCGCATGCCCTTCCGTGGCCATCCACCAGCAAGAATACTGTGTCTTTGGTGGCTCCACCATCTTGCTGAGTGGTGACCCCACAGGGAGACCACGACGACCACCACCAAGCACAGAACCCACCACCAAACCCGAATATCAATACCCAACCCATAGTTCAACGTCACCCAGTTTTACCACTACGGAGCCCAGAGACCACCCGAGCCGGCAGGGTGTACCCGAAGACACCGCCGACCGCGGACACCCAGCCCAGAGACAACCCCAGCCTCCTGGCAGAACATCAGGCCCAGAGACCACCCCGGTCCAGAGACCACCCCGGCCCAGAGACCACCCCGGCCTAGAGACCACCCCGGCCCAGAGACCACCCCGGCCCAGAGACCACCCCGGCCCAGAGACCACCCCGGGCCAGAGACCAACCCAGCCTCCTGGCAGAACATCAGGCCCAGAGACCACCCCGGCCCAGAGACCACCCCAGCCCAGAGACCACCCCAGCCTCCTGGCAGAACATCAGGCCCAGAGACCACCCCCGGCCCAGAGACCACCCTGGGCCAGAGACCACCCCGGCCCAGAGACCACCCCAGAGCCACCCGGCCCAGAGACCACCAGGCCCAGAGACCACCCGGGCCCAGAGACCACCCCAGCCTCCTGGCAGAATATCAGGCCCAGAGACCACCCCCGGCCCAGAGACCACCCCGGCCCAGAGACCACCCCGGCCCAGAGACCACCCCAGCCTCCTGGCAGAACATCAGGCCCAGAGACCACCCCGGCCCAGAGACCACCCCGGGCCAGAGACCACCCGGCCCAGAGACCACCCCAGCCTCCTGGCAGAACATCAGGCCCAGAGACCACCCGGGCCCAGAGACCACCCCAGCCTCCTGGCAGAACATCAGGCCCAGAGACCACCCCGGCCCAGAGACCACCCTAGCCTCCTGGCAGAACATCAGGCCCAGAGACCACCCCGGCCCAGAGACCACCCTGGCCCAGAGACCACCCCGGGCCAGAGACCACCCCGGCCCAGAGACCACCCCGGCCCAGAGACCACCCCGGCCCAGAGACCACCCTAGCCTCCTGGCAGAACATCAGGCCCAGAGACCACCCCGGCCCAGAGACCACCCTGGCCCAGAGACCACCCCGGGCCAGAGACCACCCCCGGCCCAGAGACCACCCCCGGCCCAGAGACCACCCCGGCCCAGAGACCACCCTAGCCTCCTGGCAGAACATCAGGCCCAGAGACCACCCCGGTCCAGAGACCACCCTGCCCTGGCCCAGAGACCACCCCGGGCCAGAGACCACCCCGGCCCAGAGACCACCCCGGCCCAGAGACCACCCCGGCCCAGAGACCACCCTAGCCTCCTGGCAGAACATCAGGCCCAGAGACCACCCCGGCCCAGAGACCACCCTGGCCCAGAGACCACCCCGGGCCAGAGACCACCCCGGCCCAGAGACCACCCCGGCCCAGAGACCACCCCGGCCCAGAGACCACCCCAGCCTCCTGGCAGAACATCAGGCCCAGAGACCACCCCGGCCCAGAGACCACCCTGGCCCAGAGACCACCCCGGGCCAGAGACCACCCCGGCCCAGAGACCACCCCGGCCCAGAGACCACCCCGGCCCAGAGACCACCCCGGCCCAGAGACCACCCCGGGCCAGAGACCACTCCGGCCCAGAGACCACCCCAGGCCAGAGACCACCCCGGCCCAGAGACCACCCCGGCCCAGAGACCACCTCGGGCGGCGGGGCGGTCTCGGAGGTGCCACCGACGGTGAACACAGCAGCCGTGTCGGCAGCGTGCCGGCACTCCGTGTCGGCAGCGCCGCTGCGGGTGCCGCTGTACCGCTAGGCCGCTGCTTGGCGTGCGAATCGGCCGTTATTGCTGCCACTGTTGGACGGCCGAGCCGCCAAACGGAGGTACACCCGGTGACAGGGGCGGAGGCAGTGGCGGCATCTGGGATACACCCGGTGACAGGGGCGGCGGAAGTAGCGACACCACAGGTTGGACGAAGAGGTGAAGTCCCCCTCCCTCCCCTGCAGCGTGTTGCTGCTGTTCGCTGGAGTAGGTGTCGAGCTGAAGCTACAATGGCGTGGTTGGAAACCGGCCAAGCGTAGGGAGAGAGGCGCCGGCGTCCTGATGGCTCATCGGTCGGAAACCGCGTGGGGTGGATGCCTGACAGCTATTCTCATCTCTTCGGCTACACGGGGGTGGGCAGGGAGTCTGCACTTGGGTCACGTCGGAGAGGTGGCACCCGCATTTACCTGCATGCCTCTGAGTTTGCGTTTCACAGCAGTGACACAGTGTGGAAATACCACGTATGGGGTATGGATGTAGTGACACTCTTGCTGTACCCATGCGCCATGTTGTCGTTCTTCAAAGTCGGCGATGCGAAACGTCGACGTATCATGGTATACAGGTAACAGTATGATATTGTAGTGAAGATGAACAAAGGAAGCAGCAATTAGCTTGCATGCTAAGAATAATGTACTTTGGAGGAAAAATGCCTTAGCTAGCTGATTTACTGATTGTTTTTCGACATCCAAGTCAATCAAGAGCTTGCCGAGGAAAAGCCGTTGTTCTCGCACCTCTTGCCGTGCCTCACATTAGACGGCATAGAATAAGACAGTTTGTTTTGCCAATACGTCCCGCTGCCACTGCCACTACCGCTGCCTCACACTGTCATGGGGCAATTGGACAGAACAACAATACTTTACACGAAATAAAATTAACTACTTGCTATCTCGTTCCAAATCGGCCTTCCTTGCCCAGAGCCAAACATCTAGACAACGTGCGAAAGAAACCATTCTGAGTGCCAAACCTAGGTAGTGAAATATTCCTGAAAATTGGATGTCCCGTAATTGTATTTCCCATAAACTCATTGCGATTGTAATTGTCGTTCGCATCTACGAAATCGGTGAATTATTCACAGAGAAGCGAAAGTAAAAACGTCCAAACCCCTAATATTGAACGGTGTGTCAATTTCTGCACCAGCACCACGTTGAGAACAAAATTGATCATTTTAAAGCGGTTTGGAATGATACAAAAAATGCGCTGCAAGATGCCTCGTCACCACAAAACC
This sequence comes from Imbricaverruca yamaguchii, assembly GCA_034440575.1. Lineage (NCBI taxonomy): Eukaryota > Metazoa > Arthropoda > Thecostraca > Neoverrucidae > Imbricaverruca > Imbricaverruca yamaguchii. The sequence continues at coordinate 1,287,099 of JAOTOL010001661.1, forward strand.
CACGATGATGGACAACAGCCATGCTACCTGTAATAGCAGCATATGTACTTCAAAAATCACAACTCCACATTTTCACAGTCTGATGGTCCGGCGGACAATCAGTACGTGGCTACAGAGCACACATTCGACAATCTCACGATCTGATCACCACACAGTGGGATAGTCTTCTAGCCCGGTGTCCACACAGCGCACAGTGGGACAGTCTGGTGGTTCGATGGCCACCGGCAGACATCCATGCCGGTTCCGTTCCGGTGAGGACTCCGGTGGCGTGGTTACCAGGTTTGCCGTTACCTTGGCAATGGTAAGAGCTTCTCACCATTACAGGGCTGTGGCGAACAACTATCTATCGCAGCCAAGGCGGCAGCAAACAATAACCATCATTCGGGTGACAGAAGTAGCTGACCGTTGCTACAGCGGCAGGAAGATGTCACACCTACCTCTGAAGTCACCTAGCATGTAACATCTATCTATAGTTATGGTAAAGGCCATTAGGTCTGTGTTGCACAAGTAAATGCACCCATTCCGATGAAGCACACAAATGACTGAGATTCCAATGAATCTGAAATTTTGAAACAAGCATGGTACGCTGAGAATGCTTATTTAAAAAAATAAGTCCGCGTTTCCATGTGGTGCATGTAGCTACTGACGGGCCAATTTAGCGAACTGCAAATCAAGTTTGTATTTTATGGTTATATGTAGCGCAAGTTCAATAATTAAGGTGCGGTAAAACCTTATATATAATTTTGTCCACATCTTTCTTTATCCAATTCTGGCACTTGCATGCATGAGTGTTTGCATGCACGTATGTGTGTTTGGCCACATGTGCAGATATTTCCCAAATATTGTATAAGTGTCTTTGATCGCAGCTGCCACATCTGCATGCACATTTGTGCACAGTGCACACCAACCATGTGTTTCATCACCCTTACCCGCTAGGCTGCTACCGGAAACGGCAGCCTACTTAGTTCGATTCTCAATGTGAACAGCAGTATTTTAAAAATTAAAAATATCTTCTGGATGTACCTACTCCAAAAGTCCGGGATGCCTGCTGCACCCTTGATTTCCAATCTGCCTCGCTCTTCCGACTCGTCAATCTCACTCTTTTACCATCCAGTCTCCCAGCCGTAGTGTGGGCACACATCCACCCAGTCTCCCAGCACCCAGTCTCCCAGCACCCAGTCTTCCAACACCCAGTCTCCCAGCACCCAGTCTCCCAGCACCCCGTCTCCCAACACCCAGTCTCCCAGCAGTATGTGGGCATTCATGTTCTTTTAGGCCTCGAAGTCAAGTGAGCCAACTGACAACTCCCAACCGTAGCGCCATTGTCTCCTATCAACTATTTATTCGTAGAGCTGTACGATAAGGAGGAGCCGGCACGTCCGACTGCGGGTACTTGGCACACGCGATGTGTACACTTCGCCTTTTCTTCAGGCTGACAACCTCTGAAATGCTTCACATGATAAATGGTGACTCCGCAAGCGTATTTTGATGGCAGGTTGACTCACATGGCCTTGTGTTTTCACGCGGTTAAAAGGTGCACCACACCAGTCTACCATGTCGTGGTGAAGAAAGGCAATGCATCGATGTACCAGACTCACGCCTTGTGTATTTCTGGTCGATGGCACGTTCGTCCTAACAGCAATATTCTCGTCAGAGCTACGGATAAGACTTTATCATAGTCCAAGGCCCAAATGATATCATAATCCATGCTGTCAATCGTCATAAAAAGTTTTTTGCTACACCCGAGCGGCAGGATAATGGACGGTCAAACAAAACGCTGCAGACATTACCGATGGCGCCATTAACACACATGGCTGGAGGCATTGGCAGACGGGGCATGAGCATGATGCCTGGTTCACGGCATCAAGAACGGTCCTAAACCAGTCACCTGTATTTATCACACACATTGCGTAAGAATGCAACGCTGCAAAAAGCAGCCTCCCTAGCCACAGTGGAAGTGGCCCCGGCGGCGCTTCAGGCCCGGTTTTTGCTGCCCGTGCACCACGGCACCGCCGCTGCAAGAAGCCGGCGCAAGAACGCTCGCTTCTTGCCGACTCGTTTTGTGGGCCGACCGGGCGTCTGCAGCCGAGCCGAGCCGACCGGGCCTGGTCCGTCGCCGCCCCCGGTTCCGGTACGGGCCGCGGCGGACTGCCACAGACGCGCCGCGCTCTTTCTCAGGTCCCGTTACGGCCGGCGGCGCACTCTTGCTGTGCTGCGCACTTTCGATTGGCCGGTCACGTGCGGCCGAGACGACAGAAATGCCGAGAATAGACGCGTGGGCCGCCTCCGGTACGGAGAAGCCGACGGTGCACAACGGTGGACCGCTTTGTTGTCACATTCTTCGGCCGGCGCACCACAGTGCGGTTCATCGGAATGGCGTCGCTGGCGGACCAGAGCAGGAACGCGCCCACCATACAGGCTCCAGGGTGGACCAACAGTTAGCAGCACGCGCTCACCATACGGGCTCCAGGGTGGACCAACAGTAAGCAGCACGCGCCCACCATACAGGCTCCAGGGTGGACCAACAGTCAGCAGCACGCGCCCACCATACAGGCTCCAGGGTGGACCAACAGTTAGCAGCACGCGCCCACCATACAGGCTCCAGGGTGGTTCAACTGTTCATTTTTCCCTGGGAAATATCCTACAAGATGACTTGGGTTGAGAATTGACTTGCCCTGAGAAGGTCACGAGCCGAAATGCATGAATTAGTATCTTAGGGTTTTGATTTTAGGTGAATATATTTCATGTTACATCTATGAGTGGGTCACTTTGTTCTGTTTTCGTATTATTCTTTCATCGTTTGTCGATGCAACATCTGTCATGGTTTGCTCATAGTAAATGTTTTATTTGCGTCTAAAACCACACTTGTATCAGGACGCGAACTAAAATTGACCAGTCTTGGTTCAGTGGTTGTGATATATTGGATCTTCTTATTTTACACATAATGCGCTTTTCAATGCTAGTAATTGAAAATATATTCCAAAGCCACACGTTGAGCGGTTTAGGAATTGTCCCTAAAAAGCATGACAGGGGCTCAATTTGGGCCTCAGCAAGCCAAGTGTGGAGATAAAGCTGCGAGACCAACCGTAGCATTTCGCATTTCAACGCCAATTTATTGGTTCGAAATGTTTTGTTCTTTCGGTCAATAATTAATCTTCCATGTTAGGTGTAAGGTCAAGCTTTCCGAACAGCTAGGTGTCACCAAATATGACCGGAACGTTCATCCAATGTAATTCAGGTAGTCACCAACTGAGCGCCGGAGTGGTGCTGTGGTGCCAGCTAGTAGTCATCTCATTTGGCATCGTGACAAGCAGGATTAACCGACCATGCCAGGCCAAACTCCTGGAATTTAAATGAAGCTTAATATGAAATGACTTTAGAAGTTTGCAAGAGACCACGGATTTCGTAGGGAGAGCATCAATTGCGGTGTTGAAATTAAGGCTCAAGATATCGTACCATAGATGCGTCACTGAAAATTCCACCCAGGGTCAGTCGAGGTCCGTAGTGTCCTCGATTGACCTGAGAAACGTCACCGATGGGATATTGTGGTATGAGCATGTCAAAAAACATAACGGCAGTCATCTGAGCATATTAAACAACTGTAGTAAAAACAGTATCAGCGAAAGTTCCCCCAAAACGAAGTCATGGCTTGGTGACTTGATGTCAGCTGGCCACATTATCTATTGCCTAATCAGTATTCTAGAATATGTAACAGGGACATTAATACCAAGTGGTAACGCACTCTCGTGCGACATTTCCCGCTGGTCGCAGAAACTGCTCGGGAGAACATCCAGCCCTCCGGAAGGTGGGTCTCAGCCGCGAGAGAGACGGCGCCGCTGTAGTACCCGTCAGGGAAATCCACACTAGGCAAATGGAGCAGAGACGACTGCCCACCTGGGCATGTAGCGACTCCCAGTGGAGGCCAGTGTCACATGGTGTCGAGCTGCGGCGCAAAAGTGGACGGCTCACCGTAGTACGTCTAGCGGTGCAAAAGGAATGCGACGCGTCTGAGGTGAAAACCCGACGGGAACTTCATCAGGCAAGAACAGAAACATTCGTCATCGGAGCTATGCGGCATAGCAGTGTTGGCCGTTGTCGACGCTTCCAACATCATCGGTAAACATTCCAAATATGCATCGCACCAGCTACCCATACACAGTATCAGGAGTTCAGACAGCATGAGGTGCAGCTCCTCTTATTTCAAATTCTGGCTCTGCACCTAGTTTTACACAGGCTGGCGTTTCGCTAGTCTTGGCGGTCTGCCCAGGCGATACCTCTCGTTGACCAATGGCTGTGCCAAGAAAATAGCTCTCCTCAGGCGTGCGTCTTGCCCACACTGACATTTTTATCATCAGATAGCTTCTGTTGGCTAGTTGTTCTGTTCAGACTAATGGTCTTTCCCAGGTTAATGGTCTTGCTCGGAAATGGCTCTCCTTGGGCCAGTGTTTCTTCTCCGACCAACGGCTCCAGCAAAACTCGTGACTGTTCCCAAACTGTGGCTGAGTTCACGATATAGGAAATAGCTGGAGCCCAGAACATGGTTCTCCCCAGGCTAACGGCTCGGCACAGGTAAATAGAGATGGCTCCGCTTCAGCTCCACAGGCGGCTCGGTTCTAAAGGCCTCAATCACGGCGTCCTCCAAATTGTTCGTTGCGTCAGGTTTGGCGCGCGGCGACCTTCAACGATAGAGTTCAATGACCGCATAATTGCGGGCGTCGCCCTGGGTGCCGTCTTTTCGCCGGCCGTTTCTGTGAGGTAGGAGTGCCTCGCCAGCTGAAGAAGCGTGCCAGCAGGCGTGACAGTGCGCCTGACAGCCTGCACGCCTGCTGGCAGGCGCCGTATGGCCACCGGCTGAGATTAGGCGGCAGAACGCTGCCACGACAAGACTGGCAGAACGGTTGGAGGCGCTGCGCCCGTAAAATCAATAGAGCGGGCGCTGCTGGCAATGTCAGATACATCAACAGATGCGCTGTCTTTTCAGAGGCGATATGTAGTGAGTGCATTATACTAGCAGCACAGCGCCATAAAGGTTGGCCATATCGAAAATAACGGGCTGCGATGAAGCAAATGGAACCATTTCTGTTGATAATGTTAAACATAGGTATATTTGTAGAATTGTAATTTTCAGAAAACAGTGACAAGGCGGATTCTGGACGAGCACGGATATGTATTAGAAGCGTATTACAGTGGAATCCCGTGCGTATCGGTTTCAGGCGCATTGCCTTAATGCGTGTTTGTGCGACCACGCGCCTTGAAGCATGCATGTGGAGCTAAAGTGATTTGGGATGCGATAATTCCTTGGATTACATTACTAGAAACAGCGATAATAAGCGTCGTCCCTCCCTGCGACGAAATTCGAGACTCCGGAATGCAAACTACACACGCTACCGGCTTGCCACCCGGAACTGATGGCAGTACTGTGCCGTGCGACGTGTACGGTGAGCTGCCCGCGCGCTCGGGAATGATCCCGGAAGTCCTTTTTTAAACAAAAATTGAAACTACGTCAAGAAAAATGCGACAAAAGCTGACAAATCTAAAAAATGAAGGAACAGACCTGGTTCTGGGTCAGACATTTAGAGCTTCAAATGCTGTGTTACACAGCGAATCAACTTTAAAAGTTAATGGTTTGCCCGCGGGCGAAAATGTCGCCTCGAACCTCTTTCGTCGAAAAAAGATTAAGAGCACTTCATGGAAAATATTGGGCTAAAACGGGAAAATGGAAAATTAAATCAAAAGAGCGCATTTCAGAACTTACAAGACCAAACTCCGAAAAAAACGAGTTATCCTGGCTTTAACAGCGTGCCGATCAGGCCGGGTGGTGGCGGGCGCTTAGATGACCTAGGGTCGCTTAGTATCGCATACACGGCAGCAGACTCGCTGGAGCTTCGCCTCCGCTCGTAAAAGGAAACGTCTGCTAAAGCATATTTAATCCACAAATCATGCGCCTGATATTAGCATCAAAACGACGTAAGATGACGCTTCATGTGAAGACGCTTGACGCTTGCTTATCAGGCATAGCATGGAGCAGATTCCCATGTGACACGAACAAGCAACGAAAACATTCCGCTCTGCATTCTGTCCGTCTATCAAGACGAACCAGTAGTCACCATTCTCAATTCGAATCAATGCGCTGACCTTTCAGCTCATTCATTGCACTATATACTTCCGCTAAGCTGGCAGTCAGAACCTTTACAGCCAGAAGGACAACATTGACGAGCTTCTCTCCACGTGGACGCTGGCCACGTGGACAGGAGCTGCGAAGACATCCCCACCATGTGTGTGTCATATTGTGTCACTTACCATGCCATGCTTTGCGGGTATGTCAGAGTACATCAACTGCTACTTTGTTCATTCATTTATTCTTAGCAGCTTTATTCGTGAAGGATATTTCATAATCCATTCCTTTAACGATAAGCTTGACACACGCTGGTAAGACTTACCAGGCAATCTCAGGCTAATCAGGTCACGACAGGTAGACATAGCCAATAATTGCCTTTGAAAACATTGTGTTTTCACAAAATTGCCGATTGTGCGAGCAAGTTTTCGACATGCAACACTAGCCCTAGCGCAAAACGACATGCAATCGTCAATTTCCGGTACACTTGGTAAATCTAGATGACATAGCGTTAAAAGTAGCATTTGCCACCATGCGACAGAGGTGGTTTGTCAGCTTAAGTGAACGCCCCCTCAGACGAGTGTTTGCAGCCAGACAGCGTCGCATGCTTAGCTTCAGCTGAGCGGGGTGCTACACGTGTTCCGGGGCGGTACGGGCGGCGACGGGCCGATTCCATGCCCGCTCTGCTCCGCCTGGTAGTGTTGCTTCAATGTCAATGCACTTAACCGGCAAGGGCGGATACCTCTCTGGAAAATGGTTTCCTAGTTTGTCGCATTTGACAGTGGCAGCTTCTCCTAGCACAGTTGCAGTGCAAGAACTCAGTCAATATCATGGCCGGCTTGCTGTTCGTCGCTCACGTGGGCACTTCCTGGCAGAGGTGCCCACGTGAGCGCCCTCGCCCGGCGTTCTTTCCTCTCGCATTGTACGCCAGTTCGAGCCACTGCTTCCAGAGCGATTCGTCGGTGATTGAATAGTTAATGAGTTGTTTTCCTTCACGGCGTATGCTAATTTCAGAAACTGATAGGCCTTCCCAATATCGACTGCTATCTGCAATTCTGAGCGAGTTAAGTTAGTGCTGTTGAAAGAAGAGTTTGCGGGCAGCAATGGACAAGGGTGGCTAGAATGAACGTCCGGCCCAGAGTGGTCCCGGTGTAACTGGTGGTGGTGCGCCGGTGAATTGTGACCAGCGACATGGTGCACTACGAGCACTACTAATCTGCTTCTTGGCGTGCCGACAAATACTTGCCCTTCCCTGAAAAGACATCCATCTAGTAGTTGAATCATTAAATTCTTCGATATTTTGAGCCTGATTAGAGAGCAGAACGTTCACAGCATGTAGCACGTCGATCCAACGATCTGACGTGGTTGCAACAAAGGCGTACACTCGGTTGATTGGCGCTGCGGTGCTCACCCTCTAGCGAATATCTGACCGAATGCCTGGTCGATTATCTGAGCGAATGTCTGGGCGAATGGTTGGATGAACATCTGGATAAATGTCTGGGCGATTGCCTGGGCGGTCGTCTGGGTGACTGTCTGGGCGAATATCTGGGCGAATGTCTGGGCGAATATCTATGTGCATGTCTGGGCGAGTGTCTGGGTGAATGTCTGGGCGGTCATTCAGTTTATTGGTGACTGTTGTGTTTTAGAACTCAAACAGTGGGCACTGAAACAGACCTGGGGTAACAAAATCCTACACCTTGTGCCCTCACGCAATGCGCCAGTTATCGTTGCTGTTTAGGACAGATCGCTCCGTTCCTATCACAAACAGGCTATTAATCTTTGATGCACATCTTTATTACATTTCCCTGTAGTAGCACGGCGGGCAGTATTTATTTTTAAACTTGCCTATTTTGACGGCCTGCGTAGAGCTACCACCTTAATCCAACGGAATGTGCTTGACGGGACACCTGTTAACGAGGCGGTTTGAATGTATTATTTCCTATTTGCTATCGCAGACTATGTTTCCATCGTAGAAATAAAGTGGGAATTGCCAACTTGAGTTCAATGACTAGTAGTTCCATTGCCTGAACAGAACGATGAAGCAGATCCGGAGCACGACTTTGCCAGAAAACATAATGATTGCATAACTGACACAGCTTTCATTACTTTCACTGACAAACTTTCACTTGGAATATATCAATAAATTCCGAGAGGATTTTTGAAGCTCATCTGAAATAGCGTGCAAGGCAACCTTAGACGGTTACCAGGAGGACGCAATATATGCTGATGATTCGACGTCCTTTCATAGCTTTAGCTGCAAAAATAATCTGCAAAATTTGTATCATACATGTGATTTCGTCCAAAAATGGTTAGTCTCATACTTGTCCGATAAGCGTAAAAAAATTGTTTTCAATGCCAAATCATCCGAAGGGATATCGGTTGTTTCTGGCGTACCAAAAAGGGTATTTGAGGGCTCCCATTGCATTTTCTTTATTTATAAATGATCCTATTTTGCAAATTCAGCCCGCATTCCTACTAAACTTAGACAATGCCAAAATATTCCGCCAAATTGTATTTCCAATTGACGGATTGTTCTCACAGGGCGACCTGAATCGTTTGCACGCGTGGTCCGTTAGAGGGAGTTTTACGCTGAGCCACACAAAATGCAAATTGTTCGCAATGACATTCAACAAGCTGAAACCCGTCCGAACAAAATACCATATGAATCACGAAGAGCTGGGAATGAGAATTCGGCGTCGTACTAAATAGCAAGCTAGCATTTACTTCTCACGTGACAGACTACCGGTGGAGCCAACATGGAGCTATGAATGTCACTCAGATCATTCCAAACAGGCTCTAAGAAAAATGTATTTAGTAGTTGTGTACTCATAGCGGACTGCCATATCAACGTGCACTTCATTCTAGGATATTGCAGTGGTGCCGGAACTGTAAGTTGCCGGGGAAGTTTCTTGTCTGGATTTTCCGTCATACCCCGGGACCTCCACATCGCTCTCCTATGACATCCCCAGCCGTCACTTCCTAATGGCACGCTTAAGAATGCTGCACTGCCGCCCCAAAAAATCGGCGACGGGGTGATATGGCAAAACCAGTTTCCTGTCTTCTGAAGACGACCCAAGACCAGAGGTGTGGTGTCTTCGAGGTGTGCATGGTCGTGCCTGTGACACAGCGAAAAACTGCTATGTGCGAGTGGATCGAGGCAGCACCTGCAAAGAAACTTGACGAAACTTGAGAATTGGTGAGTTGATTTTCCGCGCTCAATTTATTTCACGAAAAGGAGAAAGTGTTGGATTCTGCGAGACTTAAGAGACATGCACTGCATTATATTGCACTTCTTTGCTTCTTATATACGGCATGTCATACTTTTATCTTGTGGCTTCTCCATATATAATTTACATAATATTTGTTCATCTGTGCATGTATGTTGATTTGTTTTATACCTCGACTTCACCTGTAGGTTGTCATTGTTAATGTTTTGTGAAAATATATAAGCATAATAGCACATCATCTTGAGCAGGTCTAGCGGCCAATGCACCGTTTGTACATCATTTCAGCAAAACTCAGGATCATCGGGACCATTCATCTTAACTAACTTCCATCATGGTTTATCATCCATTCGAATCAAACACGGGCTTAACATTAACCAAGTCAACTCACTTTAATGGTGCCATTGTTACAAACACTATTCATCCTTATTATCGCCACGGTGCTTCTATGGAACTAGATGTTGATATCATGGGGTAACCGAGGTGCAGGCCAAATTAATTTTAATGAGTGAAACCAGCCATCATAATACAACTTCCATTCGAGTCAGAGATGTCAGGTATAACTGCCGTACCTGCGCTGTATTGACACCCGTCCAGCTGGTGACCTGAGAACGTATCATTAAACACAGATTACCATCGGTTCTGAGATATCAGTGACACTCAAAGACCCAGCTCCGACGATTAGAAACAGTCTCAGGTGTAACTCTGACGGCGAGAGACAGTCTCAGGTGTAACTCTGACGACCAGTCTGTCTCAGATGCTACTCTGACGACGACAGACAGTCTCAGGTGCAACTCGGACGATCAGAGACACTCCCAACTACAGCCCCGATAGCTAGCAACACTCACGTCTGCAGCTGCCACCCACAGGCAGTCTCAGGAACAACCCCAGCACTCCCACCAACACGTCTGACGACTAACCCCCCTCCACGGCTCCCACGTACGGGCGGTTCCAGGTACAGTCCCCCCGGCTGTGACGGCCTGCTGTCACACGTGGTCAGACTGGTCACTGACACCGGCGCGCAGATCTCGTGCACTTCCTGTGCGTCTCGTGCCGATCGTCGGCCGGAAACCACACAACGGACATCGCTGGCGAGGCTGATACCGGGCCTGATATCGAGCTGGTGCCGGGCCAGGAGTGGACTGAGATTGCAGCCGGATACGGGGCGGGCACCGGACAGGGTGACGTGGACGATGTCATTACCGGTTCGGTGGGTGATGCATCAGAAGACGCTGTATTGATACCGGGTCGATATTGGGGCCGATACCGGACAGACACTGAGCTCATGGCGGAACTTGTGCGCCTGGTATCGGATTTGCACCAGGATCGATTCTAAGGTTGACGTTGGGCTAGTGGCAGATCAATGCTGGACCGATACCAGACTGACAACGGTGGAAATGCCGGCGATGAAAGCAGAGTTGACACGGACGCACCGAGCCGATGCAAGTGTGGATATCGAACTGATACTGAGTGAATATCGAGTCACTTGGCGTCATGCGATGTGGCGTAAACCAGGTGACGTGACGCGGCCTGGTGTGACGTGGTGTGGTGTGGTGTGGTGTGGTGTGGTGTGGTGTGGTGTGGTGTGTTGTGTGGTGTGGTGTGGTGTGGTGTGGTGTGGTGTGGTGTGGTGTGGTGTGGTGTGGTGTGGTGTGGTGTGGTGTGGTGTGGTGTGGTGTGGTGTCGTATCGTATCGTATCGTATCGTATCGTATCGTATCGTATCGTATCGTATCGTATCGTATCGTATCGTATCGTATCGTATCGTATCGTATCGTATCGTATCGTATCGTATCGTATCGTATCGTATCGTATCGTATCGTATCGTGTCGTGTCGTGTCGTGTCGTGTCGTGTCGTGTCGTGTCGTGTCGTGTCGTGTCGTGTCGTGTCGTGTCGTGTCGTGTCGTGTCGTGTCGTGTCGTGTCATTACGTGACGTGACATAATGTGACGCGACGTGACGTGACAAATAACGCATCATGTGACGTGACGTGACGTGGCGTGACGTGACGAGACGTATGCCGCGACATGGCTTGTGGGTGAGGTCATGATGTGTCGTGTCTTGCCGTGACGTAACGTCAGCTCTCAGGTTCCTCGCTGCAGCGTCTAGACTGCCACCTGCCACTCCGCTTCGCGCGTGCCCAACAGCACCACTATATCTGAGCCGGTGGCGTTGCCATGCTGCCCCGCGCGTGCCCTTCATCACCACTATATCTGAGCCGGTGGCGTTGCCATGCTGCCCCGCGCGTGCCCTTCATCACCACTATATCTGATTCGGTGGCGTTGCCACGGGTCGGCATCACGTGCGCCCTAATCCCTTCCGGTAAATCACATCGTCACCTGGCGATAATCCATCACGGAAGAAAAACTTCCGTGTAAGTACCTATCAGCACGACATTAGTCCAGCCAGTGATAACTGTGATTATAAGGGGGGATATGAGTACACTGGTCAGCAGCCCACCGTCTGGCTATTCCTGGTGACATGGAGGTGACATGGTGGCATGGAGGTGACATGGTGACATGGAGGTGACATGGTGGCATGGAGGTGACATGGTGACATGGAGGTGACATGGTGACATGGAGGTGACATGGTGACATGGAGGTGAGATGGTGGCATGGAGGTGACATGGTGACATGGAGGTGACGTGGTGACATGGAGGTGACGTGGTGACATGGAGGTGACATGGTGACATGGAGGTGACATGGTGACATGGAGGTGACATGGTGACATGAAGGTGACATGGTGCTCTGCCTCGTCACTGCCGGGCCGTCACTTGTGACTAAGCTCGTGAGTGAGTCATGGCCAAGCTCTTAATCACGACTTAGTTGTAGGAAATCCACCAAACTATGTCTGTCAAGTCAGACATGAAACAAGAGGCAAAAAAGATGCCCACGTTCAAATTGTCTGCCAACAAAAATAAGAGAACGAGCGCATTTGGGTGTCAGTGCAGTATTATTGTTGCTAGAGATGCTCGAAAAAAGCAATTCATTCGGGCTAAGCTTCCAACTGAATTGTCCGCCAGGATATTCCGTTGACAAAGCCTCGCCTGAATCGGATTTCGTAACCTGGAAAGGCACGGTGCCAGTTCGAAATTAATATAGAATAGTCTGTAACTATATTTTTTAAACATTGCACAAAAAAAATGTGCACTGCAATGCCAGAAGTTTCGGTGTCATACCTTCTTGATGTGAAGGACAAGACAAAATATCAAGATTCAAGATTCAAGATTTTGACCACAAACTTGTTCGCATTTTCTTGCCCATAAATAAAATATGACACCGAAATGTCGGACATTCAAACAAATATTCTCACTTTAATGTAAAAAAATAATACAGTTACAGGCCGTCCTGCATTAATTTCGAATTGTCTGCCATTCAACAAGGTTCCAGCTGTGGCTCTGCTCCAGATAGTCAAGGTTGGAGTTGCTACATGCCCATATATATAGCTTCCGGCTAGGATTCTGGCTAGCAACTGACTCGATATGGTGAAGATACGACAATGAGGAGGCCGTGTCGGAACATTGGCAGAACGTAAAACCACATATTAAATTCAACCATTGAATTGGCATTCTCGGATCGGGTTGTGGGCCAGGATGCACGCACCAATCTTTGCCCAGCACAAAATGATGACCGTAAGAAATGTCTGTGAACAGCGGATCAAGCTATGCAAAAGTCACTAAGCAAATGCCATACTAAGTCAAGGCGAACATGACAAACAAAAAGCCATTCCATTGCTACTGAGTCCATGATCTTCGTGGTTCTTAGAGACGGAGGACAAATTATCGTGCTGCTGATATTTACGGTGCACATATGAGTATCGAACAGAAAGGGATGAGCCTGAAATTCCACCAGCCTTGTAAAACTTTTACTGCGCCGGAACCCTGAATGAAATAGACGGCGACCGCCACAAGGCGTCTGGGTCATCGACCTGCAACAGCTGACTGAGTGCGAAGTGCACAGTCTGCGGCCAGTCGCGGTACAAGTGAGCTGTTAGCCTGACATGTGCCGGGTTCGGGTTCAAGGACCGCGCGACAAACGCCGCGCGGTATTTGGTCATTCCTGAGGGTATTGACACCTCGGCCACCTGTGGCACGATGGACGCGGTGTTCTTGCGCGGTCGTGCTCAATGGATGCTCGTCGTGCAGTGACATGTATACTGATGACAGTGCACTGCACTTGTAAATGTGCATTCAAAGCCGATCATTTCAGTACGGCACTGACAGGATGGACATTGCATCGTAATGAATAAAACAACATGAACGTATTAGAGTCTCCGATCATTTATTCGTAAAAGGCATGCTACGAAACGAGAAAGCGACAGACGGTACCTTACTCTCAGCGGTACATTAGTCTCTTTGGCTTCATCTACACACCTTAATGATATATATTGCCATAACCATACATATCATCGCAGCTGAAAGCACACTATGACACCACGAGGCATATAAAGTGTTTCAAATCCACTCTCTTGAGCACCGTGCGATTCACTAGAATAGCATGGTGGACAACGCTGTCTATATTTATCCACCATGGGTGAGATCTCACCAGCATATGGGACAAGGAAGCATTTGGTAAAAGATGACATGCTATTTGTGAACGCCGAGCCGTGTTTGAGCAGCATGCGACGCTCAGTGATCGTTGCGCTGGTCATCGTGCAAGGCTGGCGATCACAGTACCATCGGGTACCTACACTACTACCTCACCTACATGTGGGTAATACCATTGAGCATTCTCAACAATTGGTGGTGGATCTAATATATTCACATGCTGTGCAAAAAAAGTAAAATGCTAGTGTTGATTGTGACTTGGCATAGGGGACAGTCACATACATCCTGACGTTCGTTATGATTGCTTTTGACTGCTCTGATGCTAAGCACTGCGACCAACCTGAACACGTGATATTCTCTTGTTAGCTTGCCTCCTTTCGTGACTGGGAATGCCACGACTTTAGTTCCTTTATTTGGTGATACAGTAGGGGTGCGGTGAATCTTAAAAATTGGAGCCGGGGCACTCCTGGTCAGCTAATAATGGCTGGCACTCTTTAACAAATATATTGATGAGATATGCTGATGTATATACGCGTGTTCATAGGAAAGCAAAAGCAAACAAAAACTTAACACAGGTGCGGTCTATCGGGTGCTTTCACTAACCATGACACAATTCCAGCATTCTATAATATGAATTCCATGTCGTAATGTTCAAGGTAATCACATCACGATGACTAACTTAATATCAACTTCAAAATTGTGGTGTTCCTGGTGATGTCAAAGGCGAAAAATAACATCATCCATCTGAAACAAAAAAAAACTTGGAGCTCTGTTCCCACATTCCACTGAACTAAGAGTGCCGCTCCCACACTCCACTGAACTCGGAGTGCCGCTCCCAAATTCCTCAGAACTCGGAATGCCACACCCACATTCCTCAGAATATCGAATGCCGCTCACACATTCCTCAGAACTCGGGATGCGGCTCCCACATTCCTCAGAACTCGGAATGCCGTTCCCACATTCCTCAGAACTCGGAATGCCGCTCCCACATTCCTCAGAACTCGGAGTGCCGCTCCCACATTCATAGGAACTCGTAGTTGTCGCTCCCACCTTCCTCAAGACTCTGTGCCGTTACCTCAGTATCAGGGTCATGGCGTAGCAGCATCGCATCTGGACAATTCCATTCCATCCTCAATGACGTCCACGTACGCGTTTGCCCTGCATTCTCAAGACATCTGAGAGTTGGTATAACATTTTCGTGATTCCAGGATGTCTGCTGCATTCTCTGTTCCACAGTGTGTCTGGCGCACTCCCTGAACCTCAGAGTGTTTGTCTCACCTCGGATCTCCGAGTATCTCCTGTATTATCGGTACATCAGAGTGCCTGTCGCATTCCAAAGCCTCAGAGTGCTTGTCGCACTTCGGAATGTCAGAGTGCCTGACGCAGGCCAGTACCTCAGAGTGTCTGTCCCGCTCCGGGACCTCAGGGTGCTCATCACACGCCGGGACCCCAGAGTGTCTCCCACTCTCTTGAAATTTCAGAGCGACTGCCGCATCATCTGAATCTCGGAGTGTGTGGTGCGCCATCCCGGCTCGCGCCACTCCGCCACATTCTCTGGACCTCCGGGTGTGTGGCGCGCCATCCCGGCTCGCGCCACCACGCCGCATTCCTCGAGACGCAGCGCCGGCAGGCCAGTGGAGGTGGCGCGGCGGACCAGCCCGGCCTGCAGCCTACCGCTCCACCTCTCCACCGCTTCACCCCCCACCGTTCCACCGCTCCACGGCGGTGCAGCCGCCAGACGACCGCCACCGGCGCCAGGTTGGGAGTCGCGTCGCGTATTGGATGGACGGCGTGGACGTCCCACACCGGCTGGCTGCCGGCCGGGGCATTTTGAAATCCCGTCGGAATAATGATCGCGCCACAATCGGCGGCGCCCGACCGGTTCCGCGAAGTCTGCGGTGGATTATCGTAGCATGGAGGCAGAACCAGGAAGTAGGAACCGAGGAATTCGAATCCGACCCGGGATTCGACCCAGGA
The DNA here is from genome assembly GCA_034440575.1 of Imbricaverruca yamaguchii. Taxonomy (NCBI): domain Eukaryota; kingdom Metazoa; phylum Arthropoda; class Thecostraca; family Neoverrucidae; genus Imbricaverruca; species Imbricaverruca yamaguchii. Next base: position 1,302,960 of record JAOTOL010001661.1, read on the forward strand.
TTCTACTTCGAATTCGAAGTAGAAGTCAGGAATTCGACAGCGGACCGCCGTAGCAGGGAGGCGAAGCGAAGAAGTTAAAACCCACCGCGAATTGCTATTATTGAGCAAGGACAAAGCGTGAACGATTCTACCGCCGTACATATACCAAAAAGTTAACAGAACGACCCGACCAGGCGCGACCCGACCCAATACCGGCGGAGCAGACCACGTTCGGCTGAACCCGACCCAGGCGTGGCAGACCACGTGCGACCCAACCCGACCCGGACGGAACGGACATGCATGCACACACTTGCTGAGCCGCTTATTCCAATCCCGATGACGTCCCGTCGCTCATTGCTGACGCCAACCGCAGCTCCTGGAGACGTGAGGTCTAGCGTGCGTTCGTGGCCGCCAGGGCGAAAACAGAAGATTCGGAACGTCCGATAAAATCTGAATTCCCGTGCTAATTGTCGACGCGTATTCGCGGGGAAAGCATGCGCATCGTGAACACAAACGCGCAACGATGGTAGCCACTGACCAGGTGGCGCCAGAATTTTCTGCGCGTCCAGGATAGAATCTACGGGGAGTCCGGCAGATTTTTGGCCGTTCGAACGGCCTTGGACGGCACACGGGATGGGATCTTCGAGACGGGCCGTAAATTCTCGCAGGTCTTTGCCGTCCGGGCGGCCTCGAACGTCCGCCTTGTTCCTGGTGACGTCAGGTCTAGTCCCCGATGACGTCAGGTTCAGTCCTTGGTGGCGTCCAGTCTCCGCCGGCGTCAGCCGCCGTGTCGGGTAACGTCAGATGCAGTGTCAGGTGACGTCAGTTTCAGTGTTCAGTGATGCCATATACAGTGTCCGGTGACGTCAGGTACAGTGTCCGGTGACGTCAGATGCAGTGTCCGGCGACGTGAGGTACAGTGTCCGGTGACGTCAGGATACAGTGTCCGGTGACGTCAGGTACACTGTCCGGTGACGTCGGATGCAGTGTCCGGTGACGTCAGGTACACTGTCCGGTGACGTCAGGTACAGTGTCCGGTGACGTCAGGTGCAGTGTCCGGTGACGTCAGATGCAGTGTCCAGTGACGTCAGGTACAGTGTCCGGTGACGTCAGGTACACTGTCCGGTGATGTCGGATGCAGTGTCCGGTGACGTCAGGTGCAGTGTCCGGCGACGTCAGATGCAGTGTCCGGTGACGTCAGATGCAGTGTCCGGTGACGTCAGGTACAGTGTCCGGTGACGTCGGATGCAGTGTCCGGTGACGTCAGGTACAGTGTCCGGTGACGTCAGGTACAGTGTCCAGTGACGTCGGACGCAGTGTCCGGTGATGTCAGGTACAGTGTCCGGTGACGTCAGACGCAGTGTCCGGTGACGTCAGATGCAGTGTCCAGTGACGTCAGGTACAGTGTCCGGTGATGTCGGATGCAGTGTCCGGTGACGTCAGATGCAGTGTCCGGTGACGTCAGATGCAGTGTCCGGTGACGTCAGATGCAGTGTCCGGTGACGTCGGATGCAGTGTCCGGTGACGTCAGATGCAGTGTCCGGTGACGCGACATACAAGTGCCCAGTGACGTATGTCGTGCGGCTGGGATGTCGTCGTGGCGGCATCTACATAAGCCGGCAGTTCAATGCTCCCGGCAGTGGGCCGGCGATCTGGGCGGAGCCAGTCGGAGCCTCGATACACGCGGCCGCGAGCGTCCCTACATGGCCCGGCGGGGCGACATCCAGCGGCGATGCGGCCGTGACGGGCCGTGACGGGCCGTGACCCGCCGGGAAGACCAGCTGACTGGCGAGGTCACGCGGCCCCGCCGGCCGCGCACACACCGCCCAATACACTGCCGTCAAAATTGCGCCGGATAGACGAAGGGCCGTGTGATGAACGGGTGGTGAGCTACTCAGGTGGCCACACGAGCCGATCATATTCATAAGCGACTTGGCTTACTGGGCGAAGTCTTCAATGCACGTCGCTTCTCTGGTAAACGACACTCAGCACCAGCGGGCTCCAGCCGCCAAAAGCCGTACTACCATCCCAGCTGAGAAGAATCCGTATGCTGGTGCACGAGGACTCTACAGTGTTTCCGCCGTCGGAGCTATGCCGAGGAACACCGGTCGGATGTCGCACCACGCGGCTACTGTCTTGGGCGGACGTGCTAATGAGAAAAAATGGGAGTATACTCTCAATGTGCTGATGCAAAATTGTTCTTCACATTCATTGTGGCATTCCTGAGCAGTGGAATCTCGAATACATCAAATATATTACTGGCGTAAGATTACCGATCTCCACATTCATTGTTGCATGCCCAACATTCGTTAGGTTCCATATATTACTACTAATGATAGCACACATTGTGGTACCGACCAGGAGTGCAGCCACCTCCCCACCCTCTCCTCTTCCACGAGCCCCATTAGCACGCTCAGCCCGCATCGCCAAGCCGGGGGCAGGCGGGAGTGCGCCTTTGCAGGGCGGGTGTCAGGCGACGAGCAGCCCTAAATAATTGACGCCGTTCGTTGGAGGATCAAGGTGTGGCGGACTGTCAATCGAGCTAAAGCTGTCACCATCGGCGGTGGGCTGACGCCTGCCACTTTCCTGCCGTTGTCTGACACTCGTGGCTGACACCCGTAACTCATCTGGCTGACACCATCCTCCGACAGCGGACGTTCTTATGGAACACATGGGCTCCATGGTGCCAACATATGCATGCACTCAGTACAAAGCAACAGACGCCGGCCAGCGATCTGAGCGACTAGCGACAGCAGCTGTCACCTGTCACAGTGAATATGCCACAGGCGATGCGACAGAGCTGACTGCGCCACAGGCTGCGGGACAGGGCAGGAGCTGCCATATTTGGTGGGGCAGAGTTCGATGTGTAATATTTGGCGGGACAGAGCTGGATCGCCACAACTGGCGGGGCAGAACTGGATGTACCACAGTTGGCGGGACAGAGCTGGGTCTGCCACAACTGGCGGGGCAGAACTGAATGTACCACAGTCGGCGGGACAGAGCTGGATCTGCCACAACTGGCGGGGCAGAACTGGATGTACCACAGTTGGCGGGACAGAGCTGGGTCTGCCACAACTGGCGGGGCAGAACTGGATGTACCACAGTTGGCGGGACAGAGCTGGGTCTGCCACAGTCGGCGGGGCTGATCCGGGTCTGCCACAGCGCCGGATGTACCGCAGTTGGCGAGTGATGGGAGAGGGCTGGATTTACCACAGTTGGAGGGACATCACCGTACCTGCTGCAGCTGCAGAGGCCAACACACCCCGAGGTAGAGTGCTGTTCGCGGCAGAGTGCCGCACCTACTGCGCAGTCGATACGTGATAAGAATGTCTCACAGGGGTAACTGGGAACTACCCACACCGGAGAAGGTGTGCAGCACGTGCAACGGGGGCACAGCATCGATAGCTCACTTACCCGGATGTGAATAGGTTGCGCTAAGCAACTTGAATAACGCTTCTATATTTCCTGGAATGTTGACAACAGATAAGGCGCCAATTATTCCATTTTTTAAAGCATACAATTATCTCACGAGTGTGTAGTTATGGGGGTGGTTGGTTCGCGTTGCACCGTCTAACACGTGTAGTCAGCACTAGCTAAGATCTGTCTTTATTACACAGACAAATGGAACATAAAGAGGATTCGTTTTTCCCCTCTTGGTGACGTGACGCAAGTGCTACGTATGGAGGGAGCAGCCAGGGAGCAGCTTGCTGAGGAGGTTGATTGCAACTGACGACCCGACCACTATGGCACCTTGGCACTTGGCTCTGTGGCTGGCAACTAGTCTATGTGGTATGTTTTGGTCACTCTCTGTGTGATATCCGGGGATCTACCGGCAATCCCCGTCAGCAATGCAAATCAGTGCTGCTGATACGCCCGGTAAGGCGTATGTGTGTTGGCTTCCAGTGGAACATTGTTCAGCTGACGTGCTTTGCAGCCATTGTCAGCCTCCTTTGGCTTGAGCCAAGAATGAGACTGTCGTCAATGGTGGCGGGCACTAGTCGGGGTATTTTTGACAGTTAGGTTGAGTTTTTTTATGTCTACGGAGCATCACGTAATCTGCGGCACAGCTCCTACACCAGAGCGTAAGATCAAACATTTGTGTACAGAGTAGAAGCTTCGACACGTTGAATTGTAGATGAAACGAAAATGTTCCCCAAACCGTGGTCGGCAAAACTATTCACCCTTTCGTTCATCAGCTGGATTGTCTAATTTCCTCAGCACTTATGCTCTCACAGGAGGCTACGCCATAATAATAATGCTCCATCTCAGCCATGTTGCCATCAGAACAGCAATGTCATCCGCTTCGCCGATGAGTTGGATTGTCCAACTCTGGCTGGGATGCTATAACTGCAGTACAATTGTATGCAAATGAAAGGGTCCGAATGACACATCAGATGACTCAGGCAACTCCTGACCTCATTTCAAAACACCACAGACCATTTATGCATTATGCGTAATGCAGGTTTCGTTGAACTTATGCATGATGAATGCACTTCATAGAAATAAATATGAGTATCACCAGTGACAGATGAAATATTCGAAGTGGCACAGGGCAAACATAGCAGCACGTGGCCTTTACTTGCCTGCATGAGGTAGCCAAAACAGTATGGGACGAAATTAAGAGTACCGAGCCAAGTTGAATCTAAGCACATTAATATTACATCAATAAGCAGATAATATAGGTCTGACGTTCATTCGTAAGACACATCAGTTCAGCCCACTCCTAAACACCCTAGATTATTCAGCATGGGAGAGAAGGGGAGAGCGAGAGAGAGAGAGAGAGAGAGAGAGAGAGGGAGAGAGAGAGTGTGTGAGAGAGAATGAGAGAGGGAGAGAGAGAAAGTGAGGCAGAAAGATAGGGAGAGGATTGGATGCCGATTATTGAATATTAAATTTTGAATTTTGAATTCATGTAATTTAATATTGAGAATATCTATAGAAGAATAATATAGAAATGATGTATAATTAAATTTTGGAAATATTGAACATGTGTAATTAAATTTTGAGAATATTGAATATATGTAATTAAATTTTGAGAATATTGAATATATGCAATTCAATTTTAAGAATATTGAATAAGGTGAATTGGACACTGATGATATTGAATAGATGGTAGAACTTCATCTGATAGGTCACGGAACCAGTGAGCTCGGGTGACAAAATACCTTCATTAACTGGTACAAAGAGCATAGGAATATCGTTTGTTGTTACTACCAGCCCAATCCGCCGCTTGGCTGTTGGAACTTAGGAAGAATAAAGTTAAAAATGACGAAGTATTTTTGCCCTCTCCCAATAGCCTCTTCCAATTCTGTGAAGCGGGCAGTAACTGAAAAGACCAGGGTTTCCAGCCATGGGACTTCCCAGCCAGGTCAATGGCTGCCCGGCACCGTCGTGTATAAAGCCGATCTGTCAATGTGGTGCTGCGGTAAATCAGAACGAGTTGAAGGTTCCGTACCAGTCCTAAATCTTTTCACTCGATCTAATCTATGACGGTTCCCATTACACAAAAAGGCAGCGCGTCTATACCCGAATGTGCATGCCGTTATTGCCGTTATTGCCGTTATTGGTCAAGACTGGAATCGATCCGACTAGTCAAATCGACTTAAAATGGAAGACGTGTCAAGCGTCCCCTACCTAGCCATTGGTGTTCACTGGTGTGCCAAATATCCCCTCCCCTAGCCATTGGTGTTCATTGGTGTGTCGAACCTCCCCTCCCATAACCATTGGTGTTCGCCCAATAAGCTAGTTAGCATCGTATCAGGTGTTTTGTGAGGTGACGTATATTGTGGGAAGAACATCAGTCCGAGTTGTTCTCTTAAGGAGCATGGGACTTGGGATCGCACATTCGGAATTGTAACACAATAAGCCGTACTCGTGACGGTTACAGCTTGTTGCCGATTTGTTTTCCCAACTTATAAACCCTTGATCAGTTCGCGGGTGATAAATAGTGTGAAAAAAATGTTCAGTGCCAGCCACATTGGAGCGAAAAGACCCAACCTGAATTACAGCATGCATATGGTTAGGAACAATATGACTAATTATGTTACATGCAGCCACGAACGTGCCACTTGTGCCAGATATACGACTCGACCTGTAGCCAATTTGGCGGAATGGGAATGTGCAATTGGACAGGCCTAGTGACACCAAATTGCATGAAGGGCGTAGTCTGCTTGTGTCTGTTTATAGACGGGGGTACAGGAAGGAATAAAGCACCAGCTTGGGCTCACTTAATCATAAACACACTGCAGCATAGCATACTTACCTGTTTACACGGATGAACCGTGTAAACAGGTGAACAGCCGTGTAATCACTTATGGAGTAATCGCGTCTGCCACTGTACTCGCACATCTCGTCAACAAAGCCTGTCTTCATTAATTTTGCATGGACGACATGGTCCCAGATGACTTGCTTCCAACTGGCAACTAGCTGAAGTAGTTGATGGTGTAGCGCTACAGCCAACACCGGACCAACGGCCTGTCCATCCAACAGCCGATCAAACCTTCCTCGCGATGGTGTAGCGCTACAGCCACCACCAGACCAACGGCCTGTCCACCCAGCAGCCGATCAAACCTTCCTCGCGATGGTGTAGCGCTACAGCCAACACAAGACCAACGGCCTGTCCACCCAGCAGCCGATCAAACCTTCCTCGCGATGGTGTAGCGCTACAGCCAACACCAGACCAACGGCCTGTCCATCCAACAGCCGATCAAACCTTCCTCGCGATGGTGTAGCGCTACAGCCACCACCAGACCAACGGCCTGTCCACCCAGCAGCCGATGAAACCTTCCTCGCGATGGTGTAATGCTACAGCCACCACCAGACCAGCGGCCTGTCCACCCAGCAGCCGATCAAACCTTCCTCGCGATGGTGTAGCGCTACAGCCAACACCAGACCAGCGGCCTGTCCACCCAGCAGCCGATCAAATCTTCCTCGGACAGCGCTGTCCTCTTAATTTGCTGATGGCTCAATGTACAATATAGGTGGATGTGAGCGAGACCACGTTTCGTGTAGGAAACTGCACTTATCGGTGTGAACAGCAGCAACGAATAACATAACTAATATTTTGGGTTCAAGGCATCACGAGCACCATGTGCATCTTGTGTTCAAGTAACGAATGATACGGTGATGTGCCTTAGTGCTGGCAACCTCAGCGCCAGTGACCTCTGTGACGTCGCGAACGCTGCTTACCTCGTCAAGACACCCATCTTGGTCGATCGCGTTGTCTATGGTATCGACGCCCAGTATTGGTCAGTCATACTGTATACGGTTCATTCATTCATGGTTCATGGCACCCACAGTGTTGGCCAGTCGTACTGCTTATGGTACCCATGCCTATAGTATCCACGCCTATGGTATCAACGCCTATGGTATCCACGCGTATGGTATTCATGATTATGGTATACACACCTATGGCATCTAAGCCAATGGTCTTCCACGCCTATATTATTCATGCCTATGGTATCTGCGCCTATTGGTATCCACGCCCAATGAGCCGACCGCGTCGCTCACCTGATTTGGTCTCCGCCTTGGACGACGAGACGGGCGACACGAGCGACGGCCGTGAGTCGCCGGCCGGCCGCGGCACCACCGACGTCGACGACGACGGCAGGCTGAGTGACGTCACCGTCGACGTCGACGAGGAGGCGTCGCCGACGACGAGCGCCGGCTCGGAGGAGGCGGGCTCGGCGGGCGAGGGCGCCGGCTCGACCGAGGCGGGCAGCAGCATCGGCTCCAGCTCGTAGCCGCCCGGCGGCGAGCTGGCCGGCTCGTCGCCCTCCTTCTTCACCACCGCCGACGGCGACAGCGGCGCCGACGCGTCGAAGAAGTTGAAGCCGCTCAGGTCGGTGGTGGTGTCGAACGTCACCTTGGGAAAGTCGTGCAGGTCGCCGATGGCGGCGGCCGGCACGCCGAGGCTCTGGTCGTGCGTGAAGATGTCCATGGCGCGGCCGGGGGCGGCCGGGGGCGGCCGACTGCGGGCGCTGGGCGGCTGCGGGGCGGCGGGGGCTGCTCACCAGGTGCCGGCGGACGGCCGTCGCGAGGCGGCCCGACGCGCACTCACACTGGCGCCGCGTGTGTCGGCCGTGCACGTGCGAGGCCGGCTGCTGGCGAGCGCACACGGTCCGTGGCGCGGCGCGTGTGCACGTGCCGCCGCGTCCCGACACCGCTGGCCGGCGCTGTAGTGGCGCGACCGAGCCGGGCGCGCCGGCCGGCCCGCCAGCCGCCGGTACCGTTGGCTCTTACGGGAGGCCGGTTCAACGACCTGCGCCGGGTGCCGCGGGCGGTGCGGCCGCAGCGTCGGCCGCGCCGTCTTCTAACTGTACCGCGGCGCGCTGCCGTGCGGCCCGCCGCAGCTCAGCGCTGCGCCCAGATCGCTAATGACGCCCGCTTTTTCGGCTCGATTTAATTAATTTCGCCCGTCGCGGGAGCGCACCGCTCGGCCGCTGGCGAGGCGCCGCTGGCGAGGCGCCGCCGCAGAGACTGCCGATAAAAAGCGAGTCGGAACGATCCGTAAAACGCTGCGTCAAATCGCGCGTCGGAGCCTCATGCTTTCACCCTGCTCGACACCGCCAAAGGAGCCTCGCTAAGTTATTGCCGAGAATGCTGGCGAGGCCCCGCTTAACTATTCATGGCCGGCCATAGACTGATTGGCTGTCAATGATAGCGCTTGCTTCGTTGCCCCGACGCCGTCTACTTGGCTGTTCCGACACCGTCTGCTTGGCTGTTCCGACGCCGTCTATTTGGCTGTTCCGATACCGTCTACTTGGCTGTCCCGACACTGTCTACTTGGGTGTGCCGACAGCGCCTACTTGGCTGTCCTCGACAGCGCCTGCTTGGCTGTCCCGACAGCGCCTGCTTGGCTGCCCCGGCAGCGCCTGCTTGGCTGCCCCGACAGCGCTTGCTTGGCTGCCCCGACAGCGCCTGATTAGTTATCCTCGACAACGCCTGCTTGGTCACCCCCGACAACACCTACTTGGCCATAGTAGGCGAGGTCGGGTTCCCCGACAACGCCTACTTGGCTGTCGGACAGCGCCTGCCTGGCTGTCCGACAGCGTCGTGACGCGCCGAACAGAACAGTGACGACACGCACGCGCTGGCTGCACAGCTGCCTGGTGTGTCAGCCCAGTCTGGAGAGTCGACGGTCGGCACCCGGCCGCCAGCCGCTACAGGCAACCCGTGTCAATAACACGACCAAAGGCATGCGGCTACACCGGACGGCGAAATTCTCCAGTCGGCGCTGCGAGCAATCCCTCCGGTGTGTGCAAACACGCGCGGCGCAGTCGCTAAGCCGGCCCGGTGTTGAGGTGCGGCGGGGCAGTTGGTGCAATGCTCTCGCTGTAGCTAGCGAACCACCATAGTGTCGCTATAACAAACCGGGAGAGGCCTACTGAGTAGTGATTTCATTGTTGTGGCCGCCAAGCTCTTCCGATCATCAGAGACGGATCGTTCGGTGACTTTTTGTGATCCTACACAGTCACTCTGGCGGGTATGGCATATGACAACCACTCTGGCTAACACACAATCACACAGCAATGCTACCCATCAATCAAGTAATACTCTGAGGCGAGTTTCACCATACAAATTCCCTCCTGATGTTTTTTCCAACGATGTTTTTTCTTCTCGGATTCTATTCCATACTGTTCATAGAGCTGATCGCAATACATCTCTATCGCGAAAAACTCCACATATTGAACACATCGGACGGCGTTTTTCCTTCATAAAGCCCAGGTGCGGCGAAAGCGGGGAGTATAACGCGGTATAATTGTTCAAAACTTTCCAAAATACGACCGAAAAAATCAAAACATTGGCTGCTGATTGCTGATTTGAATGCTGATTTGTAGGCGGAACCACATCGCATGCAGGGTAGGATTTTCGGTCGAATAGTATTATACGATCGTGCATATAACATGACTGGTCAGACAACTAGGACCACTGGGAGTTGGAATTGATTAATGAACATGGACTGATAAAGGCCACGACGGTGTCCAAGAGTGGTCCGCCGACGGCAGAGCAAGCTCTCAGAGCTTGTTCGAGCTCCGAACGACACGATCCTGGACTGACTCGTTGAGGTGTGCAGGTGCCTACCTGGGACGCATACTCTTGAGTGGATCACAGTCAAAGTTGATGGAGAAACTTGCTGTGGCTAGTGGCATAGACCACTCGCCATTTCGTATTCGCCACCCAGCCTATACCTATATAGATGCTGAGTGACAACAAATTGCCCACACAGATGTTGGATCATGCAAAGCCTATATATAGCTTCACGCGAAACCTATTTGCAACCCAACGTAGTTCAAAGTAATCGAACCTAATCTATAGTAGCCCAATCTAACCTGACCGGATGTCGTAAAACCAAGACCTATATGAATGCTGTGTGGCATAAAAACTGCACCTACAGATATTGGATCACTGGAAACCTACATGTAACCTCACATATAATCTATATGTAACCTAGACCAGCGATGGGTTCATCAACCCATTTGCGACGAAAAGAAAACTGGCTTTATACTAAAAGTAGATTATACAAAACATGAAATATGTAGATATGGACAACTGAAATATGAAAGATTCATCTAAATTTCACACAGGTTGCATTGAGTTAGGTTGAGTTAGGTTGTTACCTGAAATGTGTGCATTTGCTCACAACGATTGGGATGAAAACTGCAAATTTTCAATATGGGACATCAATGCTTTTGTTGTTACAGAGGTGAAACAAGACATTCTCTTCCATCGCAATTGGTTTGATAAAACTGCTATGCATTAACCCGCCCCGTTTCGGGGGGTCTTCAACCGCCTCCTCATGTTTTTTTGCGGATAGTGAACGAACGGCGCGCGGCAACGCGCCAAAATTTGGCATACCTTTTCCCACATCAATTTGGCACGGTGTGTTAAAATCTTGAAGTCAGGTGATATAGGGTCAACGAGTTAGTCAAGGTCAAGTGAGGTCACCTCCAAAACGTTCAACCAGTCGTCATGCTTTAACGGATATATATATTTTGTTGAAACTTCAGCGTGTGCTTATCTTTAGGGATGCAACAAAATACACGAGAGGAATTTTTCACTTTTTTCCTTTTTGACTACATATACATTTTGCATATTTTCCTATTGCAGTTCAAATCGAAGATTCTGGCTAAAGAAAGCATTTTTAATTAGGGCAAATTGACTTCCAACAACGTTTCTCCGTCTGCCCTACCCATTAGAAAGGGAAAATTAAATACAACATGAAAACACAAAATTTTGAAATTTCGATTTTTTTTTTTTTTGGGGGGGGACATTTTTTATGACACTGGTCGATTTCGTTGTCCTTTTCTGATTCCAAATATTCTTTTCTTTCAAATATCCCAAAAATGAACTCCCCAGAGCCAAAAACATAATTTAAGTCATGAAAAGTCGTGAAAATTTATCCCCCTGGTGACGTTACTTTTGGAGAGAAATTATTTTGGGGGTGGATCCGAAACCTGCTCGTCGATCGCTTTCCGATGACACCTCTTTTGTTCTCTTGCGACGTTTAGTTTGGATTTTAGATGGGGGTTACTATCCGCCCCCTCCCCGAGACGGGGTGTGAAGACTGAAAGACGTGAAGAGACGGGGTGTGAAGACCGGAAAGACTGCGCGGGTTAAGAATTTGAAATCAATCACAATCAAATACATTCCTGTCTGCGATGGTACCATTTGTTTACAGTTAGCAATGTGCCAGTGAGGATATACCTTGGATGCAACAGGAAGATCACAACACTTTTTTCCTTTGAAATGACTGCGGTATTTTCTAATAAACTTGTGTAAACACAACCCCAGCCTTCCCATGCCACGAATGTCACAACCTACATGTACGGATCTTGAATGATATAAAGACCATAGTCACTTGAAAACTAACAACGTTTGCATCGACGTGGTACCTCATAAAATTAAAAGCTCCTTCTTGTGCGCTGATTCCAAATGCTTCATGTCTCACGAAGTAGGCGACTGATCTCACCGTATTCGAAATGACTGCACGACTCGATCTACACGGCGATACGGCCCTCAGCAAATCTAAAACAATATCGGCAAATTCTTACGCCATTGCAGCTATTGCAAACGAAATAAATCATCACAAATTTGTCTTTAGGCACGAAAAGTAAAAAATAATATTAAGCACGCGACGAAGGAAGTCAACTCAGAAGTGTGCAAATGTATTGATAACCTAACTTCCATAAACCTTATAAGTTTGTTACTGAGCATGTCATCCATTCAATCGCAATTTCAGTTCGGAAAAAGCCGTCGTGCTGCAGAAAAAAATACACGATTTTCTGTCGACAACGAATGTTCATGAAACCCGAGACACAGCATGAACATTTTTCATGGCATGAATTGTATTGTCCGTAGGTGACGGTTATTTAAAAAAAAACTCGCCCCTGATCATGCATTCGAATCTGAATACCGGGATTATCCAAAACTTAAGAAGCTCAATTTCGAACAAAATTATGGCCGGGCTCGTCTAATCGTCTAAGACTATCAAATACCGATTCAAACGACCATCTGCACCCACAGATCATAACAACTTCAGAGTTATATGTTCATTTCACTAAAGATGACCACGAAATCCACAATAAAGAGCACATTTTACACAATGGATCTTATCTGGATCCAGGGTCATGGTTTATGTTACAAGGATGATATTTGGGACATGGGCTGCTCTTTTCAGGTACACTTTTAGAATCCAGTCTTACTGGATAATTGTCATCACATTACCTTCGAGAGACCAATATTTTTGTCTCCTCACTGAAAACTGCCCGGTAGCATGGCTGTGTCGAGGAGTGTCCACGGGTGTAACCACGGGTGTGACCACGGGTGTGACCACGGGTGTGACCACGGGTGTGACCACGGGTGTGACCACGGGTGTGACCACGGGTGTGACCACGGGTGTGACCACGGGTGTGACCACGGGTGTGACCACGGGTGTGACCACGGGTGTGACCACGGGTGTGACCACGGGTGTGACCACGGGTGTGACCACGGGTGTGACCACGAGTGTGACCACGAGTGTGACCACGAGTGTGACCACGGGTGTGACCACGGGTGTGACCACGAGTGTGACCACGGGTGTGACCACGGGTGTGACCACGGGTGTGACCACGGGTGTGACCACGGGTGTGACCACGGGTGTGACCACGGGTGTGACCACGGGTGTGACCACGGGAATGTCCATGGGTGCGTACGCCCGTTGTTTTGGACGCCCTGTCAAGGCGCCTATGCCTATTTTTACTGGATGGCGTAAGCAGGATGTTGTGAGCACAGAATGCATTGTGGAACATCATCCATTAATTGGTGCCCCGTTCAGGGGTGGTGGAACCATACAGGCTCAACTTTACGTAGTGAAACTGGCTCCTCTATGCTTGGATGAAGAAAGGTTTTTTGTCGCTTGTATGTTCTAAATTGGGTTCTTTCATTCATATTCAGCTCAATTGCTGAATATGAATGAAAGAAAGTGCCTCAAGTGCCTGCGCATAGGGGTGGGGAATGGGTGCTGAAAGGTTGCAACTCACAAGTGGTTCCAGGCCACAGGAAAACGACGCAAATGACGCGTCGCCGTTTGGCAGCCTAGTCTGGGGAATATTTTACACCCCAGACGTTAAACGTGTGAAGATGTTATCAGTTCACCGACCTATGACGTCGTTAGTGGGAACGCATCCGGCCGTTTTTTCTCGCCAAAACCATGAATTATCGGCAATTATTCTCACGTATGGCCCCCAAATGGCCAATCTGGAGTGTGGTAGGGAGATTGACGTGATTACACAGCTAGCCTAACCTGCCGACACACGGGTTCGTCACCGCAGCCAATCGGGAACAGCAATAGGATGATGTCGTAATCTTATCTATTCACTCTATATCTTGAGCAGAACATCATGGCTTCGAACTCGGGAAATGATCTCCCAATTCCAAAGAAATAGGCAATGATTAGCACGACGCCAATATAAATCGCACATAACGTACCAACGCTGATATTTTTGTTTTGTCTCGCTTCGTCTTCCCTTTCCTGTCAATCTCTTCCTCTCTATCTCTCTTTCTCTCGCCTTTTCGCCTTCTCGTTTTCTCTCTTCCAATAATTCCTCTTTGATATGTTACATATGTTTATTGTATTGTAATAGATGTGCCCTATGCATTACAGAATCATTTGGAGCATAATCATACTTGACACCGTGATCAAAGTTGGCTTAGACGTTTAATTGCAGTAGACTATGCGCAACTTTAGGTCAAACTGATTCTGCTACTATTTACACTACTACTTAGTCAAACTATTTACACTATATTTGCATCTGTTCCATGCACATGGCTAGGTATATTATTGCGCACGTTGCACAGTCGCGCCGATGAGATTTGTTAACTTCATAATCTGGCAAATATTGCACCACGAACAGCCAGTCGTTATTACTGGTCCCACAGCCATCTGACGTCACTTGGAGGGGAATCTCTTCAGACACCGTGCATACTGAACCAACTGATATGATACGAGTTTTGTTCCACGTTTGATCGTCCACGATGTTCATCGCCATCAAACCTACGGAATTGCTTGCTTCTACACCAGAACAAACCCCCGCCCCACAAAAACGCACAATCCGAACAAAAGCAAAACACCCTGATAATTCAGAAGGTTCAATTACAACGGGAATCAGGCTGGACTACGCGTTACCAACAGGAGCTGATGATGATTATTGGGGTTTTAGGGTGCGTCAATCCATGTGGATTATATTGCACCCAACCAACAGGAGCGTGATCGGCCTCTTACCGTGGTCAGCGTAGCCAGAGGTGCGCATCGCGTGTCCCAGAGGCGGCTGGGTTGACGATACCACATGGTCGCGCGCCATTGTTTCTTTGTGAGCTCGGTAGCGAGCCGTAGTGCTGATTATGGAGTCGGAAATAGGCACGGAGATCTGAAACGGCCCAGTTTGGTTGTTACGAAGACACTCACACTCCTCTCAGGCTTGCTTGCTCTTGGTGTAACGCTGAATGATTGCAAACTACAACAAAGTACACAGGGGTATATCTGGATCATAAACGGCATGATTATATTGACAGGTGCAGCACCTGATGGAAAAGTGAGGGACCGCCACTCGAATGTATTGATCGGCCCCTGCCTTTGTCTATCGCCGATTAAAATATTGAAAGGCTCTCAGCATAAAATATTGGAGCGTTAGCTTGAAAAGAAGTCCTTCGGCTGAGATGGCACCGGTATCTATTAATCAAATATTATCCACCTATGATGGACGACGATACTTGAGTAATGCAGCTAGAGGGCCGACATTTGGAAAACGAGATGGAATTATTCAATGAAAGCTTCTTCATTGAAACCTTATATTGTGTATGGGGTGCGACCATCCACGAAAAAAAACGAGATGGGATGGCCCAATAGGTCATCAGGAAACTCAGGCCAATGAAGAGAAGAGCTGCTGGAAATTCCACGGCCTGCTCATTCCACCTTACTACATTCACACAGCCCGGTAGAATCTTCAGAATGCTTGCATCTTTTTGCAAATTCTGAGGGAAATGAAAGAGCCCCTGCATCCAACCCGTGAGAAACTACGGCATGGGTAGACTTTCGGATTTTTATGGGTGCACACATAGATGAATTGACAGCGAGGTAAGTAGATAGCTGGGAAGGTGAAGCCAGTTGGAGTGGCACCACTGGTCACTGGGTTCGGAGCTACCAGTTATGAAAATGTCTTTAGTTGCAGAAGCTCCGCCAGCTCCGAATAACCCGAAGTTGGCAATTCTCTCTGGATCTCTGGAATTACTGCTGGGTAACATTCACAAACTAAATCACACTTCATAAAAACATGCTAAGGCACTCCACCCAAACAAGGGCGTAGTCTTTGTTGCGAAATTGATGGGGAACATTTGGGAGACATATGGGGAACATATGGGGACATATGTCAGACATTTCCACTCTGCGGCATACAATTGCAGCTTTTTCTGGAATCTGGGAGGATCAAGAGAGAAGAACACATATCTGCCTCGATATATTTGCGATGCAGATATGCATTGTAACAACGAATTTGTATTTTGAAGCGAAACCTCGAAGCCTTTGGATGCACTTATATCATTTCCTAATTTGGAAAACAGAAAACGACCGGAATGTGACAATCGGACCGGAAGGTATTGGAGGAGCTGGCGGGACAGGATCGTCATTCAAGTTTATCCTAAGCCGAACGGGCGCATTAAGTGTTATATTCTAGATGAGGTGCTTGCGAAAGTTGCACATAGCGTTACACACTCCGCCTTATCTTAGAAGATTTCCAAAACTTTGCTGCACATTCCGTTGGACCTGAACTGGCATTGGAGCATTTGCGACCCCGTCTCTCCGGCTCCTGATTGGTCGATCCACCAGAGCCATGGCACAACACCACTCTCCGACAATCTCCTATCGTGACACCAGAGCCATTGTAATGTCACGACCCTCTACCGCGCTTCTCGACAATCTCCGACCAGGGGAGCCACAAACATGCTCAAGCAGACAAACAGGCAGATGCATGCTATAGGTTTCCTTTTAAATTCGCCAAAATGCCTTGTTTTCGTTCAACTGAACCGAGCCTACCACTTGAACCCGAAAGTAATGGACACGGAGTGCATTGTGCTATCTGGCTTAGATATATAAAGTGGCTTAGAGTAATGGAACTCGAAGGTAATGGACACAAACTACATGGCACAATCAGGGCTTATATATAGAGTGGATTAGGCTTATATATATAGGCTGCATGGCACAATCTGGGCTTATATTATATGGAGTTGCCGACCAAAGCAAAAATTGCAGCATTTTGAGTGAGTACCGACACCTACTCGGGTTTTATGTGACTGCAAGGGATCAACTGAAGCTTACGCACGACCAGGACGAAACCCATCAAGCTCCATTAACATTCTATCAATAACCAGACCATTGTATGTGTGGCAAGTGGAGCTGGGAGACGCTCCACAGGGATTGTGGGACGATTAGGGGTGTCATTCTCCCACCAGCAGTCCAGTACTAGAGCTTTCACAGGGAATGGTACAAGATGACAAGATGAGATGACGAGTTCAGTGCATAAAAGGCGACGCACCCCATGGGCGAGATGCTGCTAGTGTCAGGCAGATGGTGCAAAAGGTCCAACATATTTTTATTTCGGCATGATCCTTCTCACTTTTTTTAACCAACGACTCGGTGCTGCATCATCATAATACGACATTTGAGTGTCCAACGGTCTATACTTGAACAATTTATCTACCAAATGAGAGAATGGCGTGGCGCCTTCGTGCGTGTTTGAAAAAACAACACGTGTTTGAAAAATCACTTACGATTTTTATCAACTTGTCCTGGCCAGTTGGGTCAGCTACGATGGCAGAGGGTAGCCTGGATGGCAGAGGGTAGGCATCTAGGCAGACAAGTACATCGCCATGTCACACGGCGTGCGTATGCCGGCTCTCTAGCAGTGCGCTGCTCAGGCGACAGTATGCTGTACACCGCACACCGAGCCTATCCTTCTCGAGCCGTATTGTTGGTGAAGGGTTTCACACAGAACAAGTAAAACACTTTATCATGCCTTTAACGTGGGCTGTCATGTCGGGCTGTCTTTCGTTCACTTTTGTCCCCCCGCCATGCTGGGGCCAGGGCTCATCTTTCTCCAGTGACAAAGGGTCAACTTGCCCACTCATCGACCTCTCGAAAGATTTGCCAGCGTAACGAGAGGGCATGCTTCGATTCACACAAAATCGATTTGTTCATTTTGCAGGACGATCATGCACATCTTGCCACAGCGTGCCGCAAATATATCACCCACAATGCTAATTGGGATAGCGAGTACACCGTTCAACTTCACACTGTTATTTAAACCACAAGAACGACTGTTCGTTGCGGCTATTCACACACCGTCGATCACGCGCGGCTGTACCAGGCGAGGGGCTGCGACTCAAGCGCGACCTGCAGTCTCGGACACGTTACACGTTATGGCACAGAATCGCAGAAACTGCGGTGGGATTGACATAACCCATAGCGGGACACACCACCTGATCCTACGTGTTTCTGCAGGAAATCGCAAAATGCCTACTTGGTGTTTTATTGGGTGTATTAAACCATCATACGTTTCGAGGAATTGAAAATGAAGTGCGTATGCAAGTTAGGCAACTCACCCGACTGCCCTCAGATTCGACCAGTCGAGCACATGTGGGGTATTCTAAAGGAAGCGGTGTACCCTCGCGGGTGTACAAGGGCGACTTGCAGCCGAAGTTTGAGCACCAACTGATTCCGCCGCGTCCAGAACAGAGTAAAGACCTACTTGGTTAAACATTGAGATTTTCTAACGGATGATTACTTAAAACCGGACGAAATGAAATGCAACGTCGCATCGTCTAAGTTTTTGATATGGATGGGGATGTAACACCATTTTGAAGCTCATACGCTGTATATTTCGCATCTTCAGTACACTGCCGCTGATCTGTTTCTGCCGTCGGCTGGGTTCACGCGCGCGGGGAGTGTTGTCATCATTTTCCGAGGCACCTTCGTGTCCGGAGATCTGATGACGCTCTGTATCTGCGAAATCTATTGGTGCTATGACCTCACCTGCCAGTGGCACTTGGATACCACTTGCTTCAGAGTACCCCACATACCATCGATTGGCCAAATCGGATGGCAGTTGGGTGGGTTGTCTGATTTACTCACGTGTCTTTACTTTCAACTCCTTGAAAAGTTTATGATTTGACCAACGTATTGGGCATGGCCAAATCAGGCCACAGAACGTAATCTTCATGGGGTATTTGGGAGCTGAAAACGAATACAAGACGACCCTGTCCCTGACCCACCCTACCTGGCGGAACCTTCTATAAATAGTGACCATGTTCTTGCAGAATGCTTGTTTCATCATCCCTCGGGGGCTCATATACATCCAGACTATAACCTTCATCTGCAACTTTCCTAGTGGGCTTAGGGCCACCCAAACTATAACCTTCTTCTGGAACTCCTCTCACGGGTGTATGTCGATCCCGACTATGACCTTCCTCGGGAATTTCCATCGTGGGCTTAGGTCCATCCAGACTACATCCTTCATCTGGAACTTCCCTCGCGGGCTTAAGACCATCTAGACTATAACCTTCCTCTGAGACTTCTCTCGCGGTCTTATGACCATCCAGTCTATATCCTTCCTCTGGAACTTCCCCAGCTGGTTTAGGAACCTCCAGACTATAACCTTCCTCTGGAACTTCTCTTGGGGTTTATGGCAATCCAGACTATAATCTTACTCATGAACTTCCCTCGGGAGTTTATGGCTATCCAGATCATAACGTTCCTCGGGAACTTCCACCGGGGCATTAGTTTCACTTCACACAGTACATCACCGTTAGACCCGGTCCATAATCCAACGTTGCCTGGCATTTTGCTTCCAGCATAGTTCAAAATATAATCCTCCATTGTGACCTCGCGCTTACTCCCAGTCAGCATTGGTTCAAGAAAGAGAGAGGGAGAGAGAGAGAGAGAGAGAGAGAGAGAGAGAGAGAGAGAGAGAGAGAGAGAGAGAGAGAGAGAGAGAGAGAGAGAGAGAGAGAGAGAGAGAGAGAGAGAGAGAGAGAGAGAGAGAGAGAGAGAGAGAGAGAGAGGAGAGAGAGAGAGAGAGAGAGAGAGAGAGAGAGAGAGAGAGAGAGAGAGAGAGAGAGAGAGAGAGAGAGAGAGAGAGTAGAGGTGGCGCTGTAACTTTTTTGTCTGTCACCTGTGGTGCCTTTTGCTTCTCCCCGTGCTTGAGACCAACTTCTTTTAGTACCTTGGAGACAAAAGTCTGGCTACATCAGAATCTCCTGGAAAGAGTCCGCTGAGGTACACCTACCTCCTGCCTCACCGTCTTCATCA
Organism: Imbricaverruca yamaguchii; assembly: GCA_034440575.1. NCBI lineage: Eukaryota > Metazoa > Arthropoda > Thecostraca > Neoverrucidae > Imbricaverruca > Imbricaverruca yamaguchii. The sequence goes on from JAOTOL010001661.1 coordinate 1,322,776, forward strand.
GCATTCTCTTTCGTGCTTCCGCCACTTTGACACCTGGTTTTCCCCTCTCCATGTGCTTAACACCCTCCCTTCTTCCGCACGCTTTATCGCATAGCAATAGTGCTTCTTCGAATTCCTATTATCATAAAATGGATTTTAATGAGAGTCTACGTTTAAAGAGATTAGCATAAGTTTTGAGGACATGCCAGACAAACAGGACTCTGCAGCTCGCCCATTAACCAATATTTGCACGTGCAGGGTGTGAAGTATAATTTACACATCAGAAAAAGATGGAATTGCCATGAAAAAAAAACACTGAAACAGACTCCGAAAAGGCTGCAACAGATCTCGAAAAGGGACCTTAATTCAACCGAAGCCCACCAATACTAGTCTCAGGGCCCAAACATGGGTGGGAGGCACTCAGACACGGGAAATAATGCCGTGGGCCGTGACTTGAAGATTCTCCAAAGCATGTCCAACCGACTGGAGTGTCATCACAGCTGGATAATGGGAAGTCATGCTTCTCTGGAAGGCCAGCGAAGTTGGTTCAAAACCAGTTTCAGTTTCAGTTTCCAGCTTCAGTTACAACAGAATGTCTCACATGCATGACTGTGCTCCTCGAAGCAACGTAAAATTCATGGGCGGGAGACTACAACTGCCATTGTATGAATCTATGCCGTTGGCAGAGTCAATTTCCGATTCCAGAGGTCGCATTCGGTTCACTATCTCAGGGCGGTCATTTTTGTCTAAGAGGCGCCGGACATTTCTGAAGAACGTTCAACGAAATTACCAAACACATTGGTGCCAACAAATAATCATCCCCGTTCAATGCATAGCGTTTTCTCCGTCAAAATGTTAACATTAAGGCATGGCAGCCGAATTAAACGATAATTCGTCAGACGGGCAGCTTCACGTAGCTCCATGTTACGCTGGGGACACTATAGCGAAGGAAGCCCCTTCCTACTCCTGCACCATCCATGATCGTAGACTGACAAAACTCGCGTCACGCCATTACACCAAAGTTGCACCATGGGCCGACAGGTCTCCAAGTCCACTCAGACTCCACCTGCTCCACCATAGGTGCCACCGCCTAATTGTTCGCCGACAGCGAGTCCGTGCCCAGCACAGCGATCAATACCATCTCCCCACCCACTAGACACGCGGTGTGTGTGTTCCGGCCGACAGGGCTCTCGGCGGCGGCATGGCGGCGCCCACACACACCCAGACGGCGCCACCGTGTCACTGGGTCGGCACCCGGTGACACGACACTGACCTGATCCGCCGTGACCCGCCACGCAGCTGCGTCTCCGGTCGGCTGGTACTCACGCATGTCGCCGGGCGGCGCTGCCAGCAGCCGACACCGCCGACCGGGGATGGGGGGTGGGGGCGAGGGGAGGGGGCGCCCATGGCACGGCGCGCCCGGACCTCCCTATTGATTGCTGCGGTCCGGGCGGCATCGACTTCCGAGTGGCCTCCCTGCAGTTGAGCATCGGAGCTGTCGGGCCGCGGTTGGGGAGGCTGTTGGAGAGTTGGCCGCCGGAGCCTCCCAGTCCCGGTTAGGTGGTCTTCGGAACGAAGAATCGATTTCGGTTGTAAGATTTTGATTGAACATCTCTAAGGTTAAGTACTGGACACGCGGGACTTGGTTAAAACGTTCTGAGAGTTAAGAACAGAAGTCGCAGATCCCATCAAAGGTTAGAACCCCCTAAGAGTTGTAAGCCGGTCCCATCAGATCCTGGCTAGATATTTAGAAAAATTAAGAACCAGTGACGCCGAAATATAAGAAGACTCCTAGTTAGGAACAGAATTCGCTGGCGGAACCGCGATCAGGGGACTTTTGGGGCTGAAAGCCAGTGGCGTGGAGCCGTGGCTATCGAGTACTGAGAGTTAGAATCCAGCGCTTCTGATCCCTTGCTAGATAGCCCTCAGCGTTGAAGTAGCTTAATGATATTATGAGATCTAGAAGTTGGCCTCTGGACGGCTCACTTAGGTGGTCTTCAGGGTTGTGAGCCGGTGGTGCAGAATCCGAGTGGCTGTTAACTGACGAAAAATAGACCGATAGTCCGAAAAAAATCGCTGAATAAATTGATCGTCTGGAAGAAAAGAGAAATTGATAGCCTGGAAGAATGGAGAAATTGACAGTGTGTGAGTAGGGGCCTCGGAGTAAGAAGGCGAATGTGGACATCCACTGGTACTCGGTGAGCTTGTCAATTTTAAGAGAAAAGAGGGGTCGGGATGGGCCAAAGAAAAGATAGCCCAGCAGTAATACATAGATAGTTCAGTTCCACGAGTCACTGAATAAAAAAATGGATAGCGTGACGCTACTAAGGAAGAGCTGATCCACCAGTACGTAACAAAGAAGAGGTAGTCCAATATAAAGAACAAGATGGAGGATGGAGCTCCATCGAAGTCAGTGAGGTGGAACGGATGCTGAAGCAACTTCGATGGAGGTAGTAGTGTGGTCTAACTCAGGATGAACGGAATGGCACGAATAGTGGGGAAGGAAGAGCAATATAGTCTGAAAGGAATAGTCTGAAAATATTGATTGATGGCTGAGGTGGATTGATAGTGTAGCAAAACAGGCACCGGACGCGTATTGCCCATCTCCCGGGGTCGAATACCTTCTGATCAGCGAGCGTCCCGAGCACGGAATAGTCATCATGCTGCGTGCGCAGGAAGAACGACAGCAGCAGGAAGCGATAATAGGTCCAGTTCTCTCAATGAGCGCACGTGAGGCACCTGGCTGCGTGTGCCACCGCAGACAGGCTCAGGGTTACCATATGAATTACCCGATCTTCCGCCGCGGGATGGAAGGAAAATCTCCCGTTGCTGCTCCAATTTTCTTCTCCTTGTATTTCAAGTCGACCTTTCCCGAGACGAGTGATAACGGTGTAGATCCCACTTCTTGATTCATTGCGACCAGGGTGCGGATTCAATCTAACGCCTGGGCCATGGGTACAACAAATACAGGCTTTTCTCTCCAGTTCGGGGGGGGACACCTGCACGTGGGGCCCATGACATTGACGCATACACCATGCCACTCATCACTCGTTCACTCGTCACACTCGTCACTAACTGGTGGGCGCTTATATCGTGCCAATGCATCACACGCAATACCATGTTCACTGTAGATCACACTCATCGTCTCATTCCAGTTACGTAGCCAAGGGGCGAATGGTGCAGCCGCCCCCTGGAGGATCGGAGCGGGCCCTTTAGGCGACCACCTTGGGGAGCTCGCGAGGATCCCTCAGAGCATCGGTACAGGGGCCGCAAGGGCTCCTGGAGCGACGTGAAGGGTCTCTGGACCAAGGAAAGGGCCCCTGACTAATAGAGAGGGTCTCGAGCTACTGAGGAGGACCCTGAGTTAACTGGGTCTGTCATCGGGACGATGCCGAGGGTCCCTGGCTGGACTGACGTGAAGGGCTTCCAGATCGAGGGAGGGAGCCGCGGATCGTTGGAAGGGACCCCAAGCTAACGGAGAGAGCCTCGAGCCAATATGAAGGGCCTCCGGGCGACGACGGGTCCAAGCCGAAGGGGCCCCTGACATGATGTACAGTAGCATGTCCCACTTTTGAAAAAAAAGTCTTCCGAGCATGTTCGCCACAGGCTATTCCCGTTCTATGACGAAACTTACGAAAAGTATTACTTTTTTCTTTGGATTTTGATCGATAACTTTAAAATCTGAGCAACAGATGAAGTGATCGCCTCAAAGTCCCTTTTATCACTGTGGTTCGCCATTGAGCCGGGAGAAGTAAATGCTGGCAGCGAGTCGTTTTCTCTTTGTATTTGAGCTCAAGTGATGAAACAAAACCTGTCGCACTTCTCATCGTCAGCTCTATCGTCTGTTCTATCGTCTGATATATAGTTCTGATCCTATCAGCATTGCGTGGGGCGGGGGATAGGGGAGCTGCTCCAGTCTCCTCTATCAGAAAATATACTGCCTCTCTTGAACTAAGTAAGTGAGGCCCTGGTGAGTTTGGGACTGTTTCTTTGCACCAATTTCGAATAATCAGATACAAACTTCAAATCGAACGACAACTTTGCCATCTAGTGGCCACCAATTCAAACAGTGTTCGGTCACCTACGCAAAATTTACGCCGAAAATACAGAATGCTGTGTGACCTCGCACAACCCAAGGGGACTTTTGACCACAAAGGGTAGATGATGATAACAGAACGTATATAGCCCCTTCCTGACTAAAATGTGACTTTTTGCGGGAAAGCTAAAACAATTTATAATTGTTGGACATCAACCTAGTTTTCCTAAACCATGACCTTTAAAGGTCACGGATCAAGGTCATCTTCCCGGCCCCCTAAGTAGAGTATGTCCTTCCATCTGCTGTCATCTCCGCGCTCGTCAATGCTCTGGTCTTCTCGCAGATCCGCTACTGTATTTCTGTGTATGGTAACGGAACCAAAAATAATTTATCTCGCATTCAAAACAATTATGTACCACTCAGTAAAAGTAATTTTCGGCCGTAAAAAGTTTGACCATGCACCGAATCTGCTGAGGAGACTGGGCTGGCTCAGTGCGGAGAACCTAGCCAGAGAACAGCGCACCCTGTGCCTCACGCACAAGGTGCGCCGTCATGGTGAGCCAGAGTCACTAACTTATAATCTCACCACCGTGGCGGAGGTTCGTGATGTGACCACCCGTCAGTACTATCACTTGTATATCCCCGGTTCCGCACTGAGTGTGCGAAGAGGCGACTTATCCCCAGAGCACCATTCATATACAACTCGTTGCCAGCCACCCGAGCTGATTCGGCTTCTCCTGCCGATGTTTGGTCTCCACCTACGACGGTACCTTTTTAATCTGCCGCCCGTGCCGGACTGATTTACTGTTCGCCTTGCTGTGCTTTATTTTTTGTTTCTTATAGTTTTATTATATTTTATTATGACATGTATCACCACCAGTTTAACTGTTATCTGATTTTGACCCTTTGTACTGTGCTGTAACATTTAATTAACGCGAGGTTGTAATAGACATTGTCCATTGTGTCCATTTGGATTACCTCAATACAAGTCTGTCTATGTGTGCACCAAATTTGGTCAAAATTTATTCGCGGGTTTGAAAGCCAAATGGGGGCTGGAGCAGACACTCCTCAGTTCTGACACGACCAAAAAGGCCAATCACATTTACACATGGTCAACAAATTAGCCCCTGTACAGTTCATTGCAAAAGTATCGCAATAGCTCTGAACGCGCCATAACAAGTTGGTTCCTTCAGTTGTATTTTATGTTGCACAAATGCCAACACAGCCACACAACTCGGCACCGTGCTCTTGATCTGGCCCAAGAATCAGGACACCACAGCACATGGTGTCGAGAAACGACTACAAATTTATGCAACTTTTTTACACAGACGCACAAAACGGCACAGTATTTTAGCACTCAGAGCACCCAGAGCAGCATGGCTTCCACAAACGGTTACAAGTTCATGCAGCTTTCTTTGGTATGACCGAAAGTTTTCGTGCGCCATTCCACGACTTGAGCCAAGTCTTCAAGCTGTTCCGCATCCTGAGTCCGATCCATCAGTTCCTGCGGCAGTTTGATCCCTCGTTCGGCGTCGTCGTTCACCACAGCCAGCTGTCGCACGCACTCTGAAACTCTCGTGTAGCTAGCTTCGCTGTTCCATTGGTTTGCCGACTTCATTAGCTATTCGGCGTTGTCATGGAATTGGTCGAACATCATCCAGGATTTGCTGCCTAGTAGTGACATGAGATCACTACTAGGGGCGACTTTCGCCTCTTCTGGTTTTCCAAACGGTGAGGAGGTTGATCTCGGAATGCTTGTCATGGCCGCAACCATTTCCTGACGTTCAGCTGATGCTAGATCTTCACGGAACAGAACGAACACAGCAGCCGCCGAGTCCAAGTACGTAGTGTAATGCTTGATGGACTCGGTGACGCCGTATGCGAGTTGCTCGAACTCGACGATGTCCTTAAGTTGTCGCATATCGTGGCAATAGACCAGGTCGTTAGTCGGTGCAGATGTCGCCAGCGAAGGTCGCAGGAAGTGCGGTCCATGGAACAAGACGATAAATGTTGCCATGGTTTGGACCTTTTTGGCCCCTTGGTCCGTCTAGAGCTAATCTGACAGCATCGCCATCTTCAGGAGGCACAAGGCCTCTGACATGAGCCTTGCCTCGTGCATTGCACGTGGTCTGCGAAGCTTCATCCCACCAGGTACGTCACCGCCTTGGTTCAGGTCGTGGAATGGCACAGGGAAACGTTTGGCTACACCAAAGAAAGCTGCATGAACATGCAACCGTTTGTCGAAGCCATGGTGCACTAAGTGCTGTATGGAGTGCTAGAGAACGTCGCGCCGTGTTGTGCGTCTGTGCAGAAAACGTTATGTGAATCTGTAGCCGCTTGTCGACACCATGTGCTGCGATATCCTGAGCACTGGGCGATCAAGAGCACCGCGCCGAAATGTGTGGTTGTGTTGACATTCGTGCAACATACAATACAACTGAATGAGCCAACTTACAATGGCACGTTAAGAACGCTTGCGATACTTTTGCAGTCAACTGTACAGGAACACATTTCTTGACCCTACATGCACTGAGCTTTTTTTTGTTGTCTCAGAATTGGGGGGGGGGGAGCTGCCCCAGCTCGCCCCCGATGTAACTTCCAAACTATCTAATGAATTTTAACGAAACATAGTGCACACATGTACACATGATATTTACGTGGCCTGAAAAGAGGCCCTTGGTCCGTGACCTGTGAAGATGTGAAGATCCGTGACCTATGACTGTGGGAAAACTATACTAATGTCTAACAATTCGAAAATGTTTTAACTTGCCCGCATAAGGTCAAATTTGAGTCAGGAAGGGCTAAATACGCTCTAATATCATAGCTCACCAGATTATGGTCACAAATCAGCTTAACTCCCGTCAGGTCGAGCAATATTCGGAATTTTCTCCGTGGATCACGCCTAAGTTACCGAACACTGCTTCAATTTGTGGCCACCGGTGTGCAAAGCTACCGTTCGAAGCAAAGCAGTTACCGCTTAAAAGAGGTCCACCGGCCTGTCGGAGGGCCCTGGATCGCTTAGGATGGCCTCTAAGCTGACGGAGAGGACTTTAGCCGCAGACGGACCCCGGGCTGTCGGAAGGGACCAGAGCCGGTATGAAGGGGACCATAGCCGGTATGAAAGGAACAAGAGCCGGTATAAAGCCGGTATCCGCACAGGGGGCCCTTGGGGTGATAGAGAAGGTCAAAGGTTGCAAAAGATGAGGACTCCGGCCGGACGAGAGTGTCATGAGCCGTGAAAGTGGGTACCTGAGCGGACGGGGATGTGCAGGGCTGCAGATAGACCCAATTACTTTCCATATTCTCATATTCTCATCACAACCAGAGGGGTGGATCCGAAAACTTGGAATTGAATGGGAAGGGAGGATTTTGAAATAAAGAATGTCCGATGTGAAAAACCTCATCAGATATGAACAGCTGACGGTCGTCGTGTCGATTATCCATGGAATAAAGTTTTCTGGTATTTCGAGAAAATACCATTTTAGTGCCACATTTTGGCAAAAAATCGGCTACTAGGGAGTGGGAGAGAGGAGGGCAGGGGTGTCAATTTTTGGAAACCATTGGTGGTGGGTGGCAAAGTGTACTGGACCCCCCCAAACAAAAACTTATCAGATTTCGCCCACTATATTTTCAGACCTCAATAATTCTTATTTTTATTTAACGATGTGTAAGTTTATGTTTAGTCAGCATCCTCGTCAACGGTAAAAATCGTCCAGTAACAGGTGAAGTCACATAAGCAAAAGAGCAGTGTACTGTACATGTCAACATAAAAACTTTGAGTCGTAGCATGCGACTATAGTGTCATACAGCGTACTCGGGTCCATCGTCTTCGCCAACGTCATCATCATCGTCAACGTTACCGTCACCCTCCCCTCACTCCAAACACCAACAAACACACAACAGCTTAAATAAAATCATCGGAGCACAGCCGGCCTGGACTGTGGTGACGATGGATGAAGGCATTTCATTGGTGCCAAACATTAGGGAGGGACAAAGCCAACGTTTTGGTGGGGCGAGTTCAGGGTTGGGAAGTCCACTAACTAAACCTAATCCGTTTATTTACGATACAAAATATGCTGGTTAACATCGACTAATTTTTACATGTAGCATGGTGCTTTTCTTTTTCTTCCTTTAACTTTCTTTAGCATACAAACAACATTGATTATTGGGTGGCAAAACCAACATGGGGGGGGCGCAAGATCAACATTGGTGGGGCCATGGCTCCCACAAAAGGATGCAAATCGGCACCCCTGGATGAGGGCATGACACCATTGCCCCACTCCTTTGAACTCCATTGAGATCCACAATAATTGCATGTTTTAGCATGACATCATGTAGGCCAATCCATTCGGAGTGTTTCGACTTTGCAGCTTTGGTATCGCTGGGCCTTTCCAATGGTTTATTTAAAGCTCCACCCGCACTGACATGCAAATTTGCTCCAGGCTTCTCGAATATCATCAAGTTGAACTGCATTCTTTGATTGAATTGAACAGGACTGCATTATTTGATTGAATTGAACAGGACAATTGACCATAGTAGCAGTAGCAGACTTTATTGGGGGAATATTGGATAATGGTGAGCATCAATCATTGTCTTCATCAAGAAAATGATCTTACTAAAATGCAGACATGAAACGGTCATATGGGATGCTGTGCTACGCTCGAATATCAATCAACGTCGAGACTGTGCTTGATTACCAAACAGCACCAAGAATGCCAGACAGTATGAATAATGGAGACTGGATGCTAGTTTCGCCACTACAAAGCCTGAGTGCGCATTGTTCGTGGGTGCCGTTCATTTACATGCATGCCTTTCACACAAGGAAGGAAGTCGTTTCCATTCATGAGTCACTAAGATAAATCTGCCAAGTGTCTGCTTGAAATTCTTTGGAAAATAAATGACAGGGTGTGCAATTTGTAGTTCCACAGTGGTAAACTTGTACTACGAACCAAGCTTGTCAGAATTGATGACTTGGAATTATGTGGTTTCTGGTGGTAGAATGTTGTAAACAGGCGAAAATTGGCTTACCAGCTATGCAAATGAGAGACCGATGGCTTCATGAACAAGTGGCGCCACCTACTAGAGGGCGCTAGTGGTCCGTAAAACCGTCTGAACGTGGACTAATCGGCATTGTAGGGTGTGACTGGGGTAAGATGCCCCTCGGGTAAGTCGCCCCATCTCCTCTATAGGCTGATCAAAGAACAAGAGAACATATCGGAAGTTCTTGATTGGAAGCAGAAGCTACGGTTGTTTATTGCGCAAAAAGTTGGTCCGTTGCTTCAAGTGTGTGACGAGCGCTGAGTGTTTCACTTTTATTTGACGTTCTCGATCATGAAAGTTTAACAAGATAGTTGCAAATATCTGTCCAAATAATATACTTACGTGCTGTAGGGCTTTCCATCGCGGAACATGATATATTTTGCCTCTGGGGTGTTATTGTCAAGTGCGCCGCGATCGCCCTATTTCTGCACGCTACATGCGACCAAATTTCGGCATTGGTGGGCAAGTCGCCCCCGGCGGCATCTTACCCCATAGATCGTCTTTCCCGCCGGTATTTTACGAATGACATATTCATGTTTTAATATGTAGCAAATTAGCTTTCATACCTCGAATATTTTTTGATATATTTCTTTTGTCATCCTCGGGGACGTACGAAGTATTGAAAGTGTTCGTGAGGGGGGGCGGGGTAACCCACAGGGGATTGGGAAGCTGCGGTCTGAAATTTACCGTGCAAATTTTCTCGTGTCGGGTAACATCTATACATTTTTGGTGTCAGGCTTTTCCAAATTGGGGGTTCGAATGCCATCCCCTCCCTACTTGTTACGACCTTGGTCATTCGTAGATGACATACTTACCTAAATGTGAAAGTGTCTGCATTAATTGATCTACCATATCTATAACAGATAATACCCAGATAATAACAGATCTATCCAGTCAATTAATCAAGATAATAAGACCGACTTTACCCGAATACTATAATACAAATTTATATGCACCAAATTTCGCCAGACTGTGTGAAAATATTTGTACCTAGCGAACAGCACAACCCTTGCACATTATTTCAAGGCTTGCCAAAGTATTTCCAGTTTGTTCCAATATGTGCAGGAAACACCAGCGGCGCGCGAACTGTTTCAAAGTTGGGGGCCAAACAACTATTTTTTGGCAGAACATTTCCAGTCAACGCCATAGGGGCAATGTTAAAAATCACTAAAGTTGGTTGGTGGTGGGGGGCGGGAGGCTCTGCCCTTCCTGTTCCCCTCACCACCCTCGGTTCATGCGTCCTTGGCAAACACCATCAGATAATACCTTGCCGCAATCCTAATCAGTTTGTTTCAATTTCCACGAACAATTTTCTAATTCCGATATCATTTTCAGGTTCACGTAACATGGCACGAGCCAGAACCAGGATCTCGGACCGAGGCTCCTATGGCCAAGAGAGTCTCAAGCAAGCACTTCACGCCATACGTAGTGGATCTTCCCTGCATAAGATCTCCAAAATGTACAAGATATCGAGTCTCATCGAGTTCACTCACATCGCCGTGAAATATATCTTACAATGTATTACATAGCCAGGCCACGGCTTTTTAATGGGCACCATCTTGTCTCACCTCCACAGGTCTTGAGCTGATCGAATTTCCCAGTGTTGAACCACCCAGAAATACACGGTCATTGATCCTTCTGAATGTTCATGGATCCTTGTGCATGCTAATACGAAAAAATCGCACGGAATTATCACTAACATATATGATGCAGAACACCGGTGACCCCGGGCACGATGCAACAGAGGCCGCCACCATGTCGCAAGTGCATGCTTTATACATACTCCTACTGGGTGGGTGCCATGGGGACGACTAACGATATGACAATTCGAATATTTTATAAAATACCATAGTTCCATAAACATAAACCCATCGATGTTTGAGATATCGATGAAATACATTCACCAATTCACGTTTTTCTGCCTGATTGCGATCGGCATGCAGGAGCGTTGATTCCCCCAAAATAGTGTGTGTGTGTGTGGGGGGGGGGGGCAATGCATGAAGGCAGTGGGCGGGCCCAAATAGGTTGGAAGCATATTCCATAGGGCTCTATGATAAAATTGAAATGATTGGAGAGGAAGCCAACATTCAGGGTGCACTTGCCCCCTTAAAATGACATAAAATAAAACCCATGCGAGCGTCGGACAAGCCCTGGAAAGGCCGCTCCGGTGTGAATGTACAACAGTTCATTTGCGTGGCCCGGTTCGACCGTCGGGATTTTTTTGCTACATCATTTCGCCTCCGAATCCTCTTACTCCGAATCGGGTGTGGTCTTCTTTTTATTTCTACCAATTGTCTCAATATCATTTCCGGAGTGCTGTCAGTTTTTTTATCCAAATAAAGATATTTGCGGCGGCATTTCAGCTGAAGGGCTGAACTGCTGAAATTACGGCGGCTTCAGCACCATTTCAAGTTATGCCCCTCTCCCTGTCACCATACAGTTTACACCGCTAAGTTAACCGGTACTTGCGACTGTCCCATGTACAAACGGAGTGTCTGTATCCGATTGGAGTGGTCTTGGGACTTCAGCACCAGGGATGGGGGGGGGGGAGATCGCGTTTTTTATTTGTGCCTTTAATGACGCAACTTGATCGCAATAAATTATGTAAAACATCCTGGTGGATTGGAGTTTAGTGGCGCGTCGACATCTAGGGTCATTTTGCGCCCATTGTAAAACATCCTAAATCACCTCGTTACAAATGTCGTCCTTCCCAGTTACCAAACGCAGCTTGATATCGATCCCGCTCAACTTCACGTATTACAAGTAGGCGTGTTATTTCGCGTACCTTGGAGAAAGGAATTAACCATTCAATGTTGGCATACCCCCAGTAATTTATGCTTTTAACTTCGGACCATACGGAATGTGCCCCAAATGAATTTTGGGTCGCCACTGCTTCCATGCATATCACACCAAATCATTTTCAGAAATTATTCAGGTCTTCCATGATACAGTCGCTATCCCAGTTGTCTCCTTTCCGTTGTTCAGTGCCTGTCGCTTCCTCCACATGTCAGTAAACAGCCAAAGACGCTCATAAAACTCAACCATGTCGCGATGTATTCACGAGGCATTTAGAAATGTACATACATAACGAATCAATGCAGGAAAACGAAGGGCTCGTCCGGGATTTGAACCCGGGACCTCTCGCACCCTAAGCGAGAATCATACCCCTAGACCAACGAGCCACGGCGTACCTCCGTCAATCTCTCTGAGAGCATGCAGCTGAACTGTGAGCTGGTCGCACGAGGGTCACGCACGGCTATACGTACGGCACGGCTGTACGTAAATTGTGACGAAATACCGAAGCCATGAAACACCGAGGCACATATATACAGAAATTTGTACACTAAACCGGATCTACACTTTCGTACGCCTCAGTGCACCGCACATTAACGCAAGAACCTACCCAAAGTTTGAATGAGGAAGGGGGGGGGGGGAAGGCGCCTCGAAATCGAATACTTCCACGCAACGCACGCAACCACAGGATCATGTTAAATTCATCCAAAGTTAAGGAAGGGCCGCTTCCTCACCCAGTTCCTACATCCATATCTCTGTACATCCCCTCCGTCTCAGTCCATAAGACCAGGTTAGGTCACGCCGGCCCGGGTCAGACCGTGCCACGGAAGAGCATTAGATTGGGATATACAAGGATGCATGGTGAAGGATGGAGACACGGAAATGTCCGAAAATGGAGAAGTGGAGAGACGCGCATGGGGATACATTGAGATTCAAAGATCCAGAGATGCCTGGAAATGTAGAGGAAGCACAGAAAGGAGATTGGAGGTTTCCGTGCGTGGTGTAGGTTTCTAAAAATTGCTGCGAGGGTTAATATACAGGAAGGCAATAAGCAGGGCTGAATGGATTACGGGAATACCACTAAGGGTCCCATGTTAAAAGTTGAAACCAATGAGGTGGGCAAGTGCCTTCCCAACAGCAGACAAAGCTACACCCATTCCCACGATACATACACTTGCGATATTTTTTTTTTGTCACATCCGATATAAATCTGACCTGTTATTTTTACCAGGTAGATACCGCATTTGATACTTCACTGAAAACATGTCACTCGATACTTCGCATTCAATATTTTGTGCTTCAACATGCTTTTCATAGTCGTTTTGTATCCTTCGTAAAAAGAACCATTTTAACACATCACTAATTCGAAGTTGATTCGAAAAAAAAACAAAAGCAGACCTGACACTAGACATGTTTCCCATGATATATACAATAAGAAAATAACCTACAAACAACTCATCCGAAACACGTACACATTGATACAGGACACGTCAGATACGCAGTACGCTTAAACTAGCATAATGAACAGCCCTCATTACATGTCAAATGTCAGGAGGAAGCCATTCATCACAGTTCACTTATAAATTAAATAGGCTGCAACTTCAGCTTTCTCGATCATGCGCAAATACGTGGCCAGTCAGTACGCAGACAACCATAAAGTAAGAATGTAAGATCAGCAACGATTATCGGTGCGATCGCAAGTCGGATCTACTCAGTCAACCACAGTGCAACACATGGAAAAGCGTTGCACAGAAGGTGCGTGCATCGTTGCCAAACTAACTAGTATGTCTTCTGGATTTAACACAGAACCCCCACCATGACATTCGGTATCTCACAGCCGATGTAACCACTGACCCCCAATGAGCATAATAAATCAATGATGTACAAACTCAAGGGGTTCTATGCAAAAAAGCAGCCACAAACTGGATTCGAACCACTTCTAAATCAGACCATCCTCAAGCATTGCTGGACATAGGGTAGGAGGGTGGTGACCATGCTCTTGAAGGGAAATGTTCACAGAACTGTTGCACCAACACAAATTTCTCAAAACCTGAAACATTCCTTTAGGGCAATGTTGTCTCAAACGAACCCACTGATTGCCAGCTGTTCAAATCTGAAAGGACTGTCAGAATGGGATAACATTTGTAATTCTCCAAACCAGTCAAAAACCAGCCTTCTGGTTCCACCAGTGTCCTCTAGGTTAACATCCGGGATGGGCTGACTGAGGGTGCAGAGTTCTCTAAGGATTCAAACATGAGAGTGCAAACCATAGGTTCGAGAAAAGGAAAGCCAAGAGCCTAGTCCTTCAACTCTGGTGGTGAGTAAGTGAGGATAACAATGGCGGATGACTTCCCATCTTCCGAGGTTGTTCCAAAAGGAAGAAGTAAGAAAATGGCCACCAATATTCAATATTTGTTCCAGTTCTATTAATTAACAATAAATGCAAGCTAAAATGAAATTACCAGCATGCCTTGTCCATTTGCTGAACCTAGCCTTCTCATTTGCACTACAAACCATGTTAATCATTCACCCCAGATCTTATTATGCAATGTTGGTTAGTCGCTGTATCAATGGAGCTGAAGTGTAACTGGCACAATTAAGAACACACAGCTATGATAGATGAGATGAGTATTAAAAATACTGAAAAATGCAACCAGTTAGAAAACGAACCGGGCTCGTCCGGGATTTGAACCCGGGACCTCGCGCACCCGAAGCGCGAATCATACCCCTAGACCAACGAGCCACGAGCGTCCGGCGCCGAATCGACCACCTCATCCAGCAGCCGGCGTCAGTTTCACTGCTGGTGACCCGCCGCTTCCGTGTCAGCCGGCGCCCAGCTGCGGTTGTTGGAGAGCTCGACCAGAGCCATGGCGCCGACCAGACGCGAGGCGCCCGCCCGGATCACGCTGGGCCGGGCCGGAGGGTCGTCCACCGCGTCCAGGTTCAGCCGCCGCTGGGTGATGGTGGGCACGTGCGTGGCCGGGGAGCCGACGGCGGACGCCGGCGTCTTGGCCGGGCTGAGCGACAGCCGGCCGCTCATCTGGTCCTTCAGACACTGGATGAACCAGCGCTTCTTGGGGTTGCGCACCGGCGAGCCGGCCAGCAGCGCCTGGTAGCGGCGGCGCGCCTCCTCGCGGCGCGGACTCTGGCGCACCGGCGTGTTCTCGTCGCTGTCCCAGCCGCCGGCGGCGGGCGCGCGCGGCGGCTGCGGCCGGCGCGGACTGCGTCTCACCACCAGACTGAGCGGCTCAGAGAACATCTCGGTGACCGGCAGCGGCCGCCGCTGGGCGGCCGGCGGCGTCTGTGGCTGCGCCGCCTCCGCCACCGGCAGTGGCGGCTGGAACGCCTCCTGGGCGGCGGGGGCGGCGGGGACGGCGGGGGCGGCGGGGACGGCAGGGACGGCAGGCCGCGGTGGGTCGGTCAGGACCGACGGACGGGGGTGTTTGCGCGGACTGAGCCGTAGCGTACCCGGGCCGGGCTCGGCCGTCGACTCCACCGCCGACTCGACGGGTGGCTCGACGGGTGGCTCAGCGGGCGGCTCGACGGGCGGCTCGGCACACGGCTCCGCCGAGTCGGCGACGTCCTGCAGCGCCGGCGGCTGGCCCGACTCGGCGTCAGCGGGCGGCGGGTCGCAGTGCTGGTGCAGTAGCGGCGCCAGACCGCGCTTCAGACGCGACAGACGATCGCCGCCCAGGTCAGATGACCGTGTGGGTGTCTCGCACAGCTCCTTGGCCTGTGCCTTGCGGCCGCTCTTGGCAGGTGTGCGCTCCATTCGCTGACGGTAAAACCTGCAGAACGGTAAAATGTTTTAAACACGCCGGGAGCGCATATCATCGGTTTCTAATCCGTCAACTGATCAAATCGGAACAGACTGATAACATGACCATCTTGTAGTCCAAAGTGCACAAATTCGGAAATGTTGGTGGAAAATAGCACAAAACAAGTATTTACACCACAAGTCAGATATTTATCTTACAATTGACATCCTCTTTTAGTCTGTATCGCTGAACCCAACAAATCGGCACCTGATAATAGAAGACAACTGGCGTGGAAGGCCTTCAATTCCCACTTATATGTTTTGAAGTGATGTTGGGCTGTATGCAGACCCATGATCATGTTATACAGTTGTATACAATATGCATTGTGCACCATACACCATTTTGATTGCATCATTAAGAACAAAATTAGAAATTGCTTATTTACATCCGACACTCAAGTGACCATACGTTTGTCAAATAACCGTGAATTTGGGCACATCATTGTAGTCCATCACTTTCTACCGACCTATCCATTTTGAGAGCAAACATTGCCACAACTTGCTTCTTGTCTTCCCTCACCTTCAAATTATTCAAGTGCCCAATATGCAAAAATGAAATTGCTTGTTTCTTTTAATCACTGAAAAGGCGTCCCTGAAGTATTGCGAACGATGAAGTGATGCACGAGTCATTTGAGTAATATCATTGGCTCCAAAGTCGCACTATTTTGGTCACACTACAAACATTGCCACAACTTGCTTGTCTTCCATCACCTTCAAATTATTCAAGTGCCCAATAGCAAAAATGAAATTGCTTGCTTCTTTTAATCACTGAAAAGGCGTCTCTGAAGTATTGCGAACGATGAAGTAATGCACGAGGCATTTGAGTAATATTATTGGCTCCAAAGTCGCACTATTTCATTCACGACTATGTACCACGTCATTTCACAAATAACCATCCACTGTACACACCTACATATGTCACACATGCTAAACACAATCAATGCTAGCAATAAAACGTAAGTACATTGTCATCAAAACAAACACTCCAAGGTTCCGAATTGCAATTTTATTGCTATAAATATTTTATTTTATTGGTGTGGGATCTTTGACGACTGGCACCCAACATACTTGCACATAGAGAAAGTACCATTGCCAGTATTGCAAGTACAACTGTGTGATTGCCGGTATTGCAGGCTCAATAGCACCTTTGATGATGTGACACCAACCTTCTATACATTTTAAACTACTCCACACAACTTCCAATAGCAATGTTTTGCTTAGCGACACCATGGGTGTGATTCGCAACAGTGAATCTCAGGCTCTTTTACAGCAGCGCCCAGACTGGTGGAGAATTACACCATTAAGGGGTTCTCACACCAAGAAAAACTTCAACTTGCATTGAAAGCAGCATTTCTATGCGACCTGTCATGGCAAATGACCCTGCGACGGATTTTACACTCATTACACTGGCGCTGATTTAAAATCAACCCATTCAGTTGATTGGAGTGGGATGGTCAACTGGTCCTCCAGAAGTATGGAAAGATCCATTCTTGCCACCAAAGCACAGGCTAGGGTGGGCCAACTATCGCAGCTCCTTCCCTCTTTCCTTTACTGAAAGCCGAAATCTAGAAGAAAAATAACGAATAGTTTACTATAAATATGAAATATCACAATAATTGAGCCTATTTACTACTTCTTTTCTGCGATATAGATGCGGTTTAAGTTAAAAATTAGCTAGTGCATCACTCCCCTAGGAATTAAGTTCATTTACATCAAACAAAATAGCCACCACACTCGCCGAACCCTTCTAGTTGGGTGCCAGAACAATGCAATGAACAAGAGGCTATCACATTTTCAAGCCAAAAAGCCCGACGAGTGTAACGGTTTACGATACCTCGGATAGCACGAAAAGTGTACGAGACTGAATAGCATTATTTCATCAAGCTAAATTGGATCGGGTGCGCTTAATTTTCCAATGTTGATTGTGCAAAGCCGAATTCAGACAATTCCAGATCTGTGGACTTTGAGGAGTGACAAGCAGGTAAGCATACGGCAGCGAGCCGTCTCTCAGATGTGGGCCGCCAGATTGACCGAAATCGCCGTCGGACCGCCACACTGCTGTACGCACCTGCTTTTACTTACGGATATTTTGCATACTATTCCAGTTGAGGTTGCACTCTATTTATCAATGAAACTAGGTTAAAATCGCGCGTATAATTCGAAAACGGATGCCGGAAAACATCGAGATGGGCGTTTCCTTTACGGATCAAAATTTTAAAGAACATCTTGATTTTTGTGTTGAAAATCATGAAAATATGTTTTAAACATATACATTCATACAAAGCATTTTATCTTGCCACCCAGTAATCGTTTTGGATCAAAGAAATCATTCAACACTCCAGACATAGCAGTTTGAAGTTGAGTTTTTGCCATGACATTTTTTAAAAACATTACCACACATGCCAGATGGTAGGACATAATACAAGTTCAATATCCTGCCTGGGACCTATGATACATCTCAGCAGATGTATCACAGAGCAGTCCCTGAAAACATCTCAGCAGAATGAGAGGGTTGATTAACCATACCATCCACCGACTGTGCTGACATAAAACTACCCAACAACAAAGGCACATGACATTGTTGGTTTCCAGTTAAGTGCACTGAATAAAGACTATCGAGAATGTATACACATTCCGCATTTATTACTGAAAGCAGCTGTCAGATGGTTCACTCCATTTCAGGATGTCAGGGCGAACAAGGAAAACTGTGATGTAAATATTTGGCGACACTGAAAAGTCACTATTTGAAGGACTTCATGATGTACTGCACCAAAATGCACCAGTGTTGGGTATGCTGAATGACGACAAAAATCCATGTGGCGCTCCCAGCTCACCTGTGGAACCACGCCCGGATGTCTGGTGACGCCTCGTTGAGGATTTTCGAGCAGGGCACGCACTGTTCGGGCGGCACGCGTTGCAGTGCTGACTTCGGGTGCAGACTGCACTGCCTGTTAGCATGTGTGAACCGGCTGGGGCAACCTGCGGACGACGAGTTGGTCAACACAGGACGTGACGTGTCAGCTTTTAAGGAAGAAATATGTTAGCTTTTTGGACAACCTAGTGGGTGCCGGAAGTTTTCACTCCTCGAGAATACTGAGGAACGTATGGCTCGGATATGTTGCCTGTTGACTGAAAGATATGACTGTTGCCCAATGGTAGTCACCTTTACTAGCTACATTAAATTGTGTTCATTCAGAAAATTATGTACCCACTTACCAATTACTTATCAGTTGAACATATTTATCCAACCAGTGATAGATGCATACATCGTGGTGGCACTGGTGCAGAAAACTTTCCTCTTTCCAAAGATAGGTGGTTGTTTGTTGATTGGTTATTTGAGTTTTAGGGTGCACAGACTCAGTCGGGTCATTTAGCAACCCCAAAGACAAGTTCTCATCAGGTTTCCACTGAAGATAGTTTACAAAACTACATTTAGAACTACAATTGAGGGCAATATGACTTAGTATGACAGTTGCACTCTTTACAAATGGAGACAATTTATTTTAAACATACATATACCAACTCAGCTTCACAGTAAAACATCCATGATAAACCAGTGCTCTAAGTGGGTGTCTCATATTAAAATGGACATTTCATACTTAAATGTCTGACTCCGTAGCGGTGCCACCGAAGAAGGGCGACCAACACCCACCTGACACTGAGCAGGTAAACGGCTTCTCGCCTGTGTGCAGCCTCTGGTGTGTATTGAGCTGGCCGCTTTGGGTAAACCGGCGTCCACAGCCCGGATAGTCACACTGGAATGGCCGCTCACCTGCAGAACAACACCATCAATGTCACATGTGTACAGTGAACTGGCAAGTCCCTGTACCACCCAGCACTGCATGCATGTGTTCACCTTACAGGTGCACCTTTCCAAACATGCCACACATTTTCATATACAACAAATGATACAAACATGGGATGCTATTACCAAGCCTATTTGAAACACCTTTTCCTAACTCAAATTGACAGCATGTCATATGGATAAAACATTCCATATTCAAACAAAGGCTGAAAAAATGCTGGCCTGAAATCGCCAATATCATATCATCTAGGTCATGATCTTCTTCACAAAATATTATTTTATATTTACTGAGTTTTGCACAAATATTGTTTGTTTATCGGGTGGCTCTTGACACACTTTATACATGATCACAGTGCCACCCACACTGCTTCACCAGTAGGCTGTGGGATTGGGAAATGTCCCAAGTAGTGTGAGTGTTGAACCGGGGACCTTTGATACCCAGAGCTAAACACTTTAACCATTTGGCCATCCTTGCCCCTCACATCAATATTGAATGATGATGTTGCACAATTTACCACTAAAGAATATGCAAGGCAGACACCACAAAATAATTATGGAGGGGAGGGAGAGGGGTGAGGTCTGTGGTAGTGGGAGCTATTTCTGGAAACTGATTGGATGTGTTTACACATTTGGTTTGATAGACCACCTAGGGCATAAAGTTTGTGTCATCAAGAAAGGCAGTTTTCAGTATTACAGGGATGGCTGATCAACAACTGGTCAAGTGTACAGAGTGCAACCAAGAAGGGCCCTTGTGGCTCAGTTGCACTAATCCTTTATGTCTTTATTTTGCAGCAAAATTAGTAGCAAAACGAAAATAGTTTCTAATATACATGAGCATTCATTTCTGAAAATTTGGAGGGGGAGGGGCAATACATGAAGGCAATGGACAGGTCTAAATAGACTGGGGCACTCCATAAAGTTCCATGTGAAAAGTTAAAATTATTGGGGGAGAGGGAAAGGAAGAGCCAACATTGAGAGGGCCCTTGCAACTTCAAAAACATATGCATACATAACAGCATCTCTGATTCAATGGTTTCACAGACATACTAACCATACACCATAGGCTGAGTTTATAAAACTACATGCATTGGCAATGGCAAGTATGGCAACATCTCTACAGATATTACCAAGTGATGCCAGCTCATAGATCACCTACACATATTCCTGTGAAAATTCACAATTGCTACAAAACCACAGTAAACTAAGATGCTGAAAAGTGCAATTTTGCTCAAGCCAGAAATATTTGGAACAAATATGGCAAGCTTCCTTTGTTACTCTTGAACTACTAAGGCACCAGTGCAATGCTATTCCACACATCTTTAGGTCAACTTCAGACACAATCCATACAAAATTCAGTACATGCTGAAATGCAACAACCACATTTGGCTTCAATTCAGAAAATTTAAATGCATTGAATTAACCAATTTTGTTTCTCATCAGTAAACAAGATAACAGCAACCAACATTAGTGCATTATTTCACAATAACATGGATTAACCCATCATTTTATAAAAGTCAGCAATCACTAAAATGTTAGTACAAAGGCAATGCAAACAATTTTGAACAAAGAAAGCAATAGGTATTGCTGCATTGGGCCTACACATAACCTATACTCATTCATTTATCATCACATTACACTTCCTTGCTATGATGTCAGCATAGAGAAATTAAATATTCAAATAGCATGAATGTGGACTGAACTACGCTACCATTGCACTACACAGAGGCAAACGTAATGCCCTATAATTCATTCATCATAGAGTAGAGAGAAGCAGGCAGATGTTGAAACCCTCCATGATGCCACAACTTGGAAATATGATGGGGAAAAGCAAGGTTGGTTGGTTATTTGGGCTTAGGGGCGCATCGACTGCCGGGAAAAGCAAGGGTGAGAGATGATATTGACATGCATACAGCATCTCCTAGACGGATATGTTGGCACAGATGCCAATAATTGGTATGGCAAAGAAGGAAGTTACTAGTTGCACATCAAGCAGCTTCATGGGAAGTAATTCAGGAAGTGGAAACTGTCTGCGGGCCAACACAAGTCACTGATTGGTGCCATTTTTCATGTAAATTTACATGGAGATGTACAGAACAACTTGCCTGTGTGCACACGAATGTGAGCTTGCAATGATTTTTCCCTTGGAAATTCTCTGAAGCAATATCTGCACTGGATTAGGCTTTTTGCTCTTTTCCCAACAGTTTGCAGTAGCTCAATATCTTCACTTCGGGGACGGCCCCTTCTTCGCAGATGATCAACTTCAGCTGATGCATTGTCATTGCCAGAAGAGGGTATCTTTTGATCTGGAGTTGAAGCATCTACCTCATAGGCAATAGTTCCAAATTCGGCTTCTGTTTTCGCTTTGCTTGATTGAAGTAGGTCATACACACTAAACCCAGGCTGAACGTTCAGAGCGTCTCCTGAAACATCATGACTGTAGCACAAATAATTCCTCAATCGTTCCGCCATTGGCGAAGATACCTGCTCCATCCTATAGTCTGGCTACTGGAAACTAATATTTAAGATGTTGGCAAACACCCGCAGAGCACATTCCGATGAAACAGCATTTAAATGCAAGAGCCCCAACCAGCACATCCACACGCCAACGCAGTGCGCCAAAACGCTTAAACACTTGGCGCGCGAACACCAGTTTAAAGCTCCCCATTGGTCGTCGTTTAAACCACGTGACTTGATTTAAAGGAACAGAAACGGGAACGACGCTCAACGACAAGGCATCCAGGATTTTAAACTTCTTGCGGCCGAAGAAGCCACGTATTGGATATTACAATAATGATCATGCTTGGGTTCAAAAACAATTTTGTGATGTACTGACGGTTAATGCGCCCTTTTCCCACATACATTTGGACTGTGTTTAACTGTTCTTTACCTGTTGGCTCAAATGTCAAATCACGGCAAGAGCAGTGCTAGCGACCCAACCCGGGGAGAGCAATGAGATAGAGGACGGGCCCAAGAGGAGCTATAAAGGATCTTGCCGGGAGGTGGAGTTTCCGACATGAGGATTTTGAGGAGGTGCAATCCCCCTCAACGTTGAAACCTGAACGAGATGATTTGACCGCTGCCTTCCATGTTGAATTTCCCCGACATTATAATTTGATACAGGTAAGCGATGCAAGCGTTCTTGCAGGTTCCATATCACAAGTGCATACCCCAACTAACAAGTTCCCCGTCTCATAAGTGCTAAAGCTGCCAGATAACTTGTTTAATTTTCATGACAGGGCAGGCTTACAAGTAGGGGAGACTGGTGTAAAACGCCCTCTTAAGGATATTTGATCAGTGTGCCTCGGGCATTGAACTTATTTCTATTTTTTCTTTATGAAATAACTACGCGTCATTTTTCTTTGTAAATATAGCCACTGAAATGGATTCCCCAGCCATTCCTTGACGTGAGAGCGACTTTGCTGGAGTATTGCAAAGGGGCGTCTTAGGTAAGTATCTAGGTAAGTTGCCTCCCACCCGGGCGTCTTAGATATCGCTATGGATATATTTGGAATCCAGCTCATTACTCAAATTGCAGGCAAAGCGTGGATAAATCTGGTATAGTTTGACAACCACATGTTTGCTTCAATAAGACTAGAACGGATCCAAGGGGCTGAATGGGCATTTGCCCCTTCCAAAGCCAAATCGGGGAGGGGGTGTT
The DNA here is from genome assembly GCA_034440575.1 of Imbricaverruca yamaguchii. Classification (NCBI taxonomy): domain Eukaryota; kingdom Metazoa; phylum Arthropoda; class Thecostraca; family Neoverrucidae; genus Imbricaverruca; species Imbricaverruca yamaguchii. The sequence goes on from JAOTOL010001661.1 coordinate 1,345,904, forward strand.
AAACTATGTTTTACCGCTCCTAAGCGCCGGCCAAATGTGGAAAATTGCTTTTCATATGTCAAAAATGAAAAATTTCGGCCATGAAAAATTTCGGCGATAGACAGAAACATGGGGTTCCTCTTTTTTATCAGCGAAATATTAAAATTCCATATACAAATTGCGCAAAGTCGCAAAATTTTCGCCACAACGCGACGAAAATTTGTATACACCCAAACGGTCCGGCACGATCTGCCCCTGAATGATGCAGACACCAACTGGAGGTACACACCATGATGCATGATGCAGTATTTATTTAAGTTTCACTTCAGCACTTAACACTTAAAAGCACGATGAAGCAAAGGAGGGTTGAATCTGTGAAACAATCCGCAAACAATACCTATGACCAAACAAATCATCCAATGAACATTTCAAGCATTCAATGAACATTCAAATGAACTGGAAACAAAAGTTAAAAGAGCAAACGTTTAACATATCTGGGATGACAAAAACCACAAGCATGGCAAACTAGTTGGTCCTAAAAAAATATACCTATCTATGACCAGTGAGAATTTAGAAATGTGTGATGCCGTAACCCAGGCAATGTGGTACAAATCACGTATGACAAGTTGCAGTGATCCAGTGGTTCATCCAATGAGCATTGTGCAATGCAAGAAGCCGAACTTAGTTGGGTCGGCAGAAATCAGAAATCATCAGAAATCAATCACGTGTAATGCCGTTGACCATCGTTCAGGTCTGTGCATGGCGCACAGGCCCACTTCGCACAATCGCCACACTGTACCCATTCCTCACAAGACAGTTTATATTGCATACCGCACACAAAACACGAAGTTTCGTCATCTGACGCTTGTTTCCTCCGGGTGTTTTTCGGAGCTTTCTCACTCTTTTTCGGAGGGGCTTTCTTGCCCTTGTAGAGGCGAGCTTGTTTGACCAGATTCACTTCTGTCAGATGCTGCTTCATTGGAGATGACGTCAGAACCTCCGACTTCTGGTTGGTTGTTTATTGATTTTACGACACATCGACCGTTGAGTCATGTAGCGTCGCCAATCTCTCACGCCGATTGGTCGCGGGCGAAGAGTAGCGACAGGTGAGACTCGAACTCACAGCCTTTCGATTGTGAGACGAGCAACTTATCCCTAGACCACTCGTCCCCCACCTCCGACTTCTGTGCACGCCGACTGCGCTTTCTGGTTTCGGCTTTAGGCGATGCACACAGATCATCTAATATCTGACTCACATGAGATGATCCGGGTCGAGATTCAGAAGATGGACCGGGTGCAGCCTCGACACTAGATGAGCCAGGTCCTGTCTCAGCAGAAGATGGGTCAGGCCAAGCGTAAACACGAAAACGGCCTGGTCTGGACTCAGCAGAAGACGGGTCAGTTCTGGGCTCAGCAGGAGATAGGTCGGACAAAGTCTCATTCGTGAGACTGGTTGAAGATGCCCTGGCATCTTCTATTGGATCACACTGGATCATAGGACCCTGTGTCTCAGGTCCACCTTCTACGAGGTCTGGCTCCGCGGGGTCCACCATGCTATGTTCAGGCTCCGGTTCATCAGTCAAAAAGGCTGCGGCATAGTCCTCATCGGTGAACTTCTTGTCGTTAAATGGCCAGATTCCACTTGCGTGAAAACCCCAACGATCTTCTCTGCCCTGGCACACTTTAGGTACGCCGTTGAGAAGATTCGACTCAGTTCGTACTCGGATATCCTTCTTCCTGGGTGTGCCCTCATCCAGTTGTCCGCTGACACGCTGTATGCTGCTTTGAGGGGCTTAAACCACGATACGTCGAGAGGTTGGAGCTTGTGGGTCTAGTGAGAAGGGAGTGTGATAAGGTGAACTCCGTGGTCTTGTGCCAGGTCCACTGCGGCGATGGTCTTGTGGCTTAAAAGTTCCCGTCCAAGATGAGCAGATGCCTGTGCTGTTTTGATGGCCGCAAGGTCGAAATGAAAAGGTGAAGCCACTTGATAAAACACGCTTCGTCCATCCATCCCAATTTGGTACACATGCCGATGGCTCCTGGTGGCACACCATTCACGAGTGACTCGTTCATGCGAATTCGTGGAAATATCATCGCCGGCGGTACAAACTGTCCACCCGTATTCGCGGCACAGATGACCGTGACCGTTATCCCCTTTTCCGCACTCGTGATCTTCCCTACTTGTTTTTTTTGCCCTTTGGAGCGATTATATTTCCAGGTTTCTGCACGGTTGAGATACCTGTTTCATCAGCATTCCAAACCTGCCAAGGGCCGTAACTATTCTTGTCAATAAGTTCCTTGTACAGGGCGAAGAAGCGATCCACTTGGGGAGCGGTTGAACCCAATCACGTGCGCCAGGCTCGTTGTCTCCGGCTTTCTGATACCCAAGTCAGGGTGGCGTTTCAGGAAACCCCGAAGCCACTCTTTCCCTGCCATCTGTGTGTGCTTGGAGAAGCGGCGAGGGATGCCAAGTTTCTCCGCGAGTCCAAAAGCAATTCTGCGAATGTCGATCGTTGTTAGGCCAAACAGGCACTTTTCCATGTCCCGAATCTTTTCAACGAGAATATCTTCTTTTTCTGCACTGAATTCGCAGTTAAATTTTCCCAGGTGATCTTTTCCAGGCATTTGTACATTCCCGTCTCGGTGATTCCTCGGCGTTTTCTGCGGCACGCCCCAGCGTTTTGCCGTCCTTCGAACCGATCGTCCACTGCGGATGTCCTCGAGTGCCTTCCTGAAATTTTCTTGCCCATATTGACCCCTCTTGCTTGTTCTTTTTCTCGACATATTCTGAAATAGGCATGACAGGATTAGGAAAGCGGGAATCAGGGATTTAGGAAGGCAGTTATGAAGGTCCGCATTGCACTTTAAAATACCTATTGTTGAGATTTTAAGTCTTGTTTCGCTGTTAAATATTTAGGGAGGCAGATACATATATGCCCCTATACATATTCTGGAATCAGGTGACCATAATCCAGGTAAGACGCCCCTGGTTGCGCATAACACGCCCTAGTCTTACACGACATGGGGACGGAGCTTCCTGCAGAATGGCAACATTATTTTTACGCGCGGATTTCTGAAGTTTGACAATTGTGGCTCATTGCGTCATGATGTTTTATCGCAGAAAACAGACGAGTTTAACTAAAAATACTTACAAAATTACTCCCACATATTTAGTTAAGCATGTACATTGCCGTAAATAGCCCGCTATGATCTAAGAAAACCGGGAAATATATGAAAACTGACCTAAAACGCATAGCAAGCGCTCCTGGCGCGCGTAACTTTCGTCGGCAGCAGGAGAAAGGAAGTTCTGCTACCAAATTACTGCTACCAAACATCGGATGAAGGATTTCTATTTTAGAGGCCATGGGCGTTTTACCTACCCTGGTCTTTTTACACCGGTCTCCCCTACCTCAAATCGCAGTTACCCCTTTTCATTGGTTCTAAAAATAGTTCTGAATTATGCCCCTAGATGACATCGTAAACGCCAGACGGAACCGAAGCTTACCAGGTGTCGAAGGACGGCAGGAGCATGTGGTCGCTTCTTGTGAGCGGGGGGACTTATGAATGCCTCCCATCAATTCTTGGAAAATGTGGGGAAGTTGGGAAAATCACGTTGGAGAACGCACTTTCCAGGCAATCGTCCGGGGGGGGGGGGCTGCTGATACAATTTGTCACATTCCTTAAGACCTGTCGAGTCAGTGACGGGTCTAGGATTTTATCAGGGGCGTCCAACTTTTGGTTCTCCTGGACTTTATAATGCCCCTATATCATGTTTTTGTTGACTGGAGTGGGGGGGGGGGGGGGGAGGGGGCACTCCGAAAATGGTTGTGTTGTATTGCATTGTAGGTAGCATCGTAACAAAGGCGCAGCCAAGGGCCCCGCCCAGTGAACATGTCGACCGCGGCCCGCTGTCGGTTGGGTAGTGGAATATCCGCTAATGCTAACACGCAGCCAACACACAGCCGACATATAGCTGACGTGGGGTTATTGTTAGGAAGATGTCGAGATGCCGTCGGGACGCTAGCGGCCCGTTGTTGGCTGTGGAACGAAATGTCGAGGGCGCTGCATGACCGATGCAATCGATGCGCCGCTAAACTCCAATAACAACAACGAACGAAATGTCGCACAACGGCCCGACGTCGGCTGGTCGCTATTGATGTGCCGAACTCGTCCAAATCAATATTGATACTCCAGGTCAGTTTGTCGATGTCGGGCAGAGCGGCCCGATGTCAGCATGCCGCTTACGAGATGCCGAATTTGCTCCGACACATGCCCACACATGCAAACCCACTACTTTTTATTAGACCTCACTCGCCGAAAGGTTTCTCCAATTAATCACATCATTTTTCGTCCGATCCCTTTATGAATATCCTGGCTGCGCCCCTGCGTCGTACCATATCGAGTCTTCCTTCCTGAGTTGCGTGGCGTCAAGGCAGTTTGCAGCGCACATTCTTTAATCTATCCAAACTTTTTACGGAGGATCAATTTTGCTGTTAGCGTGATACCGGTGGGGAAACGAAAACTTAACCGAGGGGTGGCCATCCAAAGTTTCGGTTCCTCATGGACTTTAGTGCCCCTTCCCTCGCTGAGGGAGGTGGCACTAAATCCAAAATCGCATCTCATCACTCTCATTCAGAGTTTCTCTCGTCGTTTCAAGTTGTACCTCGTGAAGCTGATGGCCAACGGCCGGAAGAGGTGTCGCGGTGCCACTCATCCGACAGAGAGGGACCTACTCACCGGAAAAGATCCCGGACCTTTATATTGGCCCTGAGAGGGCCCCGCACCAATATATAGACCCTTGGGCCGACTGAAGAATCCAAGTCGACATGAAGGGCCTTGAACTAGCTGAAGGAGCCCCGGGACGCTGAAAGGGCCCCCGGATTGACGGAGGGAGCTCAGGCCAGTAAAGAGGGTCCCTAAGCCAGCGAAGGCCTAAAGGAGAAGGCCCCTAAGCCTAAGCTAAGCCCCTCTTAGTGCGCCCTCTGGGCCGTCAGAGAGGTCCAAGCAGATTCCAAAATCCATGGCCGTGGACTAACGGAGGGAGACTTGAGCCATTGCAAGGGCCGTCAGCTTGACGGAGAGGACCTCGACAAGTAAGCAAGGCCATTGCGCCAACGGTGATGGCTTCTTAGTAGTCAAGAGGCCTATATCTCTCAAAGGAACCCATTCTATCAGAGGACATTCAAAATTTGTGCGCCCTCTTAGGAAAGTCCTGTGTGCATCCCCTGACCCAGGGAACCTTCATACCAGCTCTGTACTTCCCCCGACAGCTGGGGACCCTCTCCGTTTGTTCAGTGCCCATCTCTGTCTGCTCAAGGGACCACCTTACTAGTCGGGTCCTTCTATCAGTCCAGGAGTTCTTCTAACGATCCAGTGCCTCCTCCTTCGATCTAGAGACCCTTCATGTTTGCCAAAATCCGCGCCCTCGGCGTCTTCCCATGAGAACCCTCCGTTGACTCAGGGACCCCTCTCCATCGGGCCGGGACCATCTCCATCAGCCGGGTACCTTTCATTGACCCAGGGATCCTTCACGTCGATCCAGGGACCCTTCAAGTCTGCCCAGGAACCCCTCACGTCGGCTCACAGGCTCTTCAATTATCGGCATTAGGGTGATGTCTAGTCGCCAGAATTCCCGTCGGAGCGACAAATTCATTGTGTGCTTCGTCACGGACCATGCTAAATGTTAGGTGTTCAACGGCCCCCTTGGGCCCCAAAGGGGTCAAGGGGGAGTGGGCATGATGGCATGGTACCCGGGAGTTTAGTGCCCCTTCCCTCGCTGAGAGAAGTGGCACTAAAAACAAATCGCATCTCATCACTCTCATTCAGAGTTTCTCTTGCCGTTTCAAGTAGTACCTCCTGAAGCTGATGACCAACGGCCGGAAGATGCGTCGCGGTGCTACCCATCCGACAGAGAGGGCCCTAGACATCGGAAAAGATCCCGGACCTTTATATTGGCCCGAGAGGGACCCGAACCCATAACAAGGCCTCTAGTCCGACTGAAGAATCCAAGCCGATATGAAGGGCCCTGAACTAACTGAGGGTGCCCCGGGACGTTCAGAGTCCTCCGCAATTAGACAGTACGCGTAGCGGCGCTTCCAGACTTCCATTTCGGGGAGCATGGTGATCGGGCGGGCCCCTGGCCCTTTCTCCAAAGAAAATGGACACACGAGAGCCGTTGTTTTCTTAAGAGATGAACCATGACTGCCTAAATTATCATGAACCATAATAATCACTTACAAATGACCACGGTTTTCCCCTGGGTCACCCCTTGAACATTATTTGAGCGACAAATATGCTGAGATTTGTATTTATTTTTAGGGGCCCGGGTGTACTTTAGGTGACTGCAAGGCTCATTAAAGGCCTAGACGCATTTCACGGTCCCGGCTCGAGTCTAGGGATCCTAGGGCGTTTGCATGTCATCGGATGCGTTTTTGTTGGCCACCGCTCGTTATTACTGCCCATGATATATTTTGTGGGGTCCAAGTGTGTATTTGGATCCCAGACGCGCTTTTGTACCTTTTCTTATTTGCTTTTTATTTGCTTCATAAGTGCCTTCCCAATTCTTTTTCCGCTCTCCACCTGGTTTTTGTGGATTTACGTGATATTTTCCGACCCTCTGGGGATGTGGTAATGCTTCTGTTGCATCTTACGAGCCATAGTGCGATTTTACAACCATAACATGATTTAGGGTGCTTCGTTACGCTTTTAGGAGACCCGGATGTCTTAGAAGGCCTGGGTGTATGTTAACTGTATATACCCAGGCCTCTTTTATAACACCTGATCATTTTTATGGGACACATGGATCCCTGGACATATTATGGGTCTCACCGTACTTTAGACGCATTTCAAGGACCCGGCGTCCTTTCGGGGTCTTTTACATACTTCATCGGTCCCGATGCATTTCAAGAGGCCACAGCTACTTTAAATGACCGTCGCGTACTTTCATGCATCCCAGCGCATTTTTAGAGAGCCAAGCATTTTCTTAGGGGCTGTGTTTTGCTTGATGGCCCCTGACGAGTTTTTGGGGACTGGATGCGCTTCTGGGCTCTGGGGACGAATTGTTCCGGGTCTCTGATCGGTAAGGAAAGCTGAATTTCGGCACGCCTCGAGTGCCTAACGAGATGAGGGGGGGGGCTCTGTCAAAACTGGAGTGCTAATATCACTTTAGCTTCCCTTCGCCACTTATTGCCCCCTTAATAATTGAACCTCTCCCGTGCACTCTGGAATTATTAATCTACCGCCGCAGGGAAATGGCTCGTCCTATTTTGCTTTTTACACACTAGCTTTCGTCGAAGAAAAACTTTTTTTTTGCTCGTGGGGGCGTTTGGGGACTGGAAACATTCTTACCTATTGTGATGCTTGCGCTGCATCTCTATCTGATGCAGATACGATATATGCAGGGGCGTTGCCACGGCGGGGAAGGGGATGGGCGACGCGTCCGCCAAATTTTGTGAAATGTAGGAATACGCCTGTGGCGTTGCATGGATAATATCGACCTAAAAATCTCTTCGTCATCCGCGTCCCTCAAGCGAAATCCATGATGTCGCCCATTGGTGCCCGACCGAGTTGAATTTGCTTGCGTTATATCTAGGTATGTCATTCAGGCTATACTATTTGGGCCTTGCTGAATACCGAACCGTTCCGGGAATTCCACCGATTGCCCTGCTCCGCACGGCAGTTCAGAAGTTAACTGCATGACAGGTCTGAAAAGGCGTGCTTGCGATTGACGCCTGCACCGCCATCTATATGACGATGACAATTTTTGCTGCCATCTACAAGCTGGATAAGCTCTCGCCAGCTGTTCACGCCACCAACTAGTTTAGTGGCGTCTACGCCCGTGAGGGGGGAGGGGAGGCGGAGGCGGAGCAGCGGGGCAGCGTTACCTCCAGAGTTTGGTGCTCATTAGCACTAACCACATGGACGTCGCACGGAATACAACTATGTGAGGATGACGTTTCCCCGCGCTCCGGGTTGGTTCCAACATTCTGGCTGCCTGCAGCTGTAACGACCAGTCCAACTAATCTGATCGTGTGCTTCACTTATTGTCAAACCTACTGTACACGAACATTTCCAGAGGCTCGAGCGGGTGAATTGTGAGTTTGGAAGGAAAATAAGTATTTGGGTATTTATGTGTCGTGGTCAGGGATGCGGAGCCGGAGCCGGAGCCGGAGCCGGAGCCGCCGGAGCCGGAACTTTTTGCCGGGAGCCGGAGCCGGAGCCGTCAAAAGCAGGGCGGCTCCAACTCCGAAAGAGGTGTAAATTAAACAAAATTAGCAAACGTGAAATGAACACATTATACCTAGTATGGTATGGTATGGTATGAAAACGCATTTTTGAAAGCCAAAATGTTTAAATACGGGTAACATGTAAAAATATCATCAAATAATGGCAGAATAACTAATAACCATATTCTAGCCTCAGTAGTCAATGCAAGTTCCATGTTCAGTTTAGTTAAGTTCATTGTTTCCATCATCAACGGGTTATACCTTATTAGAGATGAAATCAAACATTACAATTTACAACAATGGTGCTTCAGGGATTTCCCTCTCTCAGGCTCCTAGTCTTGTCCAGGATGATGGACCGGCCAACTGCTGCCAGCGTCCCCAGCTTCTTCAGACGGAAGTCAACTGTGCCACAGAGGTGCCCCATGCCCATGTTGTGGACAGGTGTGTCGTCGATGTTGCTGGCTTGCTCTTGCACGGGGTACTGGATTGGGTAGACCTCTTCGTGCAGGCCGTAGTCGCGCCTCTGACGGGAGAGCACGGTGCTGAAGTTGGTGAGCCTGACCAACTCCTCCGTGTGCTCAGTCGCCACCTGGCTGACAGAACTGAGGACGGACGGTCCGTAGGTCTCCTTGACCCGGGCGAACAGCTCATCGGAGACGCCCTGGAACGCAGGCTAGGTGAACTCGAAGAAGCCGCTGGTGATGGTCTGGGCCAGGCTTCCATGGAGACTCTTGTAGAACATCTTCAGTTCGGAGTGTGTGGCCCCCTTGGTGATGGTCTTGGCGTATAACTGCTCGATTAGGTGGATGCCAAACCTGCTGAAGGCCACGAGGACTACCTTTGGGTATGGCAGACTGAGCAGCTCCCTGACGAGGCAGGCGAAGCGGTTGCTAATCTGGGGACTCTTGAGTAGGAAGTCAGTGAGGTGCTCGTAGCGGAAGAGCAGGACAGATACCGCACGACTCAGGCAGCCGAATCGCTGGTCCTCGTGCAAGACCGCTGGAGCGTGATACTTCTTCAGGTTGAAGAGCCTGTAGTAGTTCCACATCTTGTGCGAGTACTCGGAGGCACATGTCCAACGCTTGGTCCGCTACACTTGAGTTCTTTTGTGTCTACTTCAATGCCTACCATGAAACCTGCCAATACGTTTTCCATCTTCATCGCCGTCTCCACCAGCCTGGCCATCTTGTTCAGTGCTGTGCTAAACCCCAGAGCGGTGTGAGTCCCGCAGAGCAGCTGCCCCGCCGGGCCGTCCAGTCCGTACAACTCCTGCAACACCATGTTCAAGCCCTTGTTGTGCTGCGTGGAGTCGGTGATATGGGTGTCGATGTGCGTGTATATTTCCTCCGCCGGTTTCCCCTTCACGGCAGCCAGAATATCGAACCCGAGATCCACCTGCAGGGCAACATCCTCGGTGGTCTCCCCACTAATGTTGACCGGTGGCGGGGGGAAGGGGAGGCCTTGACCAACATAAATCCCCTGGACGGAAAACTGGCCCACCCTCTTTTTTTGTGGTGGAGTCTATGGCATGTGTAATCATTCTTCCTTCGCCTGACTTTTCACTGACCTCGTCTGCAGTCAGAGACAGTGATTCAGTCTTGAGCAAATTGAGCGTCTCCCTGATGTTTGGCTTGGCAGGCAGCGTATCCTTGTCAATTCGGTCTTCCTCGCTACCACCCAGCTTCCACTTCCTACCAAACATTCCGTTGCCGACCTCGCCCACAGCCTTGGAAGCTTCGTTGATCGACAGACCGTGGCCTGACAGGTTAACGACTGTGCGGTAGAATTTCTCCTTCACCACTCGCTCCGACTCTCTGATGTGCCGATACTCAGGGGGAGTCGGGTCCTGGACCTGCTGCACCTCATCGCTCTCCATGAACAGCCTCTTCCTCTTCATCTGCCCCAGCTCCACAGGATCACTGTAGTAGCCATCTTTCGCTGGGGTCAGATCTGTGCTGCTGCTCGTCGACGGGATTTCTTCCCGCTCCACTAGTAGCTCTGCGATAGCGTCCAGCGACTTAAATTGGAGCTGCTCGTCCCTCTGCTTCCTGCTCGTACCTTGTCACGCCCTTGAATGTGAACACGTCCTGCACGGTGCCCTCGGCCGGAGTTGGATTATTGTCTCGGGTCGGCATGGGAGATGCGTCACTCGCTTTCAGCTCGTCTTACGAATCTATAAGTCACTAGCTATCGCCATGTATCCCATCAGTATCTGTGCAACAGCTCGAGCGCTGGCACCGGAGCGCCGCGCCGTGTCGACGTAGCGGCGATTTTCAGCCGGTGGTCTTGATTTGAAGGGATTTGAACCCCTCAATATGTGCCATCAGCTTGTTCGTCTTCTGGCCACTTATGGTACGTAAGTAGGGTCCATCTAAAATCGGAGGGTCGACTTCCTCGGAGATTCTAGAGTCTTCCTCGACTGTTGAGGACGATTAACAGAGGAAGATGGCTGTGTAATGCGTGGAACTAGTCTGCCATTGCCTCAATGGTGGCACCACGGCGTTGTACCTTGAACGGCAGTCACGTTGGTGCCGCCGTTCAACTTTGCGGGGAGATGGTGTAGTCGGAATGCATCCGACAAGCTCAGCTTATCATATATGCGCAAGAAGATGCTGGATTATGCGAACTAAAGAACATAACCTTTCTGTTAATGCTGGCTTTTTGATACCGCAACAGCATTAATATTTTGCGCACTTGGTGTCTGTTGCGGTCATGTAATGCGCTTTATATAGCATTAATACATAATATCTGCCGTGTCTATCTACTCAGCACGGTTTTCAGATTCACGTCCACATGCATCGCACCATATATCTTCAAACATTTCAGCCCTGTCACTCATTTTCATTAGACAAAACTCCGGAAAGGAAGGAGGCTATAAAGTAAGGACAAGGAGCACCCTTTTTGACATATGTGATCTAATATGTCATCTGACGACTGACATCATATTACATGTCAGGATATTTTGCGATGGTAAAATCCTCCAATGCATACGAAATAATATAAACGGGCATGAATAAACAAAACGGGAAGAGGTATGAACAGGCAGACGCAGAAAGAGAGGGGCGGACGGACCAGCACCGAGGGAGCGTCGGATGAACACAGTAGAGCTGTATTATATTCTTTAACATAGTAGCTGGCGTTGGCGACAACTAAGTTTGTCACCCAGGAGACAAACTTAGTTTTATTGAGGAACGGTTAGCTGGGGATTGTGATGCCCGGCAGCAAAACGACGTCAGGTATGTTCGACCAAAGGGAGGGAATGAAGTATTTTGGTATACTTTTTCTTCTTCTCAAGATTGGTCATCATGTTGGTACTATGACATTTCTAAAATACGACCGCCTGCTGCTTAAGAAGAATGTCTGTTTACAACGTTGCTTATACGAAGACATTTCATGAGCAACAAATCTCAACATTGATTAGCCTCTGGAGCAAAGAGAGGGACGAGCAGACGGAGAGGGAGAGGTGGGAGAACTGCAGGCAGACTGAGAGGGAAAGGTGAGAAAACTGCAGGCAGACGGAGAGGGAGTGTTGGGAGAACTGCAGGCAGACTGAGAGGGAAAGGTGAGAAAACTGCAGGCAGACGGAGAGGGAGTGTTGGGAGAACTGCAGGCAGACTGAGAGGGAAAGGTGAGAAAACTGGAGGCAGACGGAGAGGGAGTGTTGGGAGAACTGCAGGCAGACGGAGAGGGAGTGTTGGGAGAACTGCAGGCAGACGGAGAGGGAGTGTTGGGAGAACTGCAGGCAGACGGAGAGGGAGTGTTGGGAGAACTGCAGGCAGACGGAGAGGGAGTGTTGGGAGAACTGCAGGCAGACGGAGAGGGAGTGTTGGGAGAACTGCAGGCAGACGGAGAGGGAGTGTTGGGGAACTGCAGGCAGACGGAGAGGGAGTGTGGGAGAACTACAGGCAGACGGAGAGGGAGTGTTGGGACTGCAGGCAATGGGAGGTTGGGGAACTGCAGGCAGACGGAGAGGGAGTGTTGGGGAACTGCAGGCAGACGGAGAGGGAGTGTTGGGAGAACTGCAGGCAGACGGAGAGGGAGTGTTGGGGAACTGCAGGCAGACGGAGAGGGAGTGTTGGGAGAACTACAGGCAGACGGAGAGGGAGTGTTGGGGAACTGCAGGCATATGGAGAGGGAGTGTTGGGAGAACTGCAGGCAGACGGAGAGGGAGTGTTGGGAGAACTGCAGTCAGACGGAGAGGGAGTGTTGGGAGAACTACAGGCAGACGGAGAGGGAGTGTTGGGAGAACTGCAGGTAGACGGAGAGGGAGTGTTGGGAGAACTACAGGCATACGGAGAGGGAGTGTTGGGAGAATTGCAGGCAGACGGAGAGGGAGTGCTGGGAGAAATACAGGCAGACGGAGAGGGAGTGTCGGGAGAACTGCATTCAGACGGAAAGCGAGTGTTGGGAGAACTGCAGACAGACGGAGAGTTGGGAGAATTGCAGGCAGACGTAAGGACGGACGGAATGACGGACGATCGGGTGAATGACCGGAATGGCGGTCGGACAGACGGTCGGCAGGACATGCCTACGAGTTGAGAGGCGGGTCGATAGACGAACTGACGGTCGGACAGAGGCTGTGTGAATGACAGGATGGGCCACTGGATGAATGAACCAGGTGACGAGGGAATGCACGGTCGAATGAAAGGGCTGGCAGACAGTGGATGGACGGACGCACGGAGAAACGATTCAAACGATAAATGGGAGAAGGCGAAACGAACGGATGAATAGCAGCATGAAGCAAATCCAAATATACATTCTCCAATCTAACGTATTCTCACGTCCCCACTTGAAGACTTTGTCTAGGTCTGGTGTTTAAAGCGTTTCCTCAGTTTACATTCCATAAGTTTGTATCCACTTGTCATTCATTACTAATTACCCAAGGGCACGCCAGGAAGAGGAGGGATAGCGCAAAGAGGGTGGTGTCTCCCCCAACCTTGGAACAATTGGACAATGCCTGGACAGGATCGACTCCCAATTGGCACTCCCCCTTCCCTCCAACTCTGAGACAGTTCCCGTGCCACCGACATCACCCCTCATTTCTGGTTAAAAGCTCTTGCAATACCATTATTACAAATTAAAAAACACAGAAGTTAAGCGCCGTGCATTTGCTGTTGCCTGTCATGCAGCATCCATCCTTATAGCAATCCAGCTTCCGGACCACTAAGTTCACTGAGGGAGATTGGGTTTCACTGGCACGGACAGGTCAAGCAATTCTGACTGATGGAAGCTCTCGTCTAGGCGAGCGCCATTTCTTCGGAGAGCACCACCGATTCAGAATATTTGAAGGGAGTGGAAGGAGGGGAGTGCACTCGAGCATCCCTTGAGGTGACAGCTTCTACACTGAGATGGACGCCTTCCGCTTGGAAATTCAAGGGTGGGATGCACTCGAACATCCTAGAGGGGCGCACTTTCCAGTCAGAAGGGCGCCACATCTCAATGGGAAGCATAGGCCTCTGTGCCCCCTTGGATCCACCCCTAAGCAATGGAAACGCGGCGTTGCCTTCCTCCGGAACAACCTGGGGCACGCCCTAACAATTTCCAAGTATATTGACCTTTTGCAAAGAAGTCTGGGAAATGTAGTCCACTTAGCTGAGATCCAGCAAACGACTTCGATGTAGTTGAATGAGAAGGGGAAGCCATGTAGCTCTCGATCATTTCTTTATCAAACCTGAATCCGCCCCGCACATTCGCCACAGTTCTCAGCGATTCACGAACGGAATGGAGTAAAACATGCCTGGTTGCGGTTATGTTATCTTAAAGCTTCTATAGACGCACTAAAGACCATTTATACCAAACCATGAATGATTTGATATGCAACTTGAACAAGCTCTAGAGTCGCAGCAACCTGCGAAGCACTCTGCGCTTCAGCCTAATTGATCTGTGTTTGTTCGTCACGCACTATATCGGGTGAGATGGCACATGTGAACCAGTGGTGTGTGCTGGGCACCATGAGCCGTGTTACAGGCTCGGCGTGTCTGTACCGGGAGCGGCGGCGGCGGCGCGTGGCCGCCGCCGGCTCCAGTGGATGTCGTGGCGCGGCCGACGACGGCCGACAGGGGGCGGCCGGCGGCTGCCGCCGGCTGGTATTGATCGCACGTCGGCACGGCTGCGGCGGTACCCGGCGGCGCGGCCGCTCCAGCAGCCAGCACAGGCCGCACGCACCGCTCGCCCTGCCGGCCAGACACCTGGTCGCCGCCGCCGCTCGGCCGCCCTGCACGCGCGCACGACCCGCCAGGTGAGTGGTGCACGCGGCGCCGGTCAGGTCAGGTCGCGACCCGGCCGCCGCCGCCGCCGCCGCCGCTTTTGTCTCGGCCGCCGGGTCGATAGCGGCCGGCGGGAGCCGCGGCTGGTGCCGGCCACCGCGGCCGGCCGGCGCGCTGGCGGCGGTGCGGCGGCCCTGCCGCCAGCTGCGCCTGCTGACCCCGGCCGGGTCACCGCGGCACGTCCGCGGCACCGCCGCCGGCCAGTCGCCTCGGACTCGGCACGGTGCGGGTGGTGAGGCCAGCCGGGCGTGGGAGGGCGCACTGCGGCGGTGACCCGCGGGTCAGAGCGCGCCGCTCGTCTCAGGTACGCGGCGTGTCGGCACAACTGGCCGCCGACGCCTGACGTCGGCCAGCACCGGCGCCGACACCGGCCGCGTTCCCGCGGCCTCAGAGCTTGGTTATTGCATGACGCACGTGATCCTTCTGATGCTGAGCGGCCCCGGCTTTGACCCAGCTGAGCGGCTCCGTCTTTGACTCAGCCGCTTGGGACCAACACATTCGGTGGTGGTTGTGCGATTCGTGCCACCGTGGAACGGCGGCAGGCGGGAGGGGAGGGGCTCTGTGACAGTTGGCTCGCCACAATAGTTCAATGCGACCATTCAGTCGGCATGCGATGTCGAACAAGCCCTCCCTTTCGATTCGCTAAACGGCAAGGTCAAAGTTCAGGCTTCCGTTGTGCCACATGCACGGCCGGACCAGATGGAACTGCCGGAATGATTGCTGGGGCCTGGCGGAAGCTAGCTGGCACGATCATTCACCCAGTATGTTTGTGTGTGTGTGTCTAGGGGTGGGGTGCGGGTGGAAGCACGGCCGAGATTCGCTCCGGTCGGACCGGCCGGCGCTCGCCCGCCGACGAGGTGAACGGTCGGCGCCGCCTCTGCTCCACAGATCATCGATTGAAGTGGCAGCCGTAGCAGCTCGAGTGCAGTTCACAGGTATTGAGCCTTGCGGCGGTCAGCACGCCATGACGCAAGCCTCCCACGCCGCCACTGGTCGTGGCCTCACACCGCGGACACCGGCACTGGTCATCACATTACCAGTGCACCGGCCATCACAACACCAGCACCGGTAGTCACATCACCATCACTGGTCATCACATTACCTGTGCACTAGTCATCACATCCGCAGCACTGGTAGTCACATCGCCAGCACTGGTCATCACATCACCAGTGCACCAGTCATCACATCAGCAGCACTGGTAGTCACATCACCAGCACTGGTCATCACATCACCACCACTGGTCATCATATAACCATAGCTAGTCATCACATTACCAGCACTGATCATCACATCACCAGCCAACCACACCAGCACTGATATCACATCACGGTACTGAGATGGCAGTGTGACCATCCGACCATACAGGGGTGCCAGTTCGTAGACGCGAAGAGGAGCTATTAGTCCCCTCAATCATTTATTTGTCCTCCACCTCAACCATACTGAAGCTTAATCATGGGTGCCCGCTGTGAAAGTCGATTTTCGATGAGACTGGAGGCCATCAAAATATCATTCCCCCTCTCCAATCAATTTCATAAAGTGACATCCGTGCGACCACACACACACACACTGATCATCATCTGATCACGCCAGCAGTGGCCATCACATCATGGTCAGGGGCGGATCCTGGAATTGTTGTTGCAGCACTCGTTTGAAGGTGCGCCATTTACGCGCGAAGGGGCGCCTCCGTGAAAATCCCTGGAGAAGTGACTTCATCTAAACATTCGTCGAGCGAGGGTGCTGGTGACATGCACTCGAGCATACTTGTTTTCTTTTAATCTTTTCCTCTGAAAGGGGCACCCATTTTTATAATAGGAACTGATTTGCTGAAGATCCATTGTGAATGAGGGAATGCACTCGAGCCTCTGCAATCTTTTTATTAGGTTAAAGGGGTGCCGTCATTCACCATTCCATGGGGGGCACATCCCTCAGTGTCCCCTTATGTCTGCCCATGATCACGGCGCCGGCTTTGGTCATCACGACCCGTGATGGATTTCGTCGCTTTGATTGAATGTTCGCCGTTCGTTGGTGCGCAGTTGAAGAAAAACTCCATTGGAAAGAGGAAAACATGCACCACGCTACCAAACTGTTGTTTTTGTAACACATGCGCTGCATTTGCATCATCTTCCTCCTCGCCCTTTTAACAGTGAAAGTTTGCGCTCTGTGTGGATGGAGTTTCTATGTAAATGATGTAGAATAATGCATTCTCAGCATATCTGGCTTCCTGCAGCCACATCGCGCATTGGGTTATCCAAGACAGATATATTCATTTGTTCATAGAGTGCCGCATCACCGTAAAGCTAGTGGCTGAATTGGGTGAGTGCGTGGGTGAGTGTTGTGTTTACTGGGACACCTGGCTCAGACTTACCTATATACCTGCTGTATGCCTGCCTAGGTAGGTATCCAGGTATGTAGGTACCCAACTTAGATAGAGTGTGCCATTTGTTGTTTCTTATCGAACTTTTTATTGATATATGTAAAATTGTGTCTGGATGCTCAATCCCCCAAAATGTTGTCTTTCACCTCCCAACAACCTCACACTTTAACAAGGTATTGTATGGGTAGGTTCCTAGGTGAGCTCTTCAAATCAGTCTGGAAATTAGTAGTCTTATTGCCCATTTTTATCACTTCCAATTTTGAGATATTGCTTCCATGAATAGAAACTGGGTATTTACCAAGGGCAGGAGTGGTGGCTTGCTGAAGTTCAATTGTTTAGGCATTTTGATATCTTCAATCCCCTCAAATTAATTTCAGCATTCAATAAAGGGAAACATTGGGTAGCTTTGTGCTGAAAGGCAATTTGTGAATTTATTTTTTATTGTGATGTTTGTGAATGTGGTTCACATAATGTGATCACTTATTACCTCTGCAAATACATACTTTCAATTGCCAGAAAAATAACACCCAAGAATTGCTTGGGATTTTGTAATATAGTAAAAGAAAACAAATGCTAGTCAAAATAGCTGCATCAATATGGTTAGATCTCATCCATTAGACATTCTAATCAAGCATGTAAAACCACAGTTGAAGCTTATTTTTATTCTCAAAGTTAGAAATGCATTTCAAATAGACCATAAGAAAAACACGAACAAAGCACAGCAATACACAATGCATGTTATGTGTGATATGTTGTTATGTAGTAAGTAGTTTCTTACATGGACAACATATAACAAGGGCCCATTTGAGTTCTGCATGCAATACAAACAAATTTTCCCTTAATATTGTACATCTATGCCATATTATATGACAGGCAACAGTATGCACCTGCATCCATATAACCTATGAACAAATCAACTGAAACATCATTGTGAGCTGGTCAACTGCCTATGGTTCCAACCAGTCTGGATTATGGGGGTAATAAGAGTTGGCTGCCAAGTGCATTTGAAAGAAGGGTTAAAAGTTGACTTTGAGACAGTGACACAAAAACCAAACCTCCTTTTTTAGATTTTGTTGTCCTTTAATTCTTGCATCATTTAATTTTTATCAGAACATTTTCCATGTTGATAAACCTAACATAACCTTGCTTAAACTCTGCTTCACAGAGTAAAACATTTGCAAAACTTTCCATGTGAACACATAAAATGTAATAATACCTATCAGGCATTTGCAATGCGACTCTCCCCTACCTATCAAGGACTATCATTGCCAAAACTGTACCATGCGCACCTACTAGCATCAATCCTCTCCTATCAATTTGTATTTCCCATCCCCTTACTGCACAACTTGGAGTTTGAAAATATGATTCTTGCATGTAAATCCACCCTATTCTTAAATGTATTTGGTGATAAACTCCAATGTATACCAGCCAGACTATTCTATTCATCAAGTACTTTGACATTGTAAGCACACCACCCCTTAATCTCCTATGCATGGGTAAGGATATATCTAATGCCCTAAGCCTGTCCCCATATAGTAAATTACCTGGTTCCCTTACAGGTCTAGTAACTCTATTGTACTGTTTCTGAGATATATATGTTTTATATATATATATATATATATATATATATATATATATATATATATATTATATATATATATATATATATATATATATATATATATATATATATATATTATTAGATGTATATATATGTTATATATATATATATATATATATTATATAGATGTATATATATTATATATGTATATATATCCCTTTCTAAGGGAGGGTTCCATGCCTGTATGCAATATTCCAAGTGGGGTTGCACACAGGCAATGTGCAATTGTTTCAATGCCTTTCTACTCTTCTATTTAACACTTATGAAGGACATCAGTGTTCAGGTCAATGATAGCCTTTATGATCAGGGTGTCAGAATCATAGGTAAAATACATGTTCATTACATCCAAACTGGCTATAATATTTTCCCAACTTAGTTATTGTTTAGAAATATTGGACTGGAGACTCACAATTACCCATAGGGAATAGTCAAATTTTGGCATTTCCTGAGGTGAAGGCCAACATTTGTTTTCATCGGAAATCATACCTGTGACACATCTGAAAATTGAAGTAAATTGGGATCAAATACACCCATGTTTGCTGGCTACAGTTTGTTTATGATTGGTATTGGACCTGGGAGGATGTGACTTAAAGGTTGTGCTAATTTGTATGATGGCTGTTGTGTTATAATGGCTGTCATCTTATAATGTTTTTATGCCATCAAGAATTTCTGGGTTTAGGTTGGATTGGTTTATTGCAGATTATCATAGTCCTTAAAAAACTCAACCTGCTAGTCGTAAGCAAATGGTGTTATTGCCAAACATGTTATTTGATTATGATTTATTTCAGCTTCCAAGTATCATAGCATGACTTGATCATATTTATGTTCAAAATAATGTTGCCTTTCACTTCAGGAATCCCCAAAACATTAATGTGAACATTCCCTCTCACAAATTGTAAGGTTCATACCCAGTCATTTTCAACAAATGCCCAAAAATATCAAACAGCTTAATTTTGCACTACCAGAAAATACTGGTTCCTGGAATGCAAATGTTTTTGTTGCACATTGGCCAGCTAACTCAATATTATGCAATTACAGGAATGTTTTGGTAAGCCTATTTAGTTTCCAATGATGTTTGAGTGAGGTATGATATGGGAGAAAACATCCTGTGTTTCCCCATGAACATCATATGTTGTAGATACTTAAGTAATTTTTTTCAGGATGTATCATTTTATCTTATTGTGGTGATTGTTATTATTGCATTTCTGCCATAAAAAATGCTGGGGTTAGGTTGGATTAGTTTATTTCAGATTACCATAGTCATTCAAAAATCAATATTGCTAGTTATAAGGAAATGGTGCTATTGCCAAGCATAATATTTAATTGATATATTTCAGCTTCCAGGTACTATAGCATGACTTGGTCATATTGTTTGTTAAAAATAATGTTGCCTTTCACCTCAGGAATCCACGAAATGCTAATGTCCACATTCCTATTGAAAATAGGACATTGATACCACCACATACTGCTGCCATCAGTCAGTTCTGTATACCATACCATCAGGTCAACATTGATACCACCACATACTGCTGCCATCAGTCAGTTCTGTATACCATACCATCAGGTCAACATTGATACCACCACATACTGCTGCCATCAGTCAGTTCTGTATACCATACCATCAGGTCAACATTGATACCACCACGTACTGCTGCCATCAATCAGTTCTGCATACCATACCATCAGGTTAACATTGGCACCACCACATACTGCTACCATCAGTCAGTTCTGTATACCATGCCATCAGGTCAACATTTGCACCACCACAGATGACTGCGACCATTCTGCATGCAATGGTCTGTAACTTAGCATGTACTACTGCTGCGATTAACATGCTTTGGTATGCAACATGCACCAGCCCACAACATTGCACATGTATTTGATATCATACATATTCAGATTAAGACACTGCAGGCTGGGCAGAAGGCTTTTCTGTGCCAAGGTGAGCCAGTACAATTTATTATAACACCATCACACATCAACACAATTTATCTGTTAGCTTGAAGTCTCCTAGACATGTGAGGAGGTCACATTTGGTAGTACTGTGGGGCATTACCACAATGCTGAGCTTAGCTTACATGTCTGCAATATAGCATGCTTGATTTCATGCTCTGAGGCCTTCTATTTTGTGAATTGCATAGGGCCATCAATTTAGGTTAGACAACTCAATGTGCAGGATAGTTAAATGTCAGAACTTTTCCAGTGAAAAGGATGATGCCTCCTGGTGATACAGTCAAAATTCCCTCATTGCATTCATTTTAAAATCAGGTGGATAATATTTCTTTAGGCCCAAAAATCTTAGTTTTAAATTATATGTCATGCTGTAAAGGGGGCAGTCAACATCAGTGAACCAATTTGCTTTAGTTTCAATGGTGTAGTGAAAATATGGCTGACATGCTAGGGGCACCGGGACTCATTCGCAAATATGTGATCGCGACATCCTTTTTGTGACCCAGCATCAATACCTTGGGTCGGTTTATGTCGCTCTCAGCTTGTTTGACATATAGAGTCGTTACTCGTACGCCGAATGGTCGCGGAGCCAGAAGTCTAAACAGTCAGTGAGATTTGCCTATGATAGGTTCAATAAAAGAGGTAGTTTTGCAGATAAGAATGTAAAAGGTAAGCTGATCTAGTCGGAACATCCATGCTGTAAACGGGTGGGGAACGCAGCAGCCACTGATAACGATAGTTGAGGAAGTTCTCAGATTAAGTATCTTGCCAAATAATTCTGATGAATCCTATCACTGTTTCGCCACATTAATCGTGCTATATCATCGCCAAAGCTATATCATCAGGCTGATGACACATCTGGAAGTTTGTCCTCATTTCATCTGATTGGCCTGCCTTCCCAACTGTGTTATGCTGATCTGTTAATTGTTGCATCGACCAACAGCTCAGCAGTGAAGCAGAAAAGAGAATGATCATAAATACCGAGGGAGGCTTGCTGCGCCACCAATCCCGTTTTCCAATTATCAGCAAGTCGTGCATAAATATGCCGATTCCTCTAAGTCTAGAAATGCATGATTTGGAGAACATTGCTCCAAAGTGACCTGCTCACAACTGCCCAAGTTCTGAAGTTTGTTTTAATTACACATATTTTTAGCAAATTTCTCGGCAGTCAGTCACACAAAGAGGATCGTCTGATAACGATGAACACAGTTAGATTCAGAATGTCGTTTTTGAGGTGGTACCACACCAGTTAAATATCACGATTTTTGTGTGTAGATTTTGGCCTATCTCGAAAAAAGGTGTCTTAAATGGTTATATTGAGCCATAATTTTGAGGAAGTCGCTCAACAGGGGATGCAGGGCATTGTCAACACCTGATGCTGATTCACACAATTTCAGAGTAGAGCATGCTTTGCACAATCTCCTGTTTGTCCTTTCAAAGCCCTTTTTGAGCATGGTTCCTGAGTATAGGCACACTTGGAAGGGTATTGGCAGATAGGAATCCTTCAACCAAGAACAAAGCAAACATTCAGTACTAGAGAACAAGGAATTGGATAGTATGCTTATAATTTTGGATATCTCTACTGGATAGGAGCAGTGGATTGTCATGACTAAAGATGATAGAAGCTATACCTCAACAAGGTCTGGGTGTGCTGTAGCTTTTCCAGAACCTTTGGGAACGTCTGCTACCCTAATCACAGTTGCTGGACCATGGGTGGGGATACATGGGGAGGGTGGAGACATGACTAGAGATCCATGGTGGGTCTGGGTCCGACCCTCTCCTGGTTTGGTTAGGTATCTCCAGCCCTGGGTGGAGACGGCCCCTAATGACACATTACTTATGTTCCCCATGATCTGGCTGTCATGGAGATCAATTCATTTTTTTCCACAGATAGAGCATGTGGTGGTGGGGTATGGCTGCTGCAACTATACTTTTAGTGAAAATTGTGAAATATTTTGGCAATGTCAGCAGTGTGGTGCTGTCAGTTTTTCTGCACCAACGTTTCCGTGATACTCGGGCAGTGGCCAGCCCGTCCTACCTCAGACATCGTTGACAGCAAAACCGGCGGGATTATGTAATCCACGCGAGACCAGTCGACGTGAGATTGGTGACCCTATTTGACTCAGCAGTCGTAAACGAACCCAGTGCTCTTCCAGAGGTACTTTTGGTAGCTATGCATGCTCCTCACCTGCTGCTGCCAGCATAATGCCCTACATTAGCAGAGTAATTTGTAAAGTCTTTGATATGGAAATGGAAGGACCTGATGACAAACTGCAGACTGCCAGCTGAGTTTTGTCGGTGTGGATGTGTAGCACAGGGAGGTGAAGTAACTACTTGTTTCAGGTATATTATCAAAATTGTGCACTTCAGTTTTGGACTAAATGTTGGGTGGTGGCAACTGTGGTGCTATTTTTGGTGCGGCATACGTGCTATTGTATCCATGCAATGAATATGAATAGCTTCTGCTGCTGCAAGTGTTCAAGTTCAAAGTTGTGCCATTCACGAATTGCAGAGTTGTCCACGCTGGCAGCAACTCTCACTGGCTTGTTAGGTGTAACAATATGGTGTGTTGTACGCGAACATGGTTGCCGGGGTCTACTACAGCATATGGTATAACGGCGACAGTAATTCACATCTCGCATGATGTCCTGTTTGTTCGGTTCCACCTTGAAGCTGCTGCGGCCTGGTGGGTTGTCGTGTAGCAATGCGTAGGGCATGCCTCTGCGACACACAGTTGCATGCTGACTGGTGATGACCGGCCTTTATGCCCACGGTGTTCTGACCCGCTTACTGCTTATCATGTTTTAATAGGCGGTTTATTCTTGGAACCTTTACGATACCAGATTTTAGGACGTGTAAACAGCGACACTTCGCGTATGCTGCTCAACGATGACTCCGAGGTCGTATCTTCCGGGGACATTTTTACCTCCCTTCGACAAGCAAGTTTTGATGTTATTTATCGTCGTCCCTAAATATTATGCTTTACTGACTACTGCAGGAACATAGCAGATTGCCTATAAACACAGTTGTGGGCGCAAAATTACCCTGACAGTCGACGCGCCCCTAAACACAAATTGATCATCATCGTGTAGCAACACGTCTGAAGGTCGTCCCGCCGGCAGAGGTGTGGCCTGGTGGTGTTGTCGTGTAGCGCAGCTGCTGCAGCCGTGTAGCAGCACGTCTGAAGGCCGTCCCGCCGGCAGAGGTGTGGCCTGGTGGGGTTGTCGTGTAGCGCAGCTGCTGCAGCCGTGTAGCAGCACGTCTGAAGGCCGTTCCGCCGGCAGAGGTGTGGCCTGGTGGGGTTGTCGTGTAGCGCAGCTGCTGCAGCCGTGTAGCAGCACGTCTAAAGGCCTTTCCGCCGGCAGAGGTGTGGCCGGTGCGCCCGGGGGCGTGGTCGGAGCGCCATGGCGGCCGCCACCCTGCAGCGCGTCATGCACCGCAAGCCAGAGCTGGGCCGCACGTTCAACGTGGCCGTGGTCGGCCTGAGCGGCACCGAGCGCGACAAGGGCGCCGTCGGCATCGGCAAGTCGTGCCTCTGCAACCGCTTCGTGCGCAACACCGCCGACGAGTACTACACCGAGCACATCTCCGTGCTCAGCCAGGTACGTGTCGGGTAGCGCTGACCACACAGGCGCCAGAATGCGGTGCTTTCGCTCCTGTTGGGCTGCTGGCGACCATAGATGTGTAGCTTGCCCGTAGATGTGGAAATCGGTGCAAGTTTTGTGTGTGTGTGTGTGTGTGTGTGTGTGTGTATGTTCAAGCCATTCGGTGGCACTATTGCGCCTGGTCGCCCTGTCGTCAGGCGATTTGGTGGTGCTGTTGGTACCCTGCCCTGCTGGCGTACCGTGGTCGCCCTGTCGTCAGGCGATTTGGTGGTGCTGTTGGTACCCTGCCCTGCTGGCGTGCCGTGGTCGCCCGCCCGCGTGCCGGAGCCGGGCGGAGGCGGCGCGCGGCGCGGTACCATATCAAGCGCTGAGTGTTGCAATCGAAGCTGATTCTGGCCAAATTGAATCCTGACATAAAACGCTTCGAGCATAGCAGGCAGTCCGTCAGGCGGGCGGAGAAGATTGGACCATATTCGGCCGTCGCGATGTCGTGCAGGCGCATGCATCTGAAGAAGCAATAGTAGATGCTAGTGCAGGCACTAGCATCTACTAGCACCCTGTGAGCTAGCGATGGGCACGAAGTTGAAAAGATACATAGTAGTGTTTGCCAAAAGTGTTCGAATTGTGAGATGTTCTGCCGGCACATCAGTAAACATAGATAATGCACACCTTAACATTAATATTTGGCACTGCATATGTTGACACCTGCGTCTGAACTCGGCTCATTTCTTCTCATCAGCTCGCTATCCGCCTGCTATTGTATGGAGATAATATCAACACTCCGATGCTGGTAGATACGATTTCGTTATGCAACTATCCCACAGCTACGTCGAGATTAGCGCAATAATGTCACTGGTGCCCTTGATTCGGCTTGATATTTGGCAGTGTGATTCTTATGTCCGGGTAAGCTGCCAGTATATTTTCAAATATTGCTGTTCCTCCCGGCAGTCACATTATTTGGTACAAGGAGCTGACAACTCTGTGCTTCCTTATACTGCGTGGGAAGCAGGGCGATATTCCCCCTTCAGTACTGATTATGGAAGTATCGTATGCGATGTTGCAGGACGTATTGGTATGCCCATATTTCATTTTGAGTAGGTTAGGTAGTGAGCAACTTGAGAACGAAGTCGAGTCCGAGTGGCCGGCCGGCGGCCACTGTTTGCTGGCGCTGATGTCCACGCTGTCAGACAGCTATTTCTTACTGGAGGCACACGAGACTGTGCGACACGACCGGTGTGAGGCGGTGGGCGGTTTGTGTGGGACGTGGAGCGCAGTGCCATGGCAGGGCTGGCGCGGGCAGATTATCGCAAGGTGTCCGGTGGTGAACTTCAGTGCCGAGCGCTGCCGGCGCAGATAGCGGCGAGCGAACTGTTAGGATGCTGGCGTGGACGACGTAAAATCTAACCGAGGGGAAATCAGTACAAATTTAGTGATCAGTCATACAGTCATAAAGTGTTTAGCCTTAATAATAGCCATAGGTGTCCATCTGGGTTATGCCTGCAAGGGCCGTAATACTATATATAAATACTACCGGCCTGGACAAAAGAATACTCCCCATAACATCCTACACACCTACCAATACCTACACCTTTACCTACATATATTCACTCGATCCTGCGTAACACACGCATGAATCGAGTGCCCCATGGATAATTTTCAAACTACACCCATGCCTGTTTAAAGAGGCCTGTACCATGTACATATACTAGCATTAATCTCACCCCACGCACTTCTACTTGGATGGCGGACAACAGACTCAACAACAAGATTCTTCCACCTAAGCAATTTGTCCGCCCAATTTTGTAATACATTCAATAGGGGACTGCCCACAACATCAGCAGGCAGCCTATTCTATTGATCCACTGAAAGCTTGTTGTCCGAACGTTCCAAGTGGGATCGCACATAGGCAAATTACTGTTTCTTTTCATGACTTCCTTACTCGCATACTTCGCACTCCTATTAATGTGTCCCAGCATTCTGATTGCCTGTCGTCTTTGTACTCCAATATCGCCTGCACTGTCTACCGGCTCCATCCCACGATGTCACGTCCACTTCCTCTGTTGTCTTTGTCTCCTACCTGTGTCGCACTGTATTTCCTCTGTCGTCTTTGCCCCCACCTGCGTCGTACTGTACTTCCTCTGTCGTCCTTGTCTCCCACCCAAATCGCATCGTACTGCTTCTGTCGTCTTTGTCTCCCACCTGTGTTGTACCTTACTTCCTCTGTCGTCTTTGTCTACTCTGCGTCGCACCGTACTTCCTCTGTCGTCTTTGTATTCCCCATATCTCACCGTGCTGCCTCTGTTGTCTGCACCACCCTGAGTCGCCGTATTGTCTCTGTCGTCTTTGTCCCATCCTGTGTCGCACCGTGTCGTCTCTACTGTATGTGTCCCACGTTGTCACACTGTACTGCTGCTATTGTCTGTCTCCCACTCCATGGTGTCCGACCTGTCTTCGCCGCCTCTCCCACTTTGCCGCCATATTGACCGATCCGATGGTGGCCAGACTGATTTCAGCGGCCGAGTGGTCAACAACGAGCATTTCATGTACTGGGGCGACGTCTCCAAGGTGTCGGACGAGGGCGTCCACTTCCAGTTCCAGGTGGTCGAGCAGACCGAGTTCATAGACGACTCGTCGTTCGAGCCATTCAAAGGTGGGTGAGCTGGCGCGGCTGAGATGCTCCAGTGTCCGCCGGCACGTGTCACATGTCTGCTGGTGACTGTGCTCGGGTTTGCAGTCATGCTGTTACACGCAAGACGTCATACAATGCGTTGACCCCATACGAAGGAAGTGCTTGCTTACACTGGAATGTTTTTGCGTTAGGACGGTAAAAATAATTTGCATGTCATTTGCAAGATGGTCGGAGGTGGCACTGAGATCTTGAGGTCTTGTGACACTCAAGTGCATGCCTAAAATACAAGCACAACCATGTGTGTGTATATTGCTAGAGTAGGTATCACATCAACATAAAAAACTGTCAATGATGTAGCCAACGAATTGTGTAACTTCAGCGGTTGCGAATGCCGCCAGCTTTAATTCCATTTGGGTAGTGTTTTACACCCGTAATATTCTAGCACTTTGGGATAATTTGCATGATTTCAAAAGCATCCCAAAGTTAAAACAAGGAACACTATTCTCTACTGAGATGGAATATGCAGAAGATCCGTAAGCTCATGGCCGTAAAAATGATGGCCTCTCTCTTTCGCTACATAGGCCACACACCGAATGACATAATATTAGGACATTGGATGCCAAAAGTTGGAGTAGTAAGGGTACTTGAACATATACTTCTGTGAGGCGATTCACGCACCCTGTTCAACGGGAATATGTTTCGTAAACCAGGCAATGTTTTCCATTAAGTTTTCAAAGGGATTTAGTGTGTTGTCTTTGTGTTTCAGGCACAATATTGTGTGCACATTGGAAGAATGGAGCAAAATTGACATTTCACCATCGTATTTCGCCACAATGTGCAAATAACGCGACATGTTTGGCCACACGCCGTTGACAATTGTGTTGGGTCGGCGTGACCGAAAACTGACAAATCCAAACATCACTATTGCAGGGGCTCATAGCGCCGAGAATGATCAGTATTGCAGGAGCTCATAGCGCCAGGAGTGATCACTACTGCTGGGGCTGATGGTGCCGACAATATTAACTTTCTCAAGTAAGCGTAGTACTTCTCACGGAATGGCGAAATCTACTTAGTTGAGGGTATCTAGGACAGGTTTAAATTCCCCCGCTGTTGGGCCGCCATGGCTTTGTGGTTGACTTGTGGCAGCTCCATCAGTCAGTCGGCATCACTGCGAGACGTCACTGTCCACCTACTTTGATCCCTACAGATGCAATATAACAAGTTGAGCACTTGGCTGGGCGTTGGAATAGCTGGAGCTCGCATACTTGTGGATTATCTGGTGCCTTTGCGCAAAAACCACCAGTCGAGTGTTATTGCCTGTCTCGTTAGGTCAGCTATAGCGCAGTTTATTTGATTTTGAAATTTATTTCTCAATATAGTTGTAACTCAGCATTGGGCCTAAGTTCGTTTCTAACTTCAAACCAGGTCACCCAGACCATTAAGAGTATGGTTGAAGAATTGGGCTACTTTTTGCCAAATGCCACCCGCCGTATACACCCAATCGAATGCTGTACAAAGCGCGGTCCAGTAACCTTGCCTGTGCCGCTGTTCGGGCCTCGACAAGCGTGGCTTTTCCCCGTCGTGTCACCATGCGCCAACAGCAGCGTATTGTAAGTGGCCGGACTCGCTGGTGACGACCGGCCACCGACCGGCGGTCGGGCGGCCCGACTCCACGGCCGGCGTCCGTGCTCGGGCGTGAGTGGAGTCGGCTCGCCGGCAATCAATACCCTCACCGACCGCCACTGACCAGCGTTGCCGGCGTGCGCCAGGTAGGCCGACCTGGCGGTTCGCTGGCGGCCCGTCAGAGGTGCGACCCGGCGCTGTTGTGCCGACAATGAACCACTGCGGGCGTGACGCACAGTCGCCGCTTCCCACACGCGCCGCTCCAGACTGACCGCACGGAGCCGCCCGGCGAGCGCGCCGCTCCAGGCTGACCGCGCGGAGCCGCCCGGCGAGCGCGCCGCTCCAGACTGACCGCACGGAGCCGCCGGAGCGCGCCGCGCTGACCGCGCGGCCGCCCGCGATTGACGGAGCCGCCCGGCGAGCGCGCCGCTCCAGACTGACCTCACGGAGCCGCCCGGCGAGCGCGCCGCTCCAGACTGACCGCACGGAGCCGCCCGGCGAGCGCGCCGCTCCAGACTGACCGCACGGAGCCGCCCGGCGAGCGCGCCGCGCCAGATTGACCAGACGGAGCCGCCCGGCGAGCGCGCCGCTCCAGACTGATCTCACGGAGCCGCCCGGCGAGCGCGCCGCTCCAGACTGACCGCGCGGAGCCGCCCGGCGAGCGCGCTCAGCACCGACTAGTCTGTTTCGTTTTTAATCAAGGCGATCCATGAACGGCGGATGCGGCCAACGCTCGGTGCAGCCACTTGATGCGAGTTATTTCTCCTTGTGGAGCGCCGACATCGGCATACTCAGAACTGACGACGCGCTGCCCGGCCGCCGGCTATTGCTCTGTTGACGCGCCGTCGCGGGGGAGCGACACGCGGTGAGTCTGGCGGAGCTGGCGGACCGGCTGACGCCGGATAGCGACACGAGGTGGGGCGGGCGGCGCCGCCAGCTGACGCACGCCCTTCTGTCGCAGCCGGCAAGATGGATCCCTACATCAAACGGTGCGCCAACACACGACTGTGTTCGGCCGAGAAGCTCATGTATATATGCAAAAATCAGCTAGGAATCGAGAAAGAATACGAACAGAAGGTTCTACCGGATGGCAGGTGAGCAGCCGGTGGTGTTTTTTCATTTTTGTCTTCTCGCTTTTCTGTCTGTCGATTTGTGTACTCTTCTCTTGGCTTCTCACTCATATGACTACCAGGTTACACGTGTAGTATTTTGTGTGCGCTGACTGGTCGGACAGCGTGTGAGTCAGATGATCGGTATGCCGATATGTGTGTGCCAGCCACAGACGTACTCACTGGCAGACCAGAGACCCGGACACCTGCCTCGGTTGGGGGTAATTTCCGTGTGTCCTGGGCAAACTGTCTGGTTTTTAGCTATAAGGTGCTGAATCGTAGCACTTAGGGTGGGCGGGGCATGGCCACTCCTTGGGAATATATTTTTGTCGCGCCACTAATATTAAATGGCATCGTTGCCATGACGAATTTCAACATTCTTGTATGGCCTTCAATATCATGCCTAGCGAAAAAAAAACTATTATTTTAGCTAGATCAAAGTCAAAGTCAGTAGTCACCAACTTAAGACCCCATCCAATTGATATGGTAGCCTTGATGCGCCGGCTGACGGCCGCGGTGCGATGACCAACCAGTAACCTCGGAATGCTGGCTTACCCATGGGCCAAACCCATGGGCCCTGACACTTGGCTGCCGGCCACCTGCACCACCAAACCCATCGGCCTTAGCCCATGGTTGCCGGCCACTTGCCCCATCAAACCCATGGGCGTTGACCCATGGGTGTCGGCCACCTGCTCCACCAAACCCAGACCGTCAGCACTGGCAGTTCCCGTTAAGTGAACCGTCTCGTGCATGTCAGGCTCACATGCACCTCCAACCAAGTGCGTAATCATAGGGGGCCGATGGGGCTTGGCCTACTTCGTCTCGTTCCAGAGAAGCTGATCGATTCCTCTGGAATGTGACGAGTGGGGCTTTTACAGGCGTGGAAGGGCCCTTCTGGAATACTATGATTACATAGCTACAAACGACTCCTGTATGCCCATTGTGGCTCCTTGGAAACATGGCTAAGGGTGTGGACGGGGTTGGCTGGGTGGGTGGGGAGCGGGAGACAGTGAATGTGGCTTATGACACTGGGAAGGCCGTAGATTTTCCATCGGAAGCTCCCGGGAGTGCTTCTGACTCTCACTAGACAGATTCATGGTGGATTACCTTGCCATTTAAAGGGAATTCCCGGCCTCGAGACATGGTTCAGAGTCCGGACTGACTCGGACTCCTCCAAGACCGGCCTGACTAGGAGTCGAATTCATACCGATGGCCTTTTAAAATCATATTTGGACTCATCAATAAAATGCTGAACTCGGATTGAGATCCTGATCCACTAGTTCAAAGTAAGACGAAGCGGATATGAAGCTCAGAACTCAGATTCAAACTAATGGCGGCCTGATGTGGACTTGGACTCAAAATAGTTTTGTTGGACCCATAATTGAATTGCATGTAGAACTCTCAAAATGATCCTGATGAATATCTGGGACACATCAGCTTGACCCGATGAACGATGAGATCTGTCCCAAAGTTTGCAGTGCATGGTGCAAAATGCAACTAAAAGCGGGTGACCAGTTTTGCTTAATGTTGTTTCTAAGCCCTCGCCCCTGCACCGCATTTTGACGTCTTTCCGTAGAGAGGAGGGGTTGCAACCCCATATCGTTTTCAAACGAAGTGCTAGCGACACGAAACAAGGACCACAATATTGCACGTGCTGCTTTCTCTGGATTGGCACACAATGTTGTATTCCATAAATTGCTGGTTGCGCTGTCAGGAAAGCTTAAAGGTTCAGTTATTTTCTCGCCAAAAATCGACAATTTTCGCGTTTGACCGTTTTATGGGTAAAAAGAGCAACATACGCACACTTCAAATGCTGCACGTGTTTTCCCCAGTGCATTTGGATACTAGCGATGTGCGGCATGCTGCATTTCACTCCGTGGATCAACAATCAAATGGGGTCGAATTGTTGACTTCGTTTTTGGAACCTTGCACTGTTTTGATGATGTTTTCTTGCATACACGAGTTAAATTAACCCCAAGTTGTGTTCAACGTCAAGACTATCCCCAGGAGGACTCGGAATACGGAAAAAGATGAACTGAGGTGAAGTCGGGCCAGTGGCTTTTGAATGACCGTGACAAGTCAATGACCTATACAAGTACCTTAGCTGAGTTATTCATCACACTACCACATGCAGTTTTGAGCTATTCGGGAGGTACACGTGAGATTGGTTGTCGGTAATTCGCGACCTTGACGAAAGCTGCCTGATAACTCAATGGCCCGGCACAGGTTTCCTGTCATGACGCCACAAATCAGTGACAACGGTGCCGTATTCCCACCCGACACGCTGTAACCTGACGCCGTCTTACTAGTGTAAAGATGGTGCCGTATCCACCTGAGCACCGGCGACCTGACACGACCTGTCCTTTGCGTGGGGATGGCAATGATCTCAAATTCTGAAGTGCCTGTCATCTGACCGGAATCAGGGTCTTCTCAAACTCCCTCGTCACGAGACCTGGGGTAGCGTGCTGTCCTCCACGTTTCGAGTTGCTATTATCCTGAGTGTGCAACCTGATACACCACGACCGGCCGTGTTTCTGATCAAAAGTTAGTTGTTGCGTGCGGTCTGAGATGTGGTGCTCGCTGCGAGGTTTATGGCGACGGCTCTCTGTGTCGTGTTGCTGCGCTGTGCCATCCCACAAGTTTCTGGTGGATGGTTCCCTGCGTCATGTAACTGTGCTTTGCCATCCCACAGGTTTCTGGTGGATGGTTCCCTGCGTCATGTAACTGTGCTGTGCCATCCCACAGGCTTCTGGTGGATGGTTTCCTGCGTCATGTAACTGTTCTGTGCCATCCCACAAGTTTCTGGTGGATGGTTTCCTGCGTCATGTAACTGTGCTGTGCCATCCCACAAGTTTCTGGTGGATGGTTTCCTGCGTCATGTAACTGTGCTGTGCCATCCCGCAGGTTTCTGGTGGATGGTTTCCTGTGCGTGTTTGACGTGAGCGAAGTATCGGGTCGGCCGCTTTCCCGTCAGGTGGAGTTGACAGTTCAGGTATGTGTCCTGTGCATGAGTATGCTCATCTCATCGTACGAGTATCCTTCGTTTCTGGTTTATCCGCTACTCGGGTATATCCATTAACTCATATTTAGGCATGGATTTTATGGTAACAAATTAAGTATGAGTCTCAGAAAGAAGATCAGATTGGGTGTCACGTAACTAATGCACCTTTGTACACTTACAATGTGGCTTCAGCGCCACGGAACTGATCACTATTGTACACCAAAAGGAGGAGCACTGCCTCTCGAACGCTTACAGTAGTCCTTCGACGTTAACGTTCTTTTGCTAGTGCTTCACATCAAGTACCGAGCGGACGTTTTCCGTTGACTCGATATGGTGGTTCTCGCGTGCCCTTGGTTCCCTCGGTGTGTCGCCTGCCCTGCCGAGCTAGCTCACCAGCGGCATTGTCTGGCTCAGATCCTCAGCAGCCTGATCCGCACCAAGAAGCCGGTGGTGCTGGTCACCACCAAGAACGACGAGGCCAAGGAGTCGCACCTGCGCGAGGCCGAGCGGGTCGCCAGCCGCAAGGAGTTTAAGGGCAACATTCCGCTGGTGGAGACGTCGTCGCACCACGACGTGAACGTGGAGCTGGCGTTCGTGACGCTGGCGCAGCTGATCGACCGCAGTCGCGGCCGCGTGCGGATCGCGCCCTACCTGGAGGCGGCTCGGCAGCGGCGCGACGAGCACGACCGCGCCGCCGACTCGTTCCAGGCGCTGGTGCGCGCGCACGTGACGGACGGCCGCGCCAGCTGGACGGCCACGGCGCAGCGGCTGCGCGGCGCGCCCGCCTTCCACGAGTTCGTGGCGGCGCAGGGCCGCGAGGCGGCGCACCGGCTGTTCCGCCGCCACGTGAAGCGGCTGCGCGACGAGCACGTGTCGCGCCGCGTGCAGCGCTACCTGGCCGCGCTGCCGGACGTGTTCCGCGAGCTGTTCCCCGACCAGCGCGCGCTGCTCAACTGCGGCTGGCAGGAGGTGCAGCAGAGCGTGCGCCAGCACCCCGACTTTGAGCGGCACTTCGTGGCGGCGCCCGACGACCTGGCCTGGCTCGACCTGGACGTGGACGAGCTGACCGACACGCGCATCCCGTTCGAGGTGCTGGCCAGCGGCGAGGCGGAGACCGCCTTCAAGAACTACCTGAACGCCATCCAGCACGAGACCAGGCAGCAGGAGTGAGTACTAGAGAGGCGAGATGGGGTCGGGGGTATAAGGATGCCGGGATGATCTGCTACACCGTTTGTGTTATCACTCCGGCTCTCGCGTAGCCGCATCTATATACTCTGCTCCCGCCAGCTTCTCACAATGAGCGTCAGCCTCGTTGGTAAAACCTACGCTAATTGTTGAAGCTGCCTCTGCTTTGTTAAACCTCCGTGCCTTTGCTTAGCATTGCGGACCCAGGGAGACGTGAAATCGGCATCGCCATTCTCGACCAGTCGCCATGTAGTTTTTGCTGCGGCAAAATTGCCTGCCCGCTGTGCGGATGCCACTCTACAGGTCGCAGTCGCTGAATTAGATGTAGATGTGTCGCGGCGTAATACTATTCAGGGTACTACTGGCTACAGCTCTGAAATCTGTGTTTCTCTGAGTGATCTGAGTGATTCATGCGTCGTTTCAACCGTCGGAAAGTAGAATATTTGCACTCTTCGATTTGAAGACTATTAGTTTATTATCCATAGAGTTTAGAAGTAATGCATTTGGCATAGGGACTGTTCATTGGAGCTCGCAGCGTTGTTTTGAACCCAAATAGCCTCTGTCCAAATATCAGCTGCCGTCAGCCGGCCGTCAGGGATTGTGTTCCTTGGAAATTTATGTTGTGCCTAATTGTGCTACTTATTTGGTTTTGCGGGCATTTATTTGCCAATGCGTGGGAGATTTGCTTCACGATTTGTTTGATTTACGGGTTCAACACCAGGAACGGTTTCTGTCGTGTTTGTCCTGATCGATACTACCTCGAAAGAACTGACCAACCTCAGCCGGATGTTGTTAAATAACTTACTCGCGAGTTTAAATCTTCGCTTTCCGTTATATGGTATGACTAGTTATGATTGTGCAATATTTCTTTCTTGGCATTTCAATGATACATCCATGGACATTTTCGTGGAAATTCCCGTGGTGGCTTCCTGGAACCTGGAAACACAAACGTTTCCGATGCCGACTTCTTGGAATATCAGAAATGAAGAACATGAAAAAATTAGTAATTGAGCGAAGTTCGAATCCCACATCCGAGAGGTTGTGGGTTGGAAAACTTATCAGAAGCTTCATGGACAATTTGAAATATTGGATTCCCAAAAGTCCGTTATAAGTTTTATAATAGAACTTACTTTTCGACGTGTACATAACTGAAAGTTAAGCCCTACATTATTTTTTTTTAGTCTGCAGCAATATTCAAATAATGTCCATCGAAACGTTGACCCCCTACTATTGACAGCTTCCGACTGAAACACGCAGTCGGTAGTAGCATAGCTGCCGATGTCAACAGTGACCGACAGGCGACCGTATACGGACGGGTAGCAACTTGCAGAGCCTCACCATATTCAACCGCACCAACATGTGGCCAGAGCATGGAGCCAGCTGGCCTCCAGGTCGTTCCAGGCAAACTAGTTCCTCTGACAGGGCCGCTCCAAGGCATGCGAGGAAATACGGAGGTTCAAATACGGTGATTATGCCTTTCGTGAATGCCAAATAGATCCACCGAAGGCTGTGTTAATTCGTCCCTTCGGACTAGGCGCCATATTGGCAATGCAGTCACGAATTGCGTTTGAAGTCCATCAGGGGTTGTCATGTGGCGTGCATTCAGCGACAACACCTTCTGAAGGTGCCAAGACGGCGGGCTGGTTTAGACCGGTGTCAATAGGCGTGACACGACGGTGGCGGTGGACCAGTTTTGAACCGGTGTCAATAGGCGTGATACGACGGTGGCGGTGGACCAGCTTTGGACCGGTGTCAATAGGCATTACACGACGGTGACGGTGGGCCAGTTTTAAGCCGGTGCGAATAGGCGTTATACGATGGTCGCACTGCTCTACGTTGAAGCTAAAAGCCAAATTCATTCATTCATGATTCATTGATTCATCTGCGTGACGGCTTTACCCCCAATTACACCCCAAAATATTTCCAAGAATGCAAATAAGTTCGTTTTGCCTGCCTTTCAATAAATGATACTGATCTCGTTCTTAGCAGAGGCCAATACAACACAACGGGTGTAATCGCTTAAGTGAGATGATTGCGCCCAGGTGCGATTTCAGAACGATCCCTCGATTCAATGAATGGGATCATATTGATCATGATCACATTGGGATCCAGTGAGTTCTCAGCTTCAAATAGGCTTCCTTCTGTTTTCACCACCGTGGCCAATTCCAGCGGCTGGTGGCGTCGGGCGGCCGCCGGTGGCCGTCCGGACCGACGCCGAACCTGACCGGTGCTGGAGGCGGTGGCGGTTATCGACCCCACAGGCTGGCCAGCCACCGTCAGCAGTCCCAGGCGGCCGACGGTCCCCGGCGGCCCAACGACGGCCCACACCCAGGCGGTCGCCGGACGGTCCACACCCAGACGGTCCACACCCAGACTATCGGCTGTCTCAGACGGTCCACACCCAGACGGTCGCCGGACGGTCCACACCCAGACTATCGGCTGTCCCAGATGGTCCACACCCAGACGGTCGCCGGACGGTCCACACCCAGACTGTCGGCCGTCTTAGACGGTCCACACCCAGACTGTCGACTGTCTCAGACGGTCCACACCCAGACTGTCGGCCGTCTTCAGACGGTCCACACCCAGACTGTCGGCCGTCTTAGACGGTCCACACCCAGACGGTCGGCCGCTTCAGACGGTCCACACCCAGACTATCGGCCGTCTTAGACGGTCCACACCCAGACTCTCGACTGTCTCAGACGGTCCACACCCAGACTGTCGGCCGTCTTAGACGGTCCACACCCAGACTCTCGACTGTCTCAGATGGTCCACACCCAGACTGTCCACACCAGACGGTCGGCCGTCTCAGACAGGTCCACACCCAGACTGTCGGCTGTCTCAGACGGTCCACACCCAGACTATCGGCTGTCTCAGATGGTCCACACCCAGACTGATCGGCCGCTTCAGACGGTCCACACCCAGACTGTCGTGTCGCCGTCCCACCCAGACGTCTCTCAGACGGTCCACACCCAGACTGTCGGCTGTCTCAGACGGTCCACACCCAGACTGTCGGCTGTCTCAGACGGTCCACACCCAGACTGTCGACTGTCTCAGACGGTCCACACCCAGACTGTCGACTGTCTCAGACGGTCCACACCCAGACTGTCGGCCGTCTTAGACGGTCCACACCCAGACTGTCGACTGTCTCAGACGGTCCACACCCAGACTGTCGACGTCCCAGACGGTCCACACCCAGACGGTCGGCCCCCTCAGACGGTCCACACCCAGACTGTCCACACCCAGACGGTCCACACCCAGACGGTCCACACCCAGACTGTCGGCTGTCTCAGACGGTCCACACCCAGACGGTCGGCCGCCTCAGACGGTCCACACCCAGACTGTCGGCCGCCTCAGACGGTCCACACCCAGACTGTCGGCCGCCTCAGGTTGCTTCAGACGGTCCACACGCAGACGGTCGGCCGCCTCAGACGGCCGACGTGCGCACAAACTGGCCCGGCAGCCGGCTCTCCCTATAGCACCAAGACAGCTCTGCCTGTAGGCTAGTGTCGCCGTCTGTCCGTGCCGGGCGGGTGTAGGTGTGGGCCATTGGCCAGCCGCATCGTGCCAGCGGATGGCCGACAGACGCGCCAACAGGAGCCTCACGGCCTGCGGGCACCCGTGCCGCACTAGTTGTCCGATCACTGCGACACCAGGCGCCTCCAGTGGGGCGGCTGTCAGGCAGAGCCGGGACTGCCAGATGACGGCTGTCACCAGCTGTCAGGTGCTCACAATTCCGTGCGATGTGTCACGGTGGCGACGCTTTCTTTCAGCACCACATGCGCGGGTTGAATGTGTTGGAGGCAGAGGCGTTCCGCGCATGTTCCACTGCCGTGAAGTGATGGGCTCGAGTGATGCCTGCAATTTGGGTTGCTAGGCTACCGTTTTCCGTGATGGAATGGCAACGCTATATTGCTCAACCCGAACTTACCCTGGGAGAACGTCGGCTCCTTTCCGGGAAATCTCGCAGACTTCATGTCTGATGCCTGCTAAATCATTATCATCTGCAGCTCTATATCGCTCGCGCTCCTCCATTAACTCCCAGTACTTTATCATTCCTGGCACGTACCTATCCCTTGTCAGGCGCGGATCCCCGGCCTATGTCCACGCTCAGTCCTGCATTGATCGCCAGTCCTGCACAGATTCATCCTGTTTCTGCCGTCAGTTCTATATGCACCTCCAATTATGCGTCTGCCTTCTCTGCTCCATTGATCCACTCTCCCGAGTCTACCGCAATTTCTGTATAGTGCTGCACCCTTGCATATCTTCTCGTATTTATACCGCAATCATCTACCGACTCTTAGGTCGCCTATCAACCCAGCGGGTATCGAGCCCCCAGTCCGACCATCTGGTTAAAGATAACGCAATTATGTGCATTATGCATTTATAAAGTGCACATTAATTTAGGGAGAATCGGTCAGATCACAACTTCCTGTATAGCCAGCCAGGGGCAATGTGTGGGGTTACCGCATACTCGCTGCGACAACTGATGCTATTGTATTTTGCCGCTGCTTCAGGATGCCAAGGAGGTAACTATCGCATGCGCCGTGCGAACGATCACATGTCTTAGTATCTTGCATGCAGTGTTGTCGCAGCTTGTAAGGGTACTTAATGCTCCGTATTGCCGTTGACACGAGTTTTATATTATGTGCATGTCAGACCTCGTCCGGCACAATTCGGCGTAGTTTAATGGGGTTCTGTATTGTCCTGTGTGGTTCTGTGCGGTCCTGTGTGGTCCTGTGTGGTTCTGTGTGGTTCTGTGTGGTTCTTTGTGGTCCGGTGTGATTATGTGGCATCCTGTGTCCTACTGTGAGGCCCGGTGTAGTCCTACATGACTCTTCATCTACGTGCCTAAACTGGGAAATTTTAGTGAAAAAAATACACATAAGGAACAGTGTTACATCTGCTGTGAGATATTCTGCTTGCTGTTTGCTGAATAATATAAGTTTATATGTGGAGAACTACGATGCATCAGCTGTAGCTGACATTTCCAAATACCTTCAATTTTGTGTGGTGTTTGCACTACACCTGCGTTATATGATTGTACGCTTATTTGACATACATGATTTAACGTCCTATTTGCATCTACGATTGTGAATATCGAGAATCTTGCTGGTGTTTAACGCCCGGCTAAAGTGAAATTGGACAACTATATTGTACTGTGTGATACTATTATTGTCTTTTCATGCCCAACATGGCTATGTCTTTGTGCATATGTGGGCCCATGTGGGGCTGTCTAGTCCTATTTGGACATGCATATTCTTAACTGGCCCTGTGCTGTGCTTTCGTACGTTGTCACGTGCGGTCTTGCGGTCACATGTTCACCTTAACTTCGGTGTATTGGAATCACGCTATTTAGTAGTGTAGCTATCGTCCCGCTGGTATGGCATGCAGCTATAGATACAGGTGCGGATGCTGTCGTGGGATGCCACTCGAAAGTTAAGCCATAGGGTCATTTATTTTTAGCTCAATTGTACCCTTAGCTGTCGAAACTGACGACATGTGTTGTCTGTAGTGCCACGTCAGTCGCAGAACGGGTCGGTCCTGAGGGCATCTGTATCCTCCGATACCAGTGACTGATGTGGTTGGGTGCTCGATGGTTCGCTGGGTGTGTCTTAACTTCGATTCAGGCAGAGATGTATGTCCATTGAGCGTGCTTTCTTGACGTTTCATTGCATTCATAGTGCGCTCTTGTGGGTGATTTCAACGAACGTCCACTCTCCTTGGAGATAATGTTTGACTTTCCACACATTGGCATCAGCCAAGGGCAGGTTCAATCTAAACGGATAAAAGTCCCGAAACATTGAGTGGCATGACATTGAAAGGTCTCCGCCACCTCATCTCCATAACGTTACCACCATGACCCCACATATGGCCTTCGGTGCTACGCCTGTATCAATACCTTTCTCAGAATAGCGATCGCTGCCACTTCGTTACTACCATTCCAGCTACCCGGTGAGCCTTCCAGCCCACTCGTAAGCTCTCTAACCACAGCTGGAGTCTTGCGTCCCTCCTGTCCAACCCCGTAACCATAGCTGGAGTCCTGCATCCCTTCCGTCCAGCCCTCTAACCACAGCTGGAGTATTGCGTCCCTCCTGTCCATCCCCGTAACCATAGCTGGAGTCCTGCATACCTTCCGTCCAGCCCTCCAACCACAGCTGGAGTCCTGCATCTCTACCATCCAGCCCTCTAACCGCAACTGGAGTCTTGCGTCCCTCCTGTCCAACCCCGTAACCATAGCTGAAGTCCTGCATCCCTTCCGTCCAGCCCTCAAACCATAGCTGGAGTCCTGCATCTCTACCATCCAGCCCTCTAACCGCAGCTGGTGTGCCGGTGCAGGCTGCGCCGGCAGTTCAAGCAGCTGCTGGAGGAGACCAGCTACGTGACGCCAGGCAAGTCGCTGTCGGAGGTGCGCGTGCTGTTTCTGGGCCGGGAGTGCTTCGAGAGTCTCGCCGAGGACGAGCGCCAGGAGGTCTACGACATACACCAGCGACACATTCTGGAGAAGGCCCGCGCAAACTTCCAGGTCAGCTGGTCGGCGAGCGAACCGGTGGACTATCAGGTGCTGTGCCTTCAGAGCGGCAGCTCCAGTCAGGGTTGTGCCGATGCAGGTAGCTGCTAGGCTGATCGCATAACAGGCCCTGAGCTAGGTATGGTAGATTTTGTTTTAGCTATACCTAGCTTTAGCTATACGTGCATCATTATATGCATACATGCATATATATGTATATATGTATGCATTATATATATATGCATATGTATATATGAATGTGTATATGTACGTGCCGTAGTTTTCGATGACATCGAGTGATCTGTCGACAGGAGCTGTTGCTGGAGCGGGCGGACCTGTTTTACTCGATTTCTCCCGCCGGCGGCGGCGGAGCGCGGGTACAAGACCAGATGAAGGACATAACCGAAGTGCTGCAGGATGACATCCGGTGAGCTGATCTTTGACCTGGTGATGGCTGTAGTCGCCTCACGATGGTGCCATCTGTGCATGATGAGTGTGGGACGGCCCCCAGCCACTGACGTACCGGAGGTCGTCCACTGTTGGCTGGCACCACCGCCTTTAATCCATCTAATTGTATCGCGTGGGCAACGATGTCACGTATGACCTCACTACACAGAGAAGGGAAGCAAGTGGTTCCGCATTATATTTCCAGCCATGGGATCGTGGATCAGTAAAAGAAACTGAGTTGTCAGGGAAAGAGGCCGTTGTTCGCTTAACGCGAAGAGAGGGGCGACACTGAGACGCCTGAGTTATGGCAAGGTAGAAACGCCAAGCTCTGAGCTATGGCAAGGTAGAAACGCCAAGCTCTGGGTTATGGCAAGGTTGAAACGCAAAGCTCACCGCGAATGTGGGGATGTGTGACTTTTATTTTCCACTTGTTACGCATCCCACAACGCGTCATATTTCAATTCATTTCAACGTGCGACAAACGAGCGTGGACACTATTTTGACGCACTTGGTCGCTTCCATTCAGCAACGATTTGGACGGTATTTGAACCTGGACGATTACTTCGCTTCATTTCAGGCTTGACATTCGTTGCAATTTATGTAGCTTAATAATATACGTTGCAGTTGGATGCTGATATGATGCTATAATGTTCATCATTGTATATTGCCTGTCCCTGAACTATGTCCGCATGTCCGGCTAGCGTCGAAATGGGCGCTGCGCAAGCAATGCAGTTGATGCGCCAAAAAACCTCGACATGGAACCTGCTCCTGTTCGAATATGACTCCTCAAGATTGCCTGTGCCAGCTCCGTTCTATTCATGAAAACTTAGTTGGTCACGTGGCCACGTGGCAGGGTTAAAATATTGATTTTTCGTAAGGTATGAGATGTCGAAACGAACATAGCAGGGTATCGAAATTTGACACGTAAGTAGTGTAATTTAAAATGCTTTTGATGTCTTTCAGAGTAAAATTCGAGTTGATGGTGTAGGAGATTATGACCGGACCTTTATCATTTGTTTTGAGGTTTATAATTTATGAAGAGCTATATTTCATAAACGAGGTACTGTTAGAAAGGAGACATGAATAGTTAATATCCAGGAGCACGATGTCGATACTTCTTGAATAAGGATGTCGATTGAGTTTTCAGAAAGTGGTAAATTCCACCCTATTTCGCGAATAATTTATCACTGCCACGTGGTCATGCGTGAAGACCACATCATTGAACCTTGTTTATCAAATCGTATGGTTTAACATTAACGCCTTCTAATTCAAATCCAGTTGTTATAACAGCATCAAGTATAATACGTATGCTTTAACTGATAGGATGTAGAGCCAGACTAATCAGCAAACCGCTACTTGGTTATAGGCTTTACGACACACCGACCGTTGAGTCATGCAGCGTCGCTAATCTCTCACGCCGATTGATCGCGGGCGAAGAGTAGCGGCAGATGAGACTCGAACTCACAATCTTTCGATAGTGAGGCAATCAACTTACCCCTAGACCACTCATCTCCTCGAACCGCTGCGACGTCGGCCTGTCCGCGGCGCCCTGTGTACCCACCTGACGCTGGCGCGCGCCGGCCGGCCAGGTACAAGCTGCTGGACCGGTTCGAGCAGGAGCGGACGGGGCTGCTGCTGCAGCACCTGGGCTTCCTACACCGGCCGCGCTCCGACCGCTGTCCGGCCGGCCCGCTCTGCCAGGAGCTGGTGGTGACGTCGCTGCTGGCGGCGCGGCCCACGCCGCCGCCGGCCGCCGCCGCCGGCACGCACTGGGTGTTCGGCGGCTCCGACTCGCCCATCCACAGCCTCAACGTGGTGGTGGTGGGCACCGAGGGCTCGGCAGACCGGCTGTCGCAGATGTTCAGGGTGAGTGGCGGCTGCCGACCGGTCAGGCGTGGTGGTGGTGGGCCGAGGGTGTGGGAGTGGTCACCGGGTGTTGGTGGGCACCGAGGGCTCGAGACCGGCTGTCGCGATGTTGGTGGTGGCGGCTGCCGACCGGCCGGCGTGGTGGTGGTGGGCACGAGGGCTCGGCCGACCGGCTGTCGCAGATGTTCAGGGTGAGTGGCGGCTGCCGACCGGCCAGGTGTGTTGGTGGTGGGCACCG
Source organism: Imbricaverruca yamaguchii (assembly GCA_034440575.1). Taxonomy (NCBI): domain Eukaryota; kingdom Metazoa; phylum Arthropoda; class Thecostraca; family Neoverrucidae; genus Imbricaverruca; species Imbricaverruca yamaguchii. The sequence goes on from JAOTOL010001661.1 coordinate 1,388,530, forward strand.
AGGGCTCGGCACACCGGCTGTCGCAGATGTTCAGGGTGAGTGGCGGCTGCCGACCGGCCAGGCGTGGTGGTGGTGGGCACGGAGGGCTCGGCAGACCGGCTGTCGCAGATGTTCAGGGTGAGTGGCGGCTGCCGACCGGTCAGGCGTGGTGGTGGTAGGCACCGAGGGCTCGGGAGACCGGCTGTCGCAGATGTTCAGGGTGAGTGGCGGCTGCCGACCGGTCAGGCGTGGTGGTGGTAGGCACCGAGGGCTCGGCAGACCGGCTGTCGCAGATGTTCAGGGTGAGTGGCGGCTGCCGACCGGCCAGGCGTGGTGGTGGTGGGCACCGAGGGCTCGGCAGACCGGCTGTCGCAGATGCTCAGGGTGGGTGGCGGCTCACGACCGGCTAGACGATCGCTAGAGCCGGAGGAGCAGAGTGATATCTTGGAATAATGCAATTGTGGCCAGATTTTGTATTCGTTCACTCCTTTCGTTAGATCGATGGCGTTCGTGCGATCAAATCATTGAATGAAGCCTGCATTCTTGAGACGATTGTTTGCAGATGGATGGATTTGTTATATGCTGATTGTGCGTTTCGTATGCGCATGCACAATACACATTACATGTGCGCGTGCCAATGCACAATATATACATTCTTTCCAATCTTTTTCCTCCATTTGGCGCCCATTAAAGGCAAATCTGGACGAGCAGCAGAACAGTATCACCGCTCGGTTGGTTGTGTGCCATAGCCACCATTGTACTCTGGCGTTTGTTCGCCCTGCTATCAGCACTTTGTGTGTAACAGTGTCATTGCCAGCTGCCCCGCCCCCGTCCGCACGCTATGGTGATAAATCTGCCTCTCCATCCAGACATGGGCACCGCCTGTGGACGGCCGTGATCTGGTTCACAGCTACAGCTGGATGAGGATGAGGTGGAGACCGTGTATGGGTGGCGGTGGACTGGTTCACAGCTGCAGCTGGATGAGGATGAGGTGGAGACCGTGTATGGGTGGCTAAGGTCCCTGGTTCGACTAGCTGCAGCTGGATGAGGATGAGGGGGGGGGGGGGTCAGCTGATGACGAGGTGGAGACCGTGTGTGGGTGGCTTGATCTGGTTCACAGCTGTAGCTGGATGAGGATGAGGTGGAGACCGTGTGTGGGTGGCTGTGACTGTTCAGCTGCAGCTGGATGGGGACGAGGTGGAGACCGTGTGTGGGTGGCTGTGATCTGGTTCACATGCTATGAGGATGAGGTGGAGACCGTGTGTGGTGGTTGTGATCTGGTTCACAGCTGCAGCTGATGGGGACAGTAACCATTGTGGGTGGCTGTGGACTGGTTCACAACTGCAGCTGGATATCCACGACGTGGAGACCAGTGTGGGTGGCTGTGGACTGGTTCACAGCTGCAGCTGGATGAGGATGAGGTGGAGATCGTGTGTGGTGGCGTGGACTGGTTCACAGCTCGTGTGTGTGGCTGTGGACTGGCACAGCAAACAAACAACGAGGTGGAGACCGTGTGTGGGTGGCTGTGTGGTTCACAGCTGCACTGATGAGGATGAGGTGGAGACCTTGTGGACTAGTTCACAGCTGCAGCTGAATGAGGATGAGGTGGAGCGGCCGTGGTAGCTCAGTTGGTAGAGCGTCTGACTCGATCACAAAATTGTGTGTTCGAATCTTGCAACCGACGGAATTTACCGAGTCCACCCGCGACCAATCGCCGTGAGAGGTTGGCGACACTATATAACCTAGTGGTTGAATGCGTCGTAAAAGAACAAGGTTTTTCTTCTTTGAGAACGAGGTGGAGACCGTGTGTGCACGGCTGTGACTTGGTTCACAGCTGCAGCTGGATGAGGACGAGGTGGAGATTGGCGGGCAGCTGTTCAGCCTCGACCTTCGCATCATCAGTGACGACACCAAGCTCACGCCCAGCGCTTTCTTCAAGCCCGACTTCAGTCCGCACGGTGCGTACCGGCTGCTCGCCTGGCATGTTTCCTCATCTAACGGTCCCTCTGGTGGCCAACGAACAGGAGGCACGGATGCCTCTTCAGTAATTGTTTAGCCCACATCAAATGTAGCGTACACCTATGTTTTTAGGAACATTGGTTATTTACGTCGTGTTAAAAACAAGGAAGTAATCCTACACGGCGTAATATTTGCATTTGTGTTACTGATGCTCATGCTACACGAGTAGACTGTGTATTTTTCACTGACATTTTGCCTGTGATTGCCAAGAACTGGTATTCTAGTTAGAGCTTTTTGCGTGCTTCTCACGCTGTAATTAAATTCACGTACAACATCCTGGCCAGTCTTTGCTCTCTCGACAGTGATGCCACATACTGACTCGCACGTTGTGCTAGTCAAATCACTGTCTGAATTGCACTCTTCATCCTTAATTCAGTCAGTCGAGTCGATTATTGCTATTACGATTCATACTGTTTCGCTCCTTTTATACGTCGGGCACTAACAGCAAACCAGCTGTATTCTGTAGTCGGGAGGTTGTGAAATCAAGTGACGTTGCATGACATCGCCCCGTCATGTGTGTTCTGTTGTCATGGCAACGGTTGATGCCAAGCTCAATTTTTAGGTGTTCTGGGTGCGCTGTCGGTTTTGGTGCTGATGGTTAGTGTGGTGGCCACGGTAATAATGCAGACGGCTGCCGGCTATGACGGTACTCTCGAGATGAGGTCGATGATGACAATGCCGGCGATGACTGTGATGATGCTGATGACGGTAGTGATGGCCATGCCCGTGACGCTGACTAATCGGTACCTGTACGGACGACCGGCCTCCGGAAGTGTAGGCAAGTTTCTGTTCGCCTGACAGTGATAGTTATGTTTTCTTATTGTACGGTAACTGGTTCTCAAGCCTAATGGTTTCTCTCGGTCTCGGAATTCTCACTTCGGACAGATTTTCAAACCAACAGCCGTTTATGAACGCCCTTATATTTTACAAGGCTGATTAATGAACCAAAATGGCGAACACTTGAACAACTTTTTCCACAATTTCTCCAATCCAACAGTGATACCGAAATAATGCTCACCACAGCCTCTCACATGCGTCCACACTCGAGCATGATTCCCAGCTGACTGTCGGCTCGGGGGCGTGCGGCTCGCGAGCGAGGCCATTGCATCAGACAGACACGTCCATTGGACATCGACACAATGGCGTGGTCAGGCGTGGTTGTCTGCGATTGGTCGAAGTACTTCCGGCCGGGCCCCTCGTCGCACGCTTGCATCACTTGGTCCTGAGGTCAATGCCAGTTTCGGCCGGGGGCGGTGGCGTCCCCCTGCTGAGGTCAGCGCGCCGACCGACGCCGACGGCTGCCGCTCGGGGAATTCGTGGCCGAACCTGTGGAAGCCCAGGGACTCGACGGGTTACCTCGTTACATCAATATCGTAAGATAGTTAATTTGTGGACGGCTTCTATAACGAAGTTGGTTTCGGACCCCTTTTTAATGCATTTTGCTCACATATGTGCAGGCATATGGGAGTCAAATGCATTACGAAGGGATCAGAAACTAATTTCGTTACAGAAGCCGTCCCCGTAATTAACTATCTTACGGTGGTGATGACGGCAGCGATGACCGTGCCCGTGACGCTGACTGTGGCCGGGGCCCTTCCTATTAATACCCTACGTGGTTGACGGAGCATGACCGTCGCTGACTGTGGCCGGGGCCTCCGGGAGCCGTCCCGTAATTAACTACCCTACGGTGGTGATGACGGCAGCTATGACCACGCCCGTGCCGCTGACCGTGGCCGGACCTCCGGGAGCCGTCCGCGCGGCTGACTGGGCCCCGCTCCGCCGGCAGGCTGTCTGTGCGTGTACTCGGGCGCCTCGTCGTTCGAGTACCTGCGCCAGGGCGTGGAGAAGACGCTGCTGACCAGCCTGGCCGAGGAGGAGGGCCGGCCGCCGTTCCAGGGCCTGCCGCTGGTGCTGGTGCTGGCCGCCGACTCGCAGCTCGACCGACAGGAGCTGGTGCAGCTCCGCCAGGAGGGACTCAGTCTCGCCGACAAGTGAGAGCGAGCTTCAGGCGTTCGTCTGCCAGTCCGTCTACCTGTTCGATTGGGGTTCACGCACCCTAAAACCCAATAAGCATCATCAATGGTTCTTGCCTCGATGAATGGCCTTCTCTTAACTGGTACACATGGTCGTCAACTTCGTGTTTGAACTGTGAAGCCGTTCTGTTTAGACTGCTTGGTGATAACATGCAGTCCGCAAATTACTAGTAGGTGATCTGCATCTGAAACTGGTCACTGGAGACAGGCAAATGTACGCTACGAACCCTAACTTAGTATTATTTCATCCACCACTGGGCATCTGCCTTTCATCGATGTGTTTTCGTCTTCTCGTAAGGTTATTCAATGCCAGGAGGTATTCGTTCAGGTGCGAATTGTCAATGACGACTCGTCCAGCATTATCAGAACTCGGCTACTGGCATATATATTTGACATGATATGTTGATTTCTCAGCCTGTTTGTATTGATCTGATGACCTTATTAATTTATTAATCTTATTAATATCAAATGTATTTCGATGCACTTTTTAATTCATATCTGGAATGTTTAGTTGAAGCAAGGAATGACTTGGAAGGATGAAAAGCGACTAAGCGGGCGGGCAACTTGCCGCTGTAAAACCGACTATCGTCACGGACCAGCGGAAATTAGCGTCTCATTTCGCACCATGATCGCTATGAAATACCAATAATTGAAAATAAGTTAGAGGATGCTGCCAAGATAGTTATAGGGATCTTTTTTCTCAATTAATAATAATCAGGATTATGGGAAGAAATTAATCATTGGATCAGAATGAGGCATATAAGATTGTAGAGGATTAGGTCAACACACGTAAATCTGAATTTGTCCGGAGTGGGGAAACCTCGCGGTCGGAGTAGCATGAATACAACAATTCCTGCTTGTTGATGAAATTCGGAAACAATATAAGTCATGAAATCGAAAGAAGGTGACATTTCTGGTTCTATGGAGCTTCATTTTGAAGCAGTGTTAGCAGGTTTTAGGGACGTTTTGGTACCATTCAGGCAATTTTCAATGGGAAAATCCTTCCGATATATTTTATGTATATCGCTCCTGACTGCTTAATAATATAAATATGAACGGTTTTATCCACCCCATTTGATTTAGAACATATCATTCTCCAAGGAAGCAAAAAGAAATGCATTATCCATGACTTTTCGTGGCAATGGTTTAAATAGCTCCGCCCGGAGTGTGAAATGGAGAGCGGTGAATCCATTGAATCCAAGAACGGACTTTCGTACGCAGTCGGGCTGGTAAAGGTGAATTCCTTTATTTGGTTAGCGGAGCGTGGTGATTTTTTTTATTCAACGAAGGATTTTCTTTAAAGCTCTTCGCTGCTATCCGGATGGAATTGACTGCGTGTTTGGCTCGAGGTATGAGAGTTGGTATTATCTGGTTATGTAGGTACCTACCTACTTACCTATATAAAATATCTTCACAGTTATTCGAGTTATTGATTTGGGTAAACCAAAACTGTAAGCTTGTGTTGTGTGACAGGATATCTTCAGATAATACAAGGAGCAGGACATGATAATATTAATTGCTGCGATGTTTTGCCGACAAGCGTAGTAATGAACAAAACTGATTGCTTTGCTTTTGTCTGGAAAATCCTGTTTTCATTTACCACATTTTGAAGCATGAATGTTTTTCTTTGAAAATGGGGCTGGGCCTCTTCAGTACACATTGACTTTGCAGATATTATAGATATGCATGCATTCAAGCATTATTTGTGGATTCATGAAATGTTCAGGGAATCGTTAGGTACATCCAGTCCCCATTCTCCATTGAATACCATTATACTTGTTAATATTTCTGGTCTATGACTTTCTGAATGGGCAAATTTGCAGTTTAAGGTGATTTGATTTCTTGAAATTTATTTTTTTATGCAATGATTATGAATGTGTTCATGATGTAGATACTTACATGATGTGACCACACATTTTTTTGGCAAGTGCAGTTAGGTAGCAAAATGGCACCAAAAAAAGTGGCTCGGGTTTGGTTGGGAAATATACCATGAAATGTAATCTTAAAAATGAAGAAAAAAGCTGCAGCCTAACTGGATGCAAGAAAGCCTTTTTTAATGGAAATTTTCTAAGCGATTTTTTTCCTTACAACTTACAAAAAGAAACTAATATCATAACTTAGCCAAACCTAATACCTTTGTATGCTTCATGGAGATAAAACGTGTGTAAAACATGTGTGGAAAAGTAATAATGCCCATGAAAATTCCTATGCTGTGGCAAAACATGGCTCATATCCACCAGTATTTTGGGAATTTGGGGGAAGTGCTACACTTTGTGGCTTACCAGTTGTGTGGATGCCACTCTAGCTCTTGGTGTTCATCCATACCTTCTTCTGGGTACATCTGGACTCTGTTCTGAGGTTTTTCCACAAATGGAGAACATACACATGAATGCATTGGTGGCTGTTTATTAATTCACCTGCACTTCACCAGAAATCACACATGCACGAATGGAATGCTATGGAATGATATGGACGATTTAATATTATGAAATATGGAATGTTTAGTGGCATTAAGATCATATTCAGACTGCAGTGATCCATATTTTTCCATCTTTTGACATCTGTTGTACTTGTGCATGCTAGCAAGCTGATATTCTTCCAATCTGGCTGGCATTTCATTTTCGGCTCCACTCCTGCCTCCTCTTGGAATGTGCCTGCAGATTACCTGAAATAACAAATGTGTATTATCCTCAATTATACTGGAAAGTTTATGTGGTAGGGGACCCAGTATGACTGAATCTTCCTCTCCATCCAAGTTATCACTATTGTATAATGACATCTAGCTGTCTTGCTAGTTAAGCATGTCTTCATCTAGCAATGCAAGGAGTGTATTTTTTCCGGAGTGTATAATTCTTTGGATGGCAAAAGTTCCAAAAAAGGGCCATTTTTCCAACGCTGGACCCGCCCCGTTATGTCGACAGTCTGCAGTGTCCGTTCGTGGACGTGTCGACGCCGCCAGAGGAGGCCGAGACGGAGCCGGAGGACGCGGCCAGCGTCAGCACCAGTGACGACCGGCTGACGGCGGCTCTGGCGGCGCTGGTGCGCTGTATCCAGCAGCGGGCCGGCTCCTCCGGCGGCCTGCACCTCAGTCCGGCCGGCCTGCGCGACCGCGAGCCCGACATCAGGTGAGGTGGGGCACCAGCCCGGGGAGCCTGATACAGGACACCAGCCTAGGGAGCCCGACATCAGGTGAGGCAGGACACCAGCCCGGGGAGCCCGACATCAGGTGAGGCAGGACACCAGCCCAGGGAGCCCGACATCAGGTGAGGCAGGACACCAGCCCGGGGAGCCTGATACAGGACACCAGCCCGGGGAGCCCGACATCAGGTGAGGCAGGACACCAGCCCGGGGAGCCCGACATCAGGTGAGGCAGGACACCAGCCCGGGGAGCCTGACATCAGGTGAGACAGGACACCAGCCCAGGGAGCCCGACATCAGGTGAGACAGGACACCAGCCCGGGGAGCCCGACATCAGGTGAGGTGGGGCACCGGCCCAGGGAGCCCGACATCAGGTGAGGCAGGACACCAGCCCGGGGAGCCCGACATCAGGTGAGGCAGGACACCAGCCCAGGGAGCCCGACATCAGGTGAGGCAGGACACCAGCCCGGGGAGCCCGACATCAGGTGAGGCAGGACACCAGCCCGGGGAGCCCGACATCAGGTGAGACAGGACACCAGCCCGGGGAGCCCGACATCAGGTGAGGCAGGACACCAGCCCGGGGAGCCCGACATCAGGTGAGGCAGGACACCAGCCCGGGGAGCCTGATGCAGGACACCAGCCTATGGAGCCCGACATCAGGTGAGACAGGACACCAGCCCAGGGAGCCCGACATCAGGTGAGGCAGGACACCAGCCCGGGGAGCCTGATGCAGGACACCAGCCCGGGGAGCTGACATCAGGTGAGACAGGGCATCAGCCCGGCGATCCCCACATCAGGTGAGACAAGACACCAGCCCAGGGAGCCGACATCAGGTGAGACAGGACACCAGCCCGGGGAGCCCGACACCAGGTGAGACAGGGCATCAGCCCGGCGATCCCCACATCAGGTGAGGCAGGACACCAGCCCGGGGAGCTGACATCAGGTGAGACAGGACACCAGCCCGGGGAGCCCGACATCAGGTGAGGCAGGACACCAGCCCGAGGAGCCCGACATCAGGTGATACACCAGTGTCCAGGTACACCGGCAGCTGCCTATGCTGGCTGTGGCCGCGGCCGTGTTTCACCATGATCAGATTATGCTGCATCGTCGTGTCCATGTGGACCTACTGCAGACTGCGCTGGCTGAGGCGGCTTACTTGTCCGGCCGGCGCCATATTCAGGCCACACCCACCAGGCGTCCTGACGCCACATAATGTACGACTCGGTCCCTATTAATACTGCGCACAGCGCCGACCCCGCACTCCAGCCTCCATTGGGCGACACATTGGTTTGCAGACGGTCTCCACTGGGCCGGCCGTGCTCCAAGCTTTTGCAATCGATAAGGCCCGGATTATATTTAGCTTTGAACTGCTTTCTTACTCATGCCCTGTACCTGTGCGCCTTTCAACTGTGTACGCAAGTGAGCCGTGTACGCAACACGTCTGAAACTATTCTTCGTTTTTTTGTTGTTGTTGTTACGTATTCCAAATGGAGCAGTCAATGCGCCCCTGAGCCCAAATAATCAATAAGTCAAAAGTATTTCAAATGGAGGATTTCTTTTACCCAATGATAAACCCTTCGGACTATTATCCCACCTTTATTTGACTACTTTTCAGTAGTTGGACCAGCAGGCAGTGTTGTGTTGCTCTTGATTAGTGTTTTCCGTTGTTGGATCAGCAGGCTATGTTGTATTGTTGATGGGTATGGACAGTAAGGCGATTGCAGTTTCTTATCCGTGCTGGTTCCCACGTTGTCAGGTTGTTACTTACGTTGCATTTGTAACACATCCGTGCGTCTGTCTTCACAGGATAATCATGTGCCTATTCTGTGCCGATCCGTACTCCGTGGAGAATGTGGTCGGCGCCATTTTGTCAAATCAAACCTGCCAAGCTCACGACAAGAGCTCCGTCGTTTTGGACACGTTTCTCGGTGAGGGTTTCTCCACTGCTCCGGGCCGTGAATTCGCACAAGTGTGCAGGTGGGCATCCTCGTGCAGTGATTCTGTGGAATGACCAGGAAGCCAGGTTTCTTGTTTCGCTGCACACCTGCTCAGTCCTGTGTCGTCCTTTGTCGTCTACTTTGGCAGTGTTATGGCTTTCTTCTGCTGATGCTGCTGGCCATTGGTGGGCTCTGGCACACCATTGATGCTTATTTATAGGGATGGTCTGGTGTATTTGTGAAACCCTGCATTTATATCAAGTGTATTTGAGTATAATTTAAATAATGAAACTGTCTGTGCATTATAGGTTGTATTCTGAAAAAAAACAATTTCGTGACTACTAACAAACCGGAACTTTGCACGCAGTTGTCCTCACCAGTGAGTAATTCACACACTATTTACGTTACTCTTCACCACGTTGTCAATGGCTCATCAATGACAAAAACAGCAACAGGCATCTCACCTTGTACCAGACTTAATCCCATATTTTCATAACTATGACTATTATCTGTGAAGCGTCCTAGCCCACGGTTTCCTACTGGTGGGGATCAGCCATTTGGTCTTGGTTATCGGCACCGGTAGCTCTAGGCCACACATCATTGTGTTGCACAACGTTTAGCCATGCTCAAATGCACTGCAGTCCTGTCACTGGTGATGGCACAGCCGGATCCACAGGAGAAAGCGCACAGGCCACCTTTGAGACTTCTTTGCAATCGACGTCATAAGACTTGCTCAGTTGTATCGTTTGAGGGGGTAAGGGCGAGGGTGATGCACCCCCTGGCGTTCCACTTCCTCCGTCGGCCATTACTGCGATATATTTTAGGACTGTGCAGTGCACCTGACTGGCGACTGTAGAACTCACAGGGCCATCGCGAGCTATGCTGGGACAGCCGACGCCCGCGGTGCCGCGCTGGGACAAATCCACGCGGCTTTGGGAGACGTCTGCCGCGCTGCTCCCGTATCCGGCTGTGGGACCAGTGTCACATCGGTGTCGGACGGCTATCTCACGGTCTATTGTGGTGTCTGACGGCGTTTGACGGCATGTGGCGATGTTTGACGATGTATAGCGGTGTCTGATGGTATGTGGTGGTGTCTGATGGTGTCTGACGGCATATGATTGTATGATGGTGCCTGACGGTCTATGACGGTGTCTGACGGTATATGACTGTGTCTGATGGTATGTGGTGGTGTCTGATGGTGTCTGACGGTATATGATGATACCTGACGGTATGTGACTGCACATGGTGGTGTCTGACGGTGTCTGACGGCATATGATGGTATGGTGGTGCTTGACGGTATCTGACGACGTATGATGGTATGATGGTGCTTGACGGTGTATGTCGATGTCTGGTGGTATATGGTAGTATCGGACGGTATATTACGATGCATGACGGTATATGGTGGTGTCTGACGGTATGCGGTGGTGTCTGACGGCTCACCTGTGTCGCAGGTGACTGTCGGCGGCGGGTGGAGGTGATCATCAGCTCGTACCACGGCGCCGCCGCCTACCAGGACGACATGGTGCATGGCTTCATCCTGGTGTACAGCACCAAGCGGCGCGCCTCGCTCAACAACCTCAAGTGGGTGCAGCTGCCGCTGGCGAGCCATTGGGGGAACATCGCAACCGATGCGGCTCTCCCACATTCACCGATGGCTAGAATATGGGATGGAAATCTGCGACCTTTCCCGGAGAGGTGTAGTGCAGTTCAGTTTGTTGGTAAATTCTCCTTGTCGATGTTAGTAAATAGTTTGGCGTGGGACAGCGTCTGCTTTGCATCTGTTCGAATCCCCACGATGTACTTTGGTCCATCCCGTTCGGTCATTTAGTCGTCTTCAGAACGTAAGCGGCATATTGCCTTGGGGACACCAATTACCATTAAGCTCAAATAATACACCCCGAAATATCTGCATCAGACAACTGATTGTTTTGATTTCAAGGCGAGTCTAGCTTCACCACATTCCCGCCACCACCAGGCTGTGACGCTAACCCCGGTGGGCCGCTACCTTTCAGCGTGTTCTCAGCCAGCGTGCCGCACCTGCCGATCCAGATCCTGGCCGTGACAGACTCTGGCGGCGCCAACGCGCTCTTCTCGTCGCAGCTGACCCACCAGCTCATCACAGAGGGCAACCACATCGCCGACCGGCTGCAGGCGCACTTCATGACCAGCACGTCCACCTGCCAGCAGAAGTCGGCCTTCTACCTCAGCTTCTTCAAGGAGGTGGGTGCGGCACTCTCGGCGAGTGGTGGGCACCATGACGCCTCCCGGCATCGTGCCGGGCGTATCTTCAACACCCGACGGGTATCTTCAACACCACACGCAGTTATACATGCCTGCCTGAAGCGCACGCACATACACATGCTTACTCAGTGCCATGAGGATGTAGGGGGGGGGAGAAATAAACTAAAACCTAGGAGAAGCATGTTGTCCCTATTTACTGCCCCAACATGCCATGTTGGCCGTGCTGACCCACTCCGTATATTGCCCCTGTGTACTGTTCTGACCTACCATACTAGCCGTGCCGACCCACTCCCTATACTGCCCTGCCCCCTGTGCACTGACCTGATCTGCAATGTTGGCCGTGCCGACCAACTCCCTATATTGTCCCTGTGTACCGTTGTGACCTGCCATGTTAGCCGTGCCGACCCACTCCCTATTTCGTCCATGTGTACTGTCCTGACCGGGCATGTTCGCCGCGTCGTGCCACAGGTGTGGGAGAAGAAGCCCGAGATAGAACAGGCGTTTGAGCAGGAGCGGGTGCGCCGCCTGGAGGAGGCCGACGACGCACACAGCTTCCCGCGCGCACTGCACCTGCAGCAGCCACTGGACGGCGCCAGCAACGATGGGTACGTGGCGCCTGGTGGCAGCCCCGCCTGTCGTCACATGCTGTGGCGTGGACACATGGTCCGCTGCACTGGATCCCACTGTCAGCTCCGGCTCTGAGCTCTACATGGTACCGTGTTCCGTTATGGACGAGCTCTGTGTCAGCTGTGACGCCGTCCGCTCCTGCACCTGCTCTGAGCTGTACGCAGTCTCATGTCCTGTCTAGCATGTACTCTGCGTCAGCTGTGACGTCTGCTTTCGCAGCTCCGGCTCCGAGCCGTACGTGATCCCGTGTTCTGCTGTACAATATGCATAAGCTCTGTGTTGGCCGTCACGGTGTTCTCGCCCGCAGCTCCGGCTCCGAGCTGTACGAGCGACTGCCGACCGACGGCTCCCTGGGCGACGAGCTAAACCTGTCGCCGCCGCTGGACGAGCCGGCCGGCTCGGCCAGTGACGACGACAGCGAGCCGCTGGCCGAGCAGCCGCCTCGTCGGCGACAGGCCAACGGCGAGCACGCCTCCGGGGGACGCACGCCGACCGCCGGCACGCGGCGGAGTCTGCAGCAAGGTGAGGATCACGGCGGGGCCCGCAGCAAAGTGAGGATCACGGCGGGGTCCGCTGCAAGGTGAGGGTCACGGCGGGGTCCGCAGCAAGGTGAGGGTCACGGCGGGGGCCGCAGCAAGGTGAGGGTCACGGCGGGGTCCGCAGCTAAGGTGAGGGTCACGGCGGGGTCCGCTGCAAGGTGAGGATCACGGTGGGCCTGCAGTAAGGTGAGGGGAGGGAAGAGCCTACAAGGTGAGCAGAGGGGTAGGGTGATGAACCTGCAGCGAGGCGATACCGTGGACAAGGACGTACCTCAGGGATACATGCTGAACCTGCAGCAGAATGCCACGTCGGTAGGTGCTGGAGAGCCGGTAGCACAGCGAGAACGTCCTCGGGAGACATGGAGGAGCAAGGTCAGGACATATCTGGGTGACACCGGGTGCATAGAGCAGTGTGCAGGAAGAAGTTAAAAAGCACTGCATTGACAGAAATGCAGTTCAACATAGGTTCCGATAAAGCTGACTGTGCTGGAATACGGAAGAACCCTGGCCCCGTTCGATGCTTGCTGACTGCCGCAGATAGCATCATGGCTGTCATGCTGTCGTTTTCCCGTTCGATGACAGGTACCAGGCTTGATTAGCTATCGTTCGGTGACAGGTACCACGCTTGATTAGCGATGGAAACAGTGGCGCTCGAAGTATCGATGCTATTTCTTTTCTTATCTTCACCAACGCTAATTTTCCATGGGTGTAGCAGAGATAATTGTTGCATCTCTTGATGGAACAATAGCGGCGGTTTGCGCCTTCTGCAGGGCACCGACGTGTTTTTTATGATGTGATGGCGGCAGCGCTAACGCTTCGTCAAAATTGGTAGAATATACCACCGAATAAATGCTAAATGTTGAACCAACACACTTTCCGAAGGATTTTGGAGGTACGCCTCGATGTTCCTTTCAACGGTTAATGTCTACATCCTACATCATCCGAATTTCGACATCCTCCTTTTTCAACATCGCGTGCCTGACGAAAAACAATTATTTTAATACCAAATGGCGCTCAACAGCACAGGGTATCACATCACAGACCCTCGTTTGGCGGCCTTTCTGTGACATTGCAGATTATCAATTGTGCCGGAAAAACTTCCAGCAGGCAACCAGCGAGGACATTGATAGACCTGACCGAGCGGGCGCGGATGCTCAGACGGTGGCCGAGGCGGCGGCCGGCTGGCCGCCAGTGGGCGGCGCAGCATCCACGACACACGCAGGCGGCAGCAGTGTGACAGCGGCGGCGGCGGCTGGTTTCAGAGCTGTTGTGTCAGACGTTCCCGAGCACCGAATCGCTGCCGTCGTGTCTGGCGCAGCCGCGGCCGGCGCGCGCCCCCTTCAGCCGCGCCCGTACCGAGCAGCTGCCGGCGCCGCCGCCCCGACACCACTTCTTCAAGGCCGAGAGCCTCGAGCTGTGCCGGCTCGCGCGCCCCGACACCGGTACTCGAGCTGTGGCCAGAGGCGCACCCAGCATTGTCGCAACGGGGTGGGAGAACGCGCTTCTTTGGACCAAGGGTAAGGGGACAGTGTTTTTGTAGAAATTTCTTTGAGAACGGCAAGCTTTCTCGCTAGGGAACGCGAGGAGAACGGAATTTCGCTCAAAATACGTGTAAAGTAATATTGATAGCGGAAGTTGACTGAGTAAAGAAGAAAGGCTTTCCTGCGGTGCGCCTCTGTCCGCAGTGGACCCGGTCCGACCGACTCGTACCAGGCCCGACCTGACCCGACCCTGCCCGTAGTGCAGTTGTGCGCGCTCCTCGCATGAGCCGTTGTTCTGTGGCATTATCTTCGTTGGTTGCTAGGCCGGAATGCAGAAGGGCTCGCTGTTCTCTAAATTGGGTCGGCGTTTGCGGTTTCGGTCGTAGTGCTGAGTTTCTGTAGAACGTTCGAGTCGTGTCAGTAGTCATCACCGATGCCGTGGTCGTTCCCTTTGTGTTCTTGTTGCACATGGTCGTCGACTGTATTTGCCCCTCTTCAGATCGGCGGCTTGCAGGCACTGGTGCTGCTGATGCCACTGTCTGTACTGTGCTGATCAGCATAGTGTTGGCGAATGTAGTCTGTCCGGCTTGCTTCCTGTGCCGTGGGCCCATGTTCGGGCCAGAGGTAATTTATAAACTGACTGATCACATAGCCTTGAGTCGGGCCATGCGGTGCCAGTTTTGTCTGAAAGATGTGAGAAAACTAGCGTCCCATTTTGGCTGACGTCGTATGGAACTGAATCAGGTAGTTCTGGTGGCCGCGACTCCCCACACATCTGTGTCTGCTATTACGTCCCGATGGTGCCGTGCGTTGTCGACGCCATCTCACCACTCAGACCTGACGAGTGAGTGACGCGAAACCCCGACGGAACTGTGACGAGACTGTGACAACACTGTAAACTGTGACGGGATTATCCGGAACTGTGGCGAGATCGTGAATCACTGTGAAGGAACTTTGACGGGACCATGAATCACTGTGACGGGACTATGACAGCACTGTGACGTGATTGTGACGTGATTGTGACGGGACTGTGACCGTGGCAGGGCCGTGACGCGACCGCGACGAGACGGGGACGGCGCTGTGACGCGGCGGTCTGATGTGACAGGGTTCCGTGTGTTCCCGGCTCCCACCACGCCGCCGGAGCCGGCTCCCGGCGGCGGAGCCGGCCTGCTGCGCGCGCGCCCGGCGCCACCGCACTCGGCCGGCCGCCACTCCAGCTCCGACTCAGAGTGTAACTCTCTACCTCTCTCTCTCTCTCTCTGTCTCTCTCTCTCCCTGGCTGGCTGGCTCGCTCTCCGTGTGCAGGTGTGCGCATGACAGTCGGCCGTCGATAGAGCCGTGTGCGCGCCCTACCCGCATGCCGTGGAGTATTTGGCAACTAGACTCGTCGCGCTCCCAGCCACCAACGTGCCGCCGGTGTGAACGGCCCTCAGCCCAGACGCCACTCCAGATAACTCACTTATCGAGCCTTCTCCAGTAGACCTCTACACTTTTCTAGTGAACCTCTACCCTTCTCGGATTGATCTCTACCCTTCTTCGGTTGACCCACCTCCGGTGGACATTTACCATCATAGGCGGATCTCTCATTCTCGTCTATCCTTCTTGGGCAGACCTCTGCCTTCTCGGGTGGACCTTTACCCGTCTCAGGTGGACCATTGTATCCATCTTGAGCGAACCCCTGTGTCCATGTTGGACGGCTCTTTATGCATATTAAGTGGACATTTGTATTCATTTCCAGTGGACCTATGTGTCCATCTCAGGTAGACCTCTGTATCCGTCTAAGATAGACCTCTGTGTCCGCCTCGGGTAAACCCCTGTATCCA
The DNA here is from genome assembly GCA_034440575.1 of Imbricaverruca yamaguchii. NCBI lineage: Eukaryota > Metazoa > Arthropoda > Thecostraca > Neoverrucidae > Imbricaverruca > Imbricaverruca yamaguchii. The sequence goes on from JAOTOL010001661.1 coordinate 1,404,347, forward strand.
TCTAGGATGGCTCTTTATTCATCCTAAGTGGACCTCTGTGTGTCCGTCTCAGTTGGACCCCTGTGCCCACCCGGGTGAACCCCTGTATCCATCTCGGATGGCTCTTTGCCCATCCTAAGTGGACCTCTGTATTCATCCCCGGTAGACCTCATGGGCGCTAAATGACCCAACCTGGTCGATGCGCCCTAAAGCTCGAATAACCAACCAACCAACCTGGTAGACCTCTGTCCATTTTTGGTGGATCTCTACAGATCTTGGGTGGAACTCCATGCACGCCTCGTATGGACCTCTGTGCCCATCTCAAGTGAACCGATGTGTATGTCTCAGTTAGACCTGTGTCCGCCTCCGGTGGACCTCGTTCATCTTAGGTGGACCTGTGCGCCTGTCTCGAGTGGACCTCTGTGTCCATCTCAGGTGACCCTCTGTGTCTGTCTCGGGTGGACCTATGTGTTCAGCTAAGGTGGACCTCTGTGTCTGTCTCGGGTGGGCTTCCGTTTCAGTTTTCTCAAGTGCATCTGTATCTATGTTGGCTGACCCTCTGTTCTCATCTCGGGTAGGATTCTACCCTACCATCCTCGCTACTTGGTCGCTCCCTGGAATGATACCAACCTTTGGGTGGGGAGGGAGAGGGTCCGTATGACCAGAATGACCGTGCACTGAGCTGTGGTGTGTGTGCCAGCGATAGGCGGGGAGCTATCCATCCCCTCGGAGGTGAGCATTGTTGGCACGTGCCATCGAGGAAGGTTGTGCACATTAACCAACTTCCCTGCACGTATGCGGTGTCTGTTTACAAAGGTGGTTGCAAATGCCAATATTTAGTGTTTGTTTCGCCCACTTTTGGGCTTACCCGGATGGCTTTTGAGGTTGAATGCAATACAGTTCCCACGGTATCGAATGTTTGCGTTAATCGACAGCGATAGAGACGTGTGACTGCTGTATGAAACTACTCTCATCAGTATCGTCGCTTGCCACCGTTCCAATTGTACAGCACTCTTATTTGTGTTTTGCTTGCGTCAATCCGGCAAGACAACGATGCCTGCAGGCGCGAGGGCAAAATGGCCTGGAATGCGCTACTTGTTGGTCATCTCGCAACAGGCCGTTATTTGTTTCATTTGATAATTCAAGTGTATATGATGCACCGCCCTCTGAGTGTCATATGTGGTGCATTTTTATACCCAACTCTGGTTGTTATCTGGCACGTCATGAAGCTCGTCAGCAGACGCGACCGACCGGGAACGTGCGCACTCCAGCACCCATCCACACCCACCGGCTGTCGAATTGTGTGCACAATCTGCTGTCGGTAGTTCCGCACGCCGATTAGTTTGGCATGCTCACACTGTATCACAGCATTCGTTTCGTGTTCGGGAGCAATGAATGTACGGCCCACTTAATGTCAGTTGCAGTTAATATCGATTGGCGCCTTTTACAATGTGACCTGATCACCAATTTTTACCGCTCGCCACTCCTCAGAACACAGCTGTGGCGTCAATGTGAGCTGTACACACGCATGTCGTTGCTGGGAACTACGCACATGCCATTGTTTCAGCGCCTACCTGTCATATCACGCATTTTTTCTGACGGACCGCCCGCCAGCAGTGATTGGCTGCTATATCTGGACAGGGCCGCAGTCTGTTTGGTGATACTGTGTCGGTGTGCTGTGTGTCCGGTGTGCTAGCTGGTCACTGGGGCCGTACCGTGCGGGGCAGATCCACTGTCGGACCGGTGGTGCGGTGTGGTGTAGTGCCGCTGCCCTGCAGACGGTGATGGTGCCGTGTTGTCTGGTGATGTGGTGCTGTCTGGTGGTGTGGTGCGGTGTTATCCGGTGGTGCCGTGTTTAGTGGTGTGATGTTGTCCGATGGTGCGGTGTTGTCGGGTGGTGTGATGTCTGGTGCTGCGATGATGTCCGTCGTTGTGGTGTTGTCTGGTGGTGTGTGTTGTATTGGTGCTTTGTGGTGTGTGGTGTTATCCGGCAGTGTGGCGTTGTCCGGTGGTGCCGTGTTTAGTGGTGTGATGTTGTCCGATGGTGCGGTGTTGTCCGGTGGTGTGATGTCTGGTGCTGCGGTGATGTCCGTCGTTGTGGTGTTGTCCGGTGGTGCGGTGTGACGACTGGCATGTGACCCGAGCCACCAGCATGCCCCACTGTCCTGTCCGGCCTGTCAGAGAGGAGCACTGACGTCAGTCTGCGCTGGCACTCCGACTGGTCGATCCGCTGACGTGGCCGTCGATGTGCCTTGTGGGTCGGTTGTGACGTCGGGTCTCAATAGCCCAGTTGTCAGAATGGTGATGGCCGCTCACCCAGAGAACTGCAATATTATCCAGGGAGGGATAATCAAGAGTGTTGGTCGCCCTCGCTGTCTGTGGTAATAGACAAAAACGTTCACTCATGGAAGCTGTATGCCTCCAAAGTCACAGCTTTTCTAGCTAACGTATCATTTTTCAGCCAGAATCAATAGAGTTGCATGAAGCTAGTCACTAATGATAGTGAAAGCTGAACTAAACAACTGAACTTCGGGTGGTCCGTGCAATTTTTGTGACCGTGAGGCCGGCACCGTCTGTGTGTTGGTGAGACCGGTGCCCCCATGTGTTGGTGAGGCCGATAACCTCCATGTGTTGGTGAGGCAGGTACCCTCCATGTGTTGGTGAGGCTGGTACCGTCTGTGTGTTGGTGAGGCTGGCACCGCCTGACAACAGCTGTGTGTCGGGACAGGCTGGCCGGAGGAGTCGGTGGGGTGTCCGCGGCCCGTCAACAGTGACGAGGTGTGGCTGGAGCGGAGGCTGGTACCCTCCATGTGTTGGTGAGGCCGGTACCCTCCATGTGTCGGTGAGGCCGGTACCCCCATGTGTCGGTGAGGCCGGTACCGTCTGTGTGTCGGTGAGGCCGGTACTCCCGATGTGTCGGTGAGACCGGTACCGCCTGACAGCAGCTGTGTGTCGGGACAGGCTGGCCGGAGGAGTCGGTGGGGTGTCCGCGGCCCGTCAACAGTGACGACGTGTGGCTGGAGCGGAGGATGGTACCCTCCAGGTGTTGGTGAGGCCGGTACCGCCTGACAGCAGCTGTGTGTCGGGACAGGCTGGCCGGAGGAGTCGGTGGGGTGTCCGCGGCCCGTCAACAGTGACGACGTGTGGCTGGAGCGGAGGCCGCACGCCTACACCACCGGCCGGCGGCGACCGCCGCCTCCACCCAAGCCGCGGCCACAGCCCGCCCAGGTCAGTACCGCAGCAGTCCGGCACCGGCAAACGTCAGAACCGCCTCTATGTGAACCTCGGTCCAGAATCGCCTCACTTCCGAACCCAGGCCTATTTCCTGGTCTTCCTCCGGCCTCCAGTCCATCCCACCTCCATCCTCTCTGGAGGATGGAGTGGATTTATTGTGGCAAGGTCAACATTGCCACAGCTCAATGCATTTTAAAAATAATTTCTCCGTATGGCACATGTCAGTATTATATATGCCAAATGACAGGAGTATATATACGATACTAGTATTATGCTGTGGTGTATAAATGTCCTACTTGCTAATGCAGAAATATTGTAATTCACGGCCACGAGTTTAGGTTCCGGGAAGAATTGTGCGATATGGTGACCCATTTTCGCATTGTTGTTCCAGTGTTTCGCGTTCCAGTATTATCCGATGTGTTTGTTTCATGTTGAGTTTAGATATACCATGTTGTACCCAAAATCAAATCTTCGTTGCCCACCCCATCCTTAAATTCATCAAGAGTCCGCAAAATTTTTCACTCTTCGCACTATCACTTTCATCAATGGCGACGTTCCTTACAAAACACCTGTCCGTTCCACCGAGACACCGATCGGTATCTCGGTGTTGCAGACATTTACCGCTTTTAGTGTCTATCACCCTCGTCGTTTTCCCACCATACTCGGCTGTATGCAGCTGCTCGATCGGTAGTTCATAAGCTGGCTTGTACGTGGCAGCACCGTCGCGCCGCGGTGGACAAGGCGTACAGCAGGGATCGACCGGGTTTATAGAAGCACGGCGGTCAGATACTGATGCAAGTAAATGGACTCTCTAAATGGATACATGGACTCGCTGTCAGGGGTGATGACTTGTGAGAAGTGCAGATACTGCAACATAAATTAGTAGTTATCAGTCATTATCCACGTATTTTCTGTTACTTCATGCGAGGAAAATCAAAATTTTAACGGATAATTGACAGTTTATCGCAGTCCAACCATTGGTATCTCTGCTCCTCCAATCTCTCCTTCTCCAATCCATTCTCACCTCCCTCTGTCCTTCCCTTTCGTCCACCGCTCCATCCTCCTTGTTTTACGAATCCTGCATCGGCGTTACGAAGAGTACACATTTTAGTATATAGACTGCAGATAGATTGCACTTAGCGAAGATCGTGAAAATTGCACATCAGTATTACAGATTCAAGATCATGGAGTGGCGGATTCAGGAATGTTTCTTGGGGGTATATTTTCCTGGAGGGTGATGGGGAGGGGTGGGAACCAGTTATAAATTATTTGTGAAGTAGGATGCTATGCACCACGCACTGGGCACTAAATCGACGTCCTTCCCAAAGAAGTATCAACATCGTGCTTCTTGGTGCGTACTTGTGAAGTCTTCATGCCTCGTTTCTACCAGTATTATGTTTATAAGTACCCTGGTTATGCTCATAATGACTGATTTGGGATCGTGATAACGAACATCATGTGGGCGCATTCCAGGTAGAGGGACCTGGAGCCTATAGTTACTTATGATTTGCTGTTATTCAATGCCAGTTTATAGCATAGGTATTTGTATTGTTCTTGTTGATATCAGTATTCCCCAAATTAGGTGCCTCTCAAGACACTCAAAACCGACAGCCATATGTACTCAATGGTCTCATCAATGAGTTTTAAGGACCGAAGTATTGCAAATTTGCGTGGAAATTTCGGCATCCAGCTGTACTCGTTTCGACATCTCACACCTAAGGATAAATCATTATTTGAGCACTGGTGGGAAGGGAGAGAGAGAGAGGGGGCAGCAGAGGCATTGGTGGTTGGATTGTAATAGGTTGTTAAATGTCACAATCTCGATTGTTTCACCCACAACGTCGAGTAACAGCAAATACATGAATATTGATGGATATTACTTTATGTTGCTCTCTCTCTACGCTTCTCACGTCATCATCCATGACAGCGAATCCACTCATCACCCATCTCAAAATATCTACCTTCATTAGTATCTGACCTCCGTGTGTCTACATCAATCCTGTCGGGCATTGACGACTGATCTCTTAACTGCGGTGCGATGATTCTGCAACCTATGAGTAGTTTATGAACTACCGATCGAGTAGCTCCTTTCCGCCGGGTGTTGTGGCAACACAACGAGGGTGATGGACACTAAAAGCGGTACATATCTGCACTACTAGTGTACCGACATTTCAGATAGGTGCTTGGAAGGAACGCCACCATCGATGGAGGCGAGAGTGTGAAAAGTGAACAATTGTTATGAACCTTGACGACTTTAAGGCAGGTGTATGGGCGAATGAAATTTATTTTTGGGACAAGAATGACATATTTTAACTCAGCATGAAAAACAACATTGAATGATCCCCGGAAATCTAAGGTCAGAAACAAAAGTGCAAAAAATGTCACCCTATTGTGCAGCACACATTGTTTTTTATCCTGATATTTTTCACCACTGGGAGTTTCGACAATACTTGGTGCAGTCAAACAATGGTTATTGGTGAGGCAATGTCAAGCTAATTATTTATGGTCTATTGACTAGACGGGGCGGCGGTGTGACTTGCCATTTAGTGGTGTGATGCCAGGGCGGCCGCGGTCGAGTCAGACGTTGGCGCGAAGGCCAACGTCTGACGTTATATTTCTTGCTTTATGCGCAAGAAATACCAAACACTACGTGCTTCATTGTATTTCTGAACAAACCCCCAATGCATCATTGACTGCTTCCCTAGTAAATGGTAGACACATACATCTATGCTTCGACTGTGTCGATTAACGATGTGGTCTGAAGCTGCTGCTTGGCGTTGCCACCGACCTGACCTGATGTGACCTGGTCCAGCAGCCAGGAAAGCTCAATCTGCATAATTTCTCCAGCGTAGTGGACACTCTGGACAAACTCAACCTCACCAACCGTGCTGAGCCGCGGACAAACAAAATGGCTCCTGCCTATTCTCAGCACTCAGAATATGCACAAGTAAGCTCACGGCCACGGGTGCGGGAGTGGACATGACTCTTGGTCACGTCTCCCACTCATCATGCACAAGTATGCTCACCTCCATGGGGGTAGGAGCAGACAGGACCCTTAGTCATGGATCTCACTCAATATGTACAAATAAGCTCACTGTCATAAGTGTGGGAACTTGGTCTTGGTTCGGAGGACTTTTGGTCATGTCTCCCACTCATTGTACGCACTTGCACGTTTTCCAATAATATATTTTTACCATTGTTTATTGTCGGAATTCGAGACATATAATGCGGATGGTCCGTGCTCCAGGTTCAGAACACCATGCAGGACGTTTGTGTGTGTGTGTTGGGGAGGGCGGCCCCACCGCCAGTGTGTGTAGTGCTGCTGGCCCGTGCTCCAGGTTCAGAACACCATGCAGGACGTTTGTGTGTGTTGGGGAGAGCCGCCCCACCGCCAGTGTGTGTAGTGCCGATGGCCCATGCTCCAGGTTCAGAACACCATGCAGGACGTTTGTGTTTTGGGGAGAGCCGCCCACGCATGTGTGTAGTGCCGATGGCCCATGCTCCAGGTTCAGAACACCATGCAGGACGTTTGTGTGTGTGTTGGGGAGAGCCGCCCCACCGCCAGTGTGTGTAGTGCCGATGGCCCGTGCTCCAGGTCCAGGATGCCGTGCTTCCGGGCGGCAAGTTCGACGGCGACTACAGCTACACACTTGCCCAGGAGTTGGGCGTACACAGCGCCAAAGCCCGCCTCCGGCACCGCACGGAAAAGTGCCGCCAGTGTGAGTGGAATGCCGAGCATCCGTCTCCCGTCCCGTGTCCTGCATCCTGCTGGGTGTGGGTGGTGCTGTGGCGAAATCGGTGCGATAATCCCCCTTCTGTAAAACCAAGATCAGGCCGCATTGTTCTTTGATGCTATTTCGCTATTTCTCCTTCAATCAAATGTGATAACTTAGAACTGACATATTGCTTCTCATGCGAACTCACATGCTGGGTGAGAGTTATTTTCGCGTCGGAGCCGTCTGCAACCGGGCTTCTGTTAATGTATTTGTGTATTAAAAATGTTCGTGTTGGTAATTCAACCGAGTAGTCTCGCGACTGAACGGACTGGTTTCCATGAATAGCTGGAAGGCTGCCTATAGTAGAGCCACTGTATAACACACCGTCTATTCCACCAGCGCTCTCCGAAGCTGATTATATTATTTGATGTCGGTTTCGCGGGAGGGGTGGGGTAACTGCCAAGTATTGAGATTTTGCACCGATGTTTTTATTCGAAAATCGTCCAACTTGTAGAATGCGATGTGTCAGTAGCAGCTACTGTGATGAACACTATATTCAGTATATACCAGGCGTGTTCAATTCAGCGATCGATGTCTCGATCCAAAGCCCGCTTGTGGTCTTTTTTATCGGATTTTGAAATATGGGTTGCCTTCGAACTGGTCTGGTTATGCAAAAGTTGGAATTATCTAATCATTATCTCTTCTCAGCTTCCTATGTGATGTGAAGTTTTACGTTATTTACCCAGGGCGTTAACATCTGGATGCGCCAGAAAAGAGAATACTTGTAATATAAGGGATGTCTTATAGCTACCCTGGGAACAATTAACAGTTATGGGCGCTAAATGACCTAGTAGTTGGCGCGCCCTTAAACCCAAATAATCAATCAATCAATCTAATCATTATGTCGTTTTCGTTTGAGTTAATGATAGCACACGGAGTCATAATTTGCTTACTAAGACGACCATGCTATTCCAACGATTGGTTTCCACCTCAGGGATTTCGAAAGTAATTACCCGATTTGTTCCGCGAAAATCAACGTTCTTTTGCCGATAAATAATGTGCATTTTTGTAATAGGCATTAAGGAGGATGAAAGTACATTTTACATTTGCCCGCTTTTGCTGTATCGATCAACACATTTTCCTGTAATATGCGCGATTCGACAACTAACCAATTCGAGTAGTTCAATGGGAGTGTGATCATGTTTTAAGCATCGCACTCATTCAGGGCACAGCAATATTGAGCATTTCCGCCTGAAGTAATAATGCACACTTCCCTCAACAAAGTTGATGCACGTTATTTTTATCACAATCTTCCCCAAGTAACGGCTTTGTTTTTTGTTTTGTTTTTACTTCGGAGTTGTGCAAAGGCGTCCTGAGAATGCTGCGTGCTTTTTACATGCATCCTCCTCGTTACCTGGTTTTTCTGTTGTCAATGAACAACCTTTTATCAACGTGGTGCAATGCCTTCCTTTCGTGATGTATTTTTGTCATGACGAAAATCAAGGCATAATCTGAGATATAACTGTAGGAGCTCTTTCTTTGAAATTAACCTTCAATTAAAACTTAAGTAACTTTAAAACTTAAAAGTAATACTGGAATTGTAACTTTTTTACTAACATGATCGGATGTGTTATGGGTTAATATATAACGCAGTACGTTAAAAGTGTACTTTTATTGCAAAAATGAAGATCGAGACTATTTTATCTTGCTTGTTGGTATCACAACTTTGAATTCACAGGGCGATCCATTACGTTTGCTATTCACGTCATGGGTTCAGTTTAGTGGTGTCGGGTGATTATGATGCATGACGTGGCTTCACGTTATGGGGTTAGATTAACGGTATCGAGTGATTATGCTGCGCACAGTGGCTTCATATTATGGGGCCAGTTTAACGGTGTCGAGTGATTATGACGCATGAAGTGGCTTCGTTTGTTTATTGGGTGGTTCTGCACATTTGCGGCTAATGGCGCCGCCCACACCGTTTCGCCGGTGGGCCGCGGGATTGGGAGATATCCCGATCGGTGCTGGTGTCGAACCCGGGACCTTTGGTACCCAGAGCCCAACACCTTAACCATTCGGCCATCCCCGCCCGCATGAAGTGGCTTCATGTTATCGGGTCAGTTTAACGGTGTCGGGTGATTATGCTGCATACAGTGGTTTCATGTTATGGAGTCAGTTTAACGGTGTCGGGTGATTATGCTGCACGAAGTGGCTTCATGTTATGGAGTCAGTTTAACGGTGCCGGGTGATTATGCTACATACAGTGGTTTCATGCTATGGAGTCAGTTTAACGGTGCCGGGTGATTATGCTGCATACAGTGGCTTCATGTTATCGGGTCAGTTTAACGGTGTCGGGTGATTATGCTGCATACAGTGGTTTCATGCTATGGAGTCAGTTTAACGGTGTCGGGTGATTATGCTGCATGGAGTGGTTGGCTTTCTTCAGAGGTAAAATCTGCTGTCTATGTCCCCAAGCGGTATGTCTAAAGGTGTCATTGCTCACAAAATCGCCTAGATATTCCGTATGTGGCACGTTTATATCGATTCCACGATGTTCCAAATTGGTATGTATTTATCAAAGGACCGAATTCGAATTTACATCGGACTTTACTTTCTGAGTTTTTCTTTAATTTTGTGTTGATCTAATATGAATAAAGCTAGGCAATGAAGCTAATTGAGCCGCCGAGACATGCTACACCAAACTGACATTATTATCGTCCAGTAGCACCCGGTGGAAACCACGATTGGTCACAAGACCACTTTAAAACGGCATATAGCACATGAGCGTGCCATGCTACCGCGCTGCGCAGTGTGTGCCCAGGTTCAACAAAAGGCAATTTCCAAATCGTCCCTGTCCTTTCCCCTCCTTCTGGCTTGCCTTGCGTCTGATCTTCTGATCTTCTGGCTGAATTACAATTTGATCGAAACACATGAGCTAAGCTAAAGTCGAGCTAATTCAATATATGGCGACCGTCGTACATAACGGACCAGTGTGGTGTTCGTGCCTGCCGAAATATTCTCCTCATGCCGACGTTGAAAAAAAGTCAGCTGAAAGCTCAAAATACTGCACTGAAATCGATGCACACTCACAGATTATGCGCGCCTCGCGTGCTCACCGAGCGATCAGAGCCGGAAGACTCCAGCGGACTGAGCTGTAATGACTGATAAGCAGGCGAACGGCCGGCCGGTAGAACGCCTCGCTGGAGTTCGCCATCGCTGGAGGGTTTGATCCCTCTCCCCAGTCTCCGCTCCTCTTTCACCTTAATCTTCACCCTGATGTTAAGGTGAAGCCGTCAAGTAGTCGTAGATTATAATATGCGACCCTTCAATGCATATTTGCTTCCTCACCTTTGGTGTTGCTGTGGATTCCAAGCAGTTGTGTGGCTTCATCCCTGTCTGGAGGTATTGTATTGTATCGCGTCCGTGGTGGCATCCAGGTTTTCTTTGGATGTTATGCCAATGTCATGCATGTAGGCATCTATAAAGTACACCATGGATGCACAACAAAACATAATACAACATGAACAAAGTATTGAGAGAGAAAAGAACATCACGAAAATCTACCAAAATTTAGCCCGAAGCTGACGACCGAGGTATAAGAATTGCATTGACGTGCCTCAAAAGCCGTGTTGGAGTTCACCAGGTGCCGGTCCCTGCAAAGATGGTGCGTTGTGGTGATATTTCCATTGATGTGTGGCACAGCCAAGGAAGGAGTTTTTGTCACCTATATGTGATATCGTCGGGTATGCAGCTGTTGATGCATTCCATGTTGTTCGTTGTGATGAATGCTCTCTGTACATCGCAAGATATTTCAGTTTTTGTGGACATTTCGTTTCGTTCGAAATCGTGTGCATCGGGGTATCTTCGCCTGCCTGTTGAGTGGGTTTTCAATTTATTTTCATGGTGCTATTTTTGCCCGTGATATTCATATGCTGAGGATGAGCATCGTCGAAATATAATTTCTCATATCGTCGAAATATTGTTGATATCGTTGAAGTATAATTGTTGATATCGTCGTAATATCATTGTTGAGATCGCCGAAATATTATTTTTCGTATCATCGGAGTGTCATTGTTGATATCGTTGTCGAAATATCATGAAGTTGTTATATCGTCGACGGCTACGAGGATTTTGGACGTCGAGGTCGGACGTCCCAATGTACCAGCGGACACTGGCGTTGTGGTGATATTTACTGGCAAAATGCGACCGCTGCCACTTTCTCTCTAATCCTCTCTGTTTCCTGGGACCTCATGGACACATGTGATCTGTGTGTTGATCCACGCTTCACTGCGACACGCACGAAAGATACCATCTGCAACCGTCAGGCGGCAAGTTTGCGGCGCAGTTCCGGTTCCCTTCAGGCGCCCAGCTTCGGTTTCGCAAATAGCAGAAGGTTGCAGGCAAACTGAAGAAGCTAGACGGCAGGTGGTAAAAGTACTTCGTAAAAATTGCGCATCGGGCGGCCGGCCGGCGCCTGCCTCATTGCTGTGGAGGTGCGGCGGTCTGCGGCGGCGGTCACAGACCCCGGCCCGTGCGGTGAGAGCTGCCAGCTCCGCTGTCACGCCGTCGCAACTGGCAACCCGGTGTGGCAGCGCAGTCTGGTAACCCACTATCGCCACCGTCATAGCTGGCAACCTGGCGTGGCAGCGCAGTCTGGTAACCGGGCGTCGCAGTCACGTCTGATAGTCCGTTGTGACGGTCGAGTCGGGTACCTTGTTCTGGTAGTCGGGCTTAGAACCCCGGCATGGTAGCCTGTCTGACACCGTGTGGTAACCCGTTCTTGCCGTCGTGTCTGATGACGTGGTCCGAAACATTGTTTTCCCGTAGCACAGTCTTGCAACCTGATTTGGTGATCCAGCCTTGCAACCTGGCGTGTCAATCCGGTTACGCAACCTGGTCTGACTGAGCCTGCACGTATCTGAGAACCTAGCGTTTTTGTTGGTTAAAAGGCTGGGTGCTTATATTCTTAGGTATGGTTGATGAACACGAGAATATCTGCTTGCGCTGTATGACCAACGCAGTCGATGCGCCCCTAAAACCCAATGAGAATATCTGCTTATTGTGGAGCTAGTTGTATGGTGAACCGGAAGAACACGACGAGTTGATGAATGGGAAAGTTATGGGTGGGAGCTTCGCCTTCGACACAGGACCCATCATCGTACTCTCCCATTAACAAATATGAGTCAGATTTCTGTTAAAAAAGAAATTCAGTAAGGTCTACACACTTTCTATAGTGAAACTTCAAAACTACTTCCTCGAATATTGCCAATAACCTTCCAGATGTCAAGCGACGAGTCTAAGGTGAATGGAAGTTGAACTGTTCAAGTCTGCCTGCCCTTTCCTTTCTCAAATTGCCCAACACAAAACTAGCAAATTCTATCAGTAATACATGAATCAGCCGACTAGCCGCACTCTGCCACCAGAACTAGGCGGGTGGATGTGTCGTGGTCTGCTGCTGTATTTTTGTAATTTGTGGACGTGGCTCGGACTCCATGCTCGGCGCTGAGATTGGATGCTGGCTGGGCGATACGGTGCAGTTGGTGGAGGAATCTTGGACCGGGCCGGCGGGTCTGACCGGCGCCGGCCGGCGCCACCCGCACCGCGCATGGTGACCGCGAGGTCGTTGCAGACACCAGCGACTCGGACAGCGATCCGAGTCCGGCCGAGCCGAGTGGCGGCGGCGGGGGCGGGGGCGGGGGCGGCGGCACCAGCGGCGGTGGCGGCGCCGCGCCGCGCCGCACGCCGCCCAAGCGCAGCCGCCGCCGGCGCCAGGCCATCCCGGTGGCGACGCCGCGCGTGCCCAGTCTGGACGGCCGCTCCAGTCCGCTGACGCTGGAGGAGCGTGCTGAGCGCACCGAGCCGGACACAGGTGGGAGGGCCCGGCGTGACCGACGCTGCCCGCGGCATGTCGCCAGCGAGGCACGCCCCCGGCATCGGGACGCCGGCCGCGGCATGTTTCCATTAAGGCACGCCCCGGCATCGGGACGCCGGCCGCGGCATGTTTCCATTAAGGCACGCCCCGGCATCGGGACGCCGGCCGCGGCATGTCTCCATTAAGGCACGCCCCCGGCATCGGGCCGCCGGCCGCGGCATGTTTCCATTAAGGGGCACGCCCCGGCATCGGGACGCCGGCCGCGGCATGTCTCCATTAAGGCACGCCCCCGGCATCGGGACGCCGGCCGTGGCATGTTTCCATTAAGGCACCCCCGGCACCGGGACGCCGGTCGCGGCATGTCCTCATTAAGGCACTCTTAGCCTGCACACTGGTCGCGGTGTCATTAAGGCAAGCCCTGCAAGTCCGACGGGCCCGGCACCCTATTAAGGCACCCCCGGTCTCGTATGGCCTTGCAACACTGGTCGCGGCGTGTCGCCATTAAGGCAAGCCCTGGCCTCCAATGTCCTGCGACGTCGGCCGCGGCATGTCCTCATTAAGGCACGCTCCGGTCTCGTATGGCCTTGCAACACTGGTCGCGGCGTGTCGCCATTAAGGCACGCCCTGGCCTCCGATGGCCTTGCGACGTCGGCCGCGGCATGTCGCCGTTAAGGTACGCCCCGGCCTTGAATGGCATGAGTTTATGCACGAATCGAGTCACGTTTTATTTCGTGTGTGCCAATTTTGCACTAGGCTTCCCGTGGAGTGGAAGTGCTAACGCATGCCTGCCTTTGTTTTCTTTTGCTAAGTTTGACCATTCGAGCTAGGGATCCAAGGATCGGATCACGCTTTACATTGATAAAATAGCGTGGAAGTAAGTCGGCCTCGGGTGTGCTGCTGGATATGCTTGTATGCCGTCTCTGTCTGCGTCTGCTGCCCGCTTCTGGTGTGGCATGGCTTGTGTTGTGCTCGTGTCTATATATATATATATATATATATATATATATATATATATATATATATATATATATATATATATATATCTTTCTATCATGGAAACCGGGGTCGAGTGCGGTCTGGTTCGCCTTCGGTTCAATGGTGTGTTTGTTTTATTAAGCGTTTGATGGCGCGTTTCGTGCTAGACTAGCCCCGGACTGTGTCATTGCTCCGGACTGGTCGCCTCGATTGACGCCATAGACGACAGACAATAAAATGCGAGCTGCAAGTCAGAACCGCCTCCTCGAATCAGGCCCAACTGACCGTATTTGCGGGCGTTGGATGATGGTCCAGGCGCGGTGTAGCTGGACCCCGACGGATCTGTGTTAATGGACCGTCTCAGTTGCCATATTTTCACTGCGAACCGTTGAATATGTCATTGTTAAGGAGCTAATTGCGTTCATTTGCGTTTATTTAATGCCGCTATTTCCAGCCATATATCGCCACATTTATCATGTGCTTAGCATGTTTCTCTCTTGAGCTCATCCCGATCACTTATTCATCGCGGTAACGTTACAAGCCAGTCTCCCTGAATGTGGTTGTTCTGTAAAAAATGAACAGGTAAATTGTAATGTGTCGTGTATCGCAAAAGTGGGCCTGCGTATGACCAGTATTCCACCCAACGTTCTACGTTGCTTGGTGTCGCTGTTTTTTGTGATACATTTTGCCACAGCCGGCGTGTTGCTGTACATATCATGTGTCATCTCTAGTGTTTAGAGCTGTTCTGGTATAGCGTTGTCTGTCGGCATGATACCCTCGTTGAGCGCTGTATGATCTCTCTAGTCGATGCTCTCTAACCAACCAACCAACCAACCAACCAACCAACCAACCAACCAACCAACCAACCAACCAACCAACCAACCAACCAACCAACCAACCAACCAACCAACCAACCAACCAACCAACCAACCAACCAACCAACCAACCAACCAACCAACCAACCAACCAACCAACCAACCAACCAACCAACCAACCAACCAACCAACCAACCAACCAACCAACCAACCAACCAACCAACCAACCAACCAACCAACCAACCAACCAACCAACCAACCAACCAACCACTAACCACTAACCACTAACCACTAACCACTAACCACTAACCACTAACCACTAACCACTAACCACTAACCACTAACCACTAACCACTAACCACTAACCACTAACCACTAACCACTAACCACTAACCACTAACCACTAACCACTAACCACTAACCACTAACCACTAACCACTAACCACTAACCACTAACCACTAACCACTAACCACTAACCACTAACCACTAACCACTAACCACTAACCACTAACCACTAACCACTAACCACTAACCACTAACCACTAACCACTAACCACTAACAACTAACAACTAACAACTAACAACTAACAACTAACAACTAACAACTAACAACTAACCAACTAACCTAAACTAACTAACTAACTAACTAACTAACTAACCTAACTAACTAATTACTTGATTAAAAAAACGCATTACGTCTTCAGCATAACGTCTACGAGTATTTGTACTTACAAACATGACAGCTTCACTGATCATGATTTATGTTATCTTAGCGCAAGTAGTTTTCGGGGGAGGGAAAATCCCCACCCCACAAGCACCATTAATGTCTGTTGATGGTGGAGCCACTTCGATCTTACTCCAAAATAATTCATTTCTCTATATGATCATAACATTCCTGGCTTGTATTTGAAGTACTCTGAATATTTGTATTAGCACTGCACTGTCGCCGGCTACACTACACTAGCGACTACACTGTCGCCATACTAGCTATAGCGATCGCCGTCGGCTATCGGTATGTTAGGTTGGTGAGTCGCTATATGTTAGGTTGGTGAGTCACTATATGTTAGGTTGGTGAGTCACTATATGTTAGGTTGGTGATTCACTATATGATAGGTTGGTGAGTCACTATATGTTAGGTTGGTGAGTCACTATATGTTAGGCTGGTGAGTCACTATATGCTAGGTTGGTGAGTCACTATATGTTAGGTTGGTGAGTCACTATATGTTAGGTTGGTGAGTCACTATATGTTAGGTTGGTGAGTCACTATATGTTAGGTTGGTGAGTCACTATATGTTAGGTTGGTGAGTCACTATATGTTAGGTTGGTGAGTCACTATATGTTAGGTTGGTGAGTCACTATATGTTAGGTTGGTGAGTCACTATATGTTAGGTTGGTGAGTCACTATATGTTAGGTTGGTGAGTCACTATATGTTAGGTTGGTGAGTCACTATATGTTAGGTTGGTGAGTCACTATATGTTAGGCTGGTGAGTCACTATACCAGTGCCGTATGTCGCTATGGCGGTCTGTTGTGTCGTCAGGTTGGTTAGTTTCTATAGCAGAGCCGTGTGTCGCCATGACAGTCCGTTGTGTCGCTATGACGATCCCTCGTGTCGCCAGTGCTGGGCGGCAGCGACTCGGAGGAGTCGGTGGCTGAGGAGGAGGGCACCTTCAATCGGCAGAAGTACGCCAGCAGCTCGGTGCGCCTGCGCAGAACGGCGGCCAAGCGGGCCGGCGTGCCCGCCGCCATCCCCGTGGTGCCCGTACTGCCGTCTCGCGCCACCGGCTCACCGCTGCGTGAGTGCCGGCCTTCACCGGTACCTGCTGTCCCGTCACATCACCTGCTGTCCCGTCACATCATCTGCTGTCCCGTCACATCATCTGCTGCCCCGTCACAACATCTGCTGCCCCGTCACAACATCTGCTAGCACGTTACATCACATACTTCCGGTCCCGTCACAACATCTGCTGCCCCGTCACGTCACCTGCTCCCCGTCACATCACCTGCTCCTTGCCCGTACATATCTGTCCCGTCACATCACCTGCTGCCCCGTCACATCATCTGCTGCCCTGTCACATCACCTGCTGCCCCGTCACATCATCTACTGTTCCGTACATCTCTGCTGCCCCGTCACAACACCTGCTGCCCATCACGTCACCTGTCCCCGTTACAACACCTGCTGCCCCGTCACATCACCTGATGTCCCGTCACATCTGTTGCCCCGTTACGTCACCTGCTGCCCCGTCACATCACCTGCTGTCCCGTCACATCACCTGCTGTCCCGTCACATCACCTGCTGTCCCGTCACAACATCTGCTGTCCCGTCACATCATCTGCTGTCCCGTCACATCACCTGCTGCCCCGTCACATCATCTGCTGCCCCGTCACATCATCTGCTGCCCCGTCACATCACCTGCTGTCCCGTCACATCACCTGCTGTCCCGTCACATCATATGCTGCCCCGTCACATCACCTGCTGCCCCGTCACATCATCTGCTGCCCCGTCACATCACCTGCTGCCCCGTCACATCACCTGCTGTCCCGTCACATCACCTGCTGTCCCGTCACATCACCTGCTGTCCCGTCACAACATCTGCTGCCCCGTTACGTCACATACTGTCCCGTCACATCATCTGCTGCCCCGTCACATCACCTGCTGCCCCGTCACATCACCTGCTGTCCCCGTCACATCACCTGCCCCGTACTATCTGCCCCGTCACATCACCTGCTGCCCCGTCACACATCCTTCCTGCCCTTTTACGTCACATACTGCCCCGTCACATCACCTGCTGCCCCGTCTTCGTCACATCATCTGCTGCCCCGTCACATCACCTGCTGCCCCGTCACATCACCTGCTGCCCCGTCACATCACCTGCTGCCCCGTCACATCATCTGCTGCCCCGTCACATCATCTGCTGCCCCGTCACAACACCTGCTGCCCCGTAACATCACCTGATGCCCCGTCACATCACCTACTGCCCCGTCACATCATCTGCTACCACGTTGCATCACATACTTCCCCGTCACATCATCTGCTGCCCCGTCACAACATCTGCTGCCCTGTCACAACATCTGCTGCCCCATCACGTCACCTGCTGCCCCGTAACATCATCTGCTGCCCCGTCACAACACCTGCTGCCCCATCACGTCACCTGTTCACCCGTCACATCATCTGCTGCCCACGTCACATCACCTGCTCTCCCGTCACATCACCTGCTGCTCCGTCACATCACCTGCTATCCCGCCACACCATGTGCTATGGCGGGGTAACGTGCTTCTCCGTCACGTTACCTACTGCCCCGTCACAACATCTTTTGCCCAGCAACAGCATCTGCCCACTGACTATTTACTACCCCCTCATCATGCGCACCGCCAGGACGTGCTGTCCTTAGCATCCCTGCTGCCCCTTTATACCACCTACTGTCCCCGCCACAGGACCTATTTCCTGGACACCATCTACTGTCCAACCCCCACCCCACCCGTACGGCGCCTGCGGCTGGCTATTACCCCCTTCGGGAATCTTCAGCATCCTCATGCCACCCAATGCCCGTGACACACCCTACTGTTCGTGGATACCGTCTGCCATGTCGTCACATGATATTCCGCCTAGTCGCATGACCTGCTTCAATTATCGATCTTGAGAATGCAATTAGGTTCTATTTGATGTTGAAATTATCAATCCGTTTTATCCGTCGACTGTGCGTCAAACTTACCAGTGCAAATACAAATTTAATTGAGGCCATTTGCAAATGTATTCACGTGGGCTCAAGATGCCGTATCGCGCTACGATCTGACCGTTGTGCGGGGCAAATACTCATTTGCATTTCATCAGGATGTGGCTGGGGTGTGGGGCGAAGACTAAGTTCCTACATTTTAGCGCACCATCCTTTGTATCATATCACAACCCTTAACGAATGCCTTCTATTCTGTTCCATCTCAAAGTACTCAGAGACTACTTTGACCTCTCACAACCATTCGCCTTTTTAGTGTGTGCTCTTAATCATCAATGCAAGGCCTATCGAGTCAGATTGGGCAATAACGTCAGCTGCTGGGGTGCCATTTGGTTACATGTTTGACACGCTTGACAATTGTGATCGATATCGTTTTTTTTTCGCTGTGCCAATTGAGCGAATTACGATGCATCATTTGTGTGCAAATAGCTAGCTTTCGTCGAAGCGGCTTCGAAAGGCATCGATCGGTCGCCGGGTTTGCTTCAGCCAACTTCACCGGTGAAAATTGTACACACGCTACCACGTCAGCCAAGCTACCGTAAAAGAGGTTTGATATGTAAATATCAATATAAATGTGTTGTATTCAGCTGCGATCGACGAACGCTGTTCTTGCTATTTTCACAAACCCCCACCCGAAAAAAAATGTTGCATTGGCTATCATGGCGAACCCACAGATAAAAAACTGATGCCAATCACAACCGTCACAAGTTTTATGTATGTAGCTAACCGATACCCCAGCAGTTGATGGCTATTGCCCAGATCTGCATTAATGAATTACTTATACTCACGGAATTATTCATCTGCGGCATGTGCCTTCTCGCAATCTGATCTCCCGTAACAGTAGACTGCCATTAGCAAGTCTGCTGTACCGCTGCCGACCATCCATAGCTAGCCTGTGTGCTGGCCATCACTAACACCGCCATTGTCGTGCTTCACACTTCGTTTATATATGCAAATAGCTTCATACATGTACATGACACCTGATTAGGGTGTTATTTTGCCGCTGGATACTTAGCGCTAAGTGCACGCAATGTTCTGCAGCGTAGTTGTCAGCGCTGGGCCTCCACTGCAGCTGCTCGCAAAGTTCTGGATACTGTTCCATATATTTGGAGGTGGCCGAGGGATGGGGTAGAGCACGACCGAAGAATTATATTATCGTTTTAAACTTCGAAGATTGATGTTGCGCATACCATTAAGTAAGGAATTAAATGGGGTGTGTGCCAAAATTGGCCCTGCTTATCAACAGGCGAGAGGAGATAAATTCTGAGAATTCAGATTGTCCAACGCTCGTCACCTCAAGTGAAAGCAATGGGCGCAATATGGCCATAGTTGTCGACGCGCTATAAAGCCCAAATAACTAACTAACTCAAGTGAAAGCAATAACTCCTAGCTTGGCCGCCATTGCTCAATCGGGTGTGAAGCTAACCGCATCGCGTTGTTGTGCTGGGCTTGCAACTGAATACTTGAGTGTTGGTTAGTACTGAAGCCACTGGCGCATGGCTCAATGCATGCTTAAGTCGACTCGTTCGTTGTTATGCTGTGTTGTTTCTCGCGGGCAGCTGATGCCAGCTGGTTCAGTCAGATGTGTGACTTCTTTTCAGCTATCAAGTCCAAGTCGGAATCGCCTCGTGATGGAGTCAATGAAGAGTCAGGTCTGGACGTGTCACTGTCGGCTGACTTCAGCTCTCCTGTGCTGGTCAGTACTGATGCGTACCTGTGCACGAATTCTCGTCATGCAATGACTTCAATACGGACGCTTGTAACTTCCGCGTACTCGTACACAAATTGATCACTCAACAAGATTGACCCCCTGCGTACAAATTGCCCCCACTCCTGGGGCAGTCCTGTGTACAAACTGCCGCCACTCCTGGGACAGTCCTGCTTACAAACTGCCGCCACTCCTGGGACAGTCCTGTGTACAAACTGCCGCCACTCCTGGGACAGTCCTGTGTACAAACTGCCGCCACTCCTGGGACAGTCCTGTGTACAAACTGCCGCCACTCCTGGGACAGTCCTGTGTACAAACTGCCGCCACTCCTGGGACAGTCCTGTGTTACAAACTGCCGCCACTCCTGGGACAGTCCTGTGTACAAACTGCCGCCACTCTCCTGGGACAGTCCTGTGTACAAACTGCCGCCACTCCTGGGACAGTCCTGTGTACAAACTGCCGCCACTCCTGGGACAGTCCTGTGTACAAACTGCCGCCACTCCTGGGACAGTCCTGTGTACAAACTGCCGCCACTCCTGGGACAGTCCTGTGTACAAACTGCCGCCACTCCTGGGACAGTCCTGTTACAAACACTCCTGGGACAGTCCTGTGTACAAACTCGCCACTCCTGGGACAGTCCTATGTACAAACTCCCGCCACTCCTGGGACAGTCCTGTGTACAAACTCGCCACTCCTCGGACAGTCCTGTGTACAAACTGCCGCCACTCCTGGGACAATCTCTGCCTACAAACTGCCGCCACTTATGGGACAGTCCTGGCATGTTAGTCGTGCCAAGTGCCATGCTGGCATGCCAACAACCATTACTCGTTAGGCTTGTTTGATTTCGAGCTTCCAATTAGTTTTGAATATCTTTTTATTATTTGCTTAAGGTAGGTTTCAAGCTGCGAGCTATGTCCTCTGCTGTGGTAGTATTGGCAATATTTGGTGCATGAACTGGATTTTGACCGGCTTCAATAATACTTGCTGCCTTGAATTATCTCGTCACTCAGCTCGATGGCCAGTGCATCGAAAGCGCCCGGTCAAATTGTATACGTGGTTTGCCTGGTATATTAAAATATATGCAGGTAGCTGGTCACCGACATATTGGTGTTGGTGAGCTATGTTGTGTCCTTTATCATCTTATCAGGGGGAGGTCTCATCATTTATAACAAGCATTCGGCATATAGGTACCACCGAGCGGTTTTATCCCCACCCCTTAGTGTCAGTGGATGATATTGTTACCGTGATACCAGTGGATGGTCTCGTCCTCTGTGCTATACTAGTGGGCGGTTTCATCCCATATACCGTAGTACCAGTGGGTGATTTCGTGTCTGATGCAGGTAATAGTGGACGGTTTTGTGCTCTGTATTATGGTATCATTAGTCGGTTCTTTGCACTTTGTTGCAGTGTTGCTTGTTCTAATCATTGTGGTCCAATCGTGATGGGGCTGGATGCCCGTTTTGGCAAGGCTTTATGAGAACCCCGCAGTGTTAAAATAACAACTTCTTGTAAGGTGTGATATGTCGAACGAGTACAGCAGAATGTTGAAATCGTCATGGAAGTGACACTATTTCAAAATGTGTTAAATCCTGCAAATCCATATTTGAAGCAATTGCGTGCATATTGCTGTTCCCGCTTTGCGTGTATTGAGAGGTGCCAACTTTGGTGACACTGCTATCAACGATAGCGATACGAACACAGTTGCTATAAATTGGTATTGCAGAACATTTAGCCCCCGGCCGGGAGTGCCAGTTGACAGCTGGCCCGATAAGGCCGGGGACGAGCTACCAGGCGGCCGTGTCGATGCATTGGCGACACGTTAAATTTTCGGTCTAAATTGTGCCATTGAACTGGAGTTCATCCGTCGGGTGGTGGGGCCAGGGTTCACGCAACAACCTCTGCTTAGCAATAGAACCCTGGTTCCTCAAGCCACCCCAGCAACAACTCGGATTAAATTTATTTATTAAAAAAACCTAACACATCATAGGTAATCCTCTCATCTGGAATTGCGCTACGGAATGTTTGTTATCACGATCCCGGATCCGTGATGGTGAGCATAAGCATGATACTTGTAAAGGGAGTGCAGTTAGAAACGAGTAATGAATTATTCACAAACACGCTCCACGAAGCACGATGTCGGTACTCTTTTGGGGAGAATGTCGATTCAGTGTTCAGTGAGTGGTATATTTCGCGAATAATTTATCACTGGTACCCCGACGGCCAAGCACCCCTGTGTCCATATAACCCCGCATTTCACCAATTCCCAGGTGTGTCAAAACCCATAAATGTTGAAAAATAATCATATGATGGATCCATTGACAACTCCAGCATCCCAGACTCTTAATGCTTCAAAATCCTCGATTCTTCAAAACCACAGCATCGATCTTGAAACAAAACCTCATTCTTGAAACGAAAAAGCTACCATGCCCCGCCCGCTTCAAAATCTCGAAATCATACGACAACGACCGGACAACGGTCATGGTAAAGCGAGCGAATTCGAAGCTTATAGCTCTGTTGAATGCACTCTGACGTGCCAGGAGTCTCATACGAAAGGCGCGTAACCAGCTGCAGATGGCCCAGACTTGGTCAATTGACACCCAATCCACCCCCCCCCCCCGACCACGGTGTTTCTTATGAATGTATTTTCTGTGTAATCCGTGCTGAGTGAGGATACAGGAGTCAATGCTCTCATTCCTTCCATTATCTAGGTGGTCGGTGTCTGTAGTTGTATGATTTATTTATTTATTTATTTATTTATTTATTTATTTATTTATTTATTTATTTCACAATGCATGCCCTCCACGTGCAGTGGCTGTTACGGACAGTCTGGGTTTTCACAGGTATTTACAAAGAAAGGATAGATTAGTGGTCAGTAGCGGGAGCAGATGCGCAGCAAACAGTCGTACACAAACATAATACAATCACTCTGCACTACACACGCCGTGCTCGCAACACTAGCTATAAACGAGCTTGTAGAAGTGATAGGAAAGCGATCTGCCACCCCTGGCGCCGCGCCTGCCCCGGCGTGTGTTCTTGGTGGGCGTTGTCATGGCGACGGCGACGCTCCCCTCGTCTGGTTTCCCGCTCGTGGGGAGGCTAGTGACTGGCGGGAGCGGCCAAGGTCGATGACGTCACGATGATTACGTCCAGTATCACAGCCATTCGTATCGACGCACAGTCACTTAAACACTTTTTCATGATGTTGCGAAGGCTCAGTCCGAATTGTTATACATAACAGGGTTGTCAGAGTTATGACGACATTTTCAGCTGACTCGAGGGTTTTGAAGCATTGGGGATTGCGAAGCTCTGGTTGTTGGACGCATTCGCAATTTTACAGAAATTGAAGCTTTTAAACATCGATCTTATCATGTAAGCTTCTGAAATTGAAGGTTTTGAGCCACCAGGATTTTAAAACGTTGGATTTTAAATTTGTACAAGGGAGATTGTTACCATTTCAGGGATTTTAATGCTCCGAATCAATGAATTTGACCAGTTCGTGAAATTACGAAAATTGAGAATTTGAGTGTTTGGACACTGAGGTCCTGCTTCGATTTTTTTGGTTATTTTGCGCTCGTTTCTAGCCATTCATCATGATCTTGTCAAAATCTATCTTGGTATTTGGTATTGATCTATGAGGGTATTTTCAGTCGGCCGCCACAGCCAAGGAGGAGAAGATGCGACGGAAGGATCGACAGCGGCAGCTGAAAGAAGAGGAAAAGAGGCGTGTAAAAGAAGAGGAAAAGGCCAAGAAGCTGGAGAAAGAGCGACTGAAGAAGGAAAAGCATAAAAAGGGCAAGACGTCCACGTCGTCGTCTCAGTCCCAGGTGGGTAGCTATGGAGTGGCGTTCTCGCCGTATCTTTAAAGAAGGTCAGGTGGGTTCTTCGGGTCAGTGACTTATGTCGCCACCTGCCGCTAGAAGGCGCCTTATCTCGCCAGCAAAACTAAACATTTTGTGATAATTTCCAGAGTTTCGCCGGGGTATCTAGCACTTCGTTAAGAGTTATGCTTCGCACCTCTTCGTTGCCAGTCAGTCTGCGATACGTTCCGTTTCCCATCTTGCTTGCCGAACAATTTGGTAGTGCCGTCGTATAAGGTCCCAATATACTGGGCGGGCTTGGCGTGATCGGCTCTGCAGCCATGGTGCCCGCCTGGTGGATGACGACGGACACCACACACTTCCATATAGTCCAACAACGAAATGGTTATATGTAAAAAGCAAAGACGTCAACTCATTTGTCAGCCTCCTTAGTCGTTGATAACTCATGTTGGTTGTAGGTGGCGAATTAGAAAGCTCAATGTGCAAGTCGAAAGTAAGGAACGTTGTAGAAGTATCACCTCTCTGAGCGAGGCCATCTACCAAGACAATTCGTGTTGCAAGAATAGCCGGATTCTGCCGCTTGTTTCGTCATGGCAATCATTCAGTCGAATAGATTCCACAACAAAAAAGCCAGGTTCTGACGGCTATGCCAGATCGATGTGGAGATGTGATGGTGTAGCTGTCGTCATCGGAAGATCACTTCCGGCACGCCACATAAATTTATACTGACACGACTGAGCAGCATTGCGCAGTCCAATGATTGTGTCCAGCATGGTCTGAATGCGACTTTGTGAGAGCAGGCCCGGACAGAGCTGGACAGGTGCAATGTCGTGATGGCTCCAGAATAGTACAGATCTATAGACGCACAACAAGGTGGTCAGACGCCGTCCATTCACATATGTTATAAATGACTCAATATATAATACAATATATATACCTTGAATTATTGGACGTTTGCAACATCGTGCGATGCTCTTGATAGTTAACGATCAATGAAATGACCCCGTTGCTTATGCATGATTCTGAACTTTCACCTTGGATTGCGATCCTGGCGCGGTTGTGTCGATGGGCTGACCCGAACGTCCGTGCGTGTGCGCGTCTGTCAGCTGGAGGAGCTGGTGCCCGGCGGCGGCGCCGCCGGACAGCTGCCCGTGTTCCTCACGCGCTGTGTCGAGCTCATCGAGGCCGACGGCCTGGACGCCGAGGGCCTGTACCGCGTGCCGGGCAACCGGGCGCACGTGGACCTGCTGTTCGAGCGGCTCGCCGAGGACGCCAACGCACCCATCGACGACCTCGACCTGGCGGTGAACGCCGTCGCCACGGCGCTCAAGGAGTACCTCTCCAAGAAGCTGCCGCCGCTGCTGACGCAGGACAAGATGGCTGAGCTGACTAGTATTGCCGGTGGGTGGCGGGCTGGTGGCTGAAGGTGCTCATGTGCGATGGGCTGTGTAGATGTGGTTGGCTGTGCAGACTTTTAATCGCAAAAAGGGCGTTCGCAAGGGTGTTGATTCGCATGATGTGCACTGAACTTTCATTGTTTTTGTTGGATGGCTAAAGTCTATAGATAGCGTGATAACGTGTCTTAACATAATTCCAGAAGTCTACGTGTGATGGGTGGCCTCAAAATTCTTGCCCTACCCCGACGCGGCAAAGGCTTGCAAAGGAAGGGCACAGTTTACCTTGCTCGCGGTATAGGTGGTACCCGATCGTTGAGGCAGAAAGTTCCTACCCCAAATTTAAGAGGGCCTCTTATTACTTCGCGGATGACTTCTTCATGCGCGCTAGAAACCCAGTCGCCTAGAATCTCGCCCTAAATGAGGACCACGTATGCAGCAGATGCAGGCAACAAGGCCGGCATATATGGCACAAAAGATCAGGATCAGTTGGGACTAGCGCCGAATCGAGTCGCAAAGGAACTCCTGTGTTATTCTGGATCAACAACTGGCATCAGTTTATTAATTCATGTCTAATGCACTCACGTGAAGTGATGTAGACTAGCTTGTAATGAAGAGTGTGTGATGTTCCAGGTATATCGGACCGACGAACTCGCCTGTTCAAGCTGCGAGTTTTGCTGAAGGACCTGCCTCCGGTCAACTTCAACATTCTCAAGTACCTCTTCCGGCACTTTCTCAAGTGAGCCACCACTGGAGTCGCGCGGTGGCGTGGCTGTAAATTAGATCAGAGTGTGTGTGGAGCTTGTCTGCCGAATACCGCGCGGCTGCTCGATTTCGACAGGCTATTCCTCGAATGGTTAGCCTTCCGTAGCATGATTGTCCATGGATGTGTATGCGAAGAATGGAGCTGCGATGGTTTGCTTCGGTGCACTGCGACAGACTGTCGTGGTATACTGTGAGAAATACGATGTCACCCTGCGGCGTCTTTTTTAGTCCGTCGCCCATGCTCAGGTCACCAGAAATGCTCCCAGCCCTGAAGCCCAGCGGTACACAGTATCATACGTTGACAGAAAAACAAGTCAGGAAGTGGCAACGCACCCAGCTAATTTTTGTTTAAAGTCAAGCATAAGTGAAGAAGCGACATACAAGTGCCAGTGACCTTTATCCTGACACTTCGGTGGGTGGGTCAATTTTATCCCCTTGATACTTTTCCGAGGAGACCCATGAACCGTTTCCGTTATCAGTTTGGTATGACTTCTGTAACGTGATTTGCACACACTACGGGGGTGGGGGTCAATTTTAGCCCCTTTAGTCTCTGAAGATACTCCTAAACCATTCACGTTACCTCTGTGAGGTTTGGCATGCCTTGCGTCACGCGCTGTTCACACATTGCGTTAAAAAGTTGCGTTTTAGGCTCTAAAATACCGGGGAAATGGCCGGTCAGTCATGTCACGGCCTTGTCTCAATGCGATTTTTAGATGTGCACTGAAAATGTTTCATGAACAAACAATGCGAGGTTCATACAAAATGAAGGTGGATACATAGATAAGTGATGCAATAAAATGCAAAGATAGAAAATGTGACTTCACGTCAGGTGTCCCCGAGTCAAATGAAGCCTTA
This sequence comes from Imbricaverruca yamaguchii, assembly GCA_034440575.1. NCBI lineage: Eukaryota > Metazoa > Arthropoda > Thecostraca > Neoverrucidae > Imbricaverruca > Imbricaverruca yamaguchii. Next base: position 1,431,209 of record JAOTOL010001661.1, read on the forward strand.
AGCTAAAAAATGTTGTTTTTTGCGCATAATATGAATGCTTAGGTATTTTATTATAATGCTTTTAGGACATTGCTCTCTAAAAAATTAACAAACTGGATATTGTTTTCAATACTTTTGAAAGCGAGTGGATAACATGGTGTTTTGGTTTCGTGACACTCAATCATTTTCCGGGCACCATCAATTTCGAACATTGCCATTTGCAATTATTCATCACATATTTCCTGGTATTGGACTTTGACCGGATCGGTGACGTTGACCTTCGTACGTGACCTTTTCACGTGCCACCTATGTTGATGAAGTCTTCGTTTGTTTGTTGGGCGGTTCACGACCCACTTTATGCACATTCACGGCTAATGACGCCGCCCACACTAATTAAGTCTTCAGCTTGCATGTTATTAGTATTGAAGCACAAAGTGGCATCTGTTTTGCGACCAGGGTCAGAAAAATACGGTCAAGGTACGGCCTGACTGTACTCCGACATTCCTCAGTTTGACCTGACCTGGAAGGTCAACCAAAATAGATAGAGAAAGGTGTTTCCAATAACTCTATGCTTTGAAGTAGGTAGGTACACCACGCGGTTCACCGCAAATACAAATGTTTCAAGTACCTCTAAGCGTTGCGTTGCGTAACACTAAACGTAGCTAAACAATACTGTTTACCGCATTTCTATCGTGCTTAGAACAAAGGTTAGTGAGTGATGTTCAAATTTCTCGTCGCTTTTGAGGGGTAGGAAATTATCCTGCACTACGAGGGCAAATGTCACGAGGTACAGCTGAAAAGTAATGGCATGGAGTCTGTGACGGTCTGTGCCATTTCAGTCTGTGACGGCCACCATGCCATTTCAAAGCCAAGCCGCCATCAGGGCAAGTGGTGTAACATTTGGCACCCATATGGGGCAGGACGTCTTCCGGTCACTGGCAACCACCAGGACATGACCCTAATCTAATTTGTGCAAAGGCGGCAGTTGCCTGAGTGTAGGACCGTCGCACATCTGCGACGCCCGTCGCAGGTGAAGACTGTCGTGCTCACGTGTTCTGAGGCTGAGTGCTCGGCTTGTTCACGGCTGACCGACGCGCGCCGTCGGCAGGGTGTCGGAGAAGTTCAAGCTCAACAGCATGGACAGCAAGAACCTGGCCATCTGCTGGTGGCCGACGCTGCTGCCGCTGCAGTTCACCGACATGCTGGTGTTCGAGTCGATGCGGCCGCACCTGGAGGACATTGTGCAGACCATGATCGACCAGCACCAGTACCTGTTCGACGGCCAGGAGGAGCTGATGATGGTGTGACACGATGCCGGCCTGCGGTGCGCCGCGCCGGCCGCGGCCGCGCGCGGTCACCGTGCGGCCGCCGCCGGCGCCGGCCGGCCGCACCACCACGCGCGCACCGCGGCGCCAACTGGCACGCACCTCGGCCGACTCGGCCCGGGCTAGGCGCATCGGGGTGGAGCACGCACAGCGCACAGACTCGGACGCACCGTGGACAGTGAGCGAGAGAGCTTGAGTGGGCCAGCCGCTGTGATGGCCGCCTGCGGCGAGGCCCGGACCGTACTGCCGCCGCCGCCGCCGCCGCCGCCGCGGCGCTGCCTTTTGTACCGGCGCGTCGTTTTATGTGGGTGTCGGCAGCGTGGTGGTGTGTAGTCTTCCCGAGTGCGAGGGTGGGCAGGACAGGCGTAGCACGGTGTCAGCCGGCATAGCACAGGTGTCGGCACCGGGAGCCGTCTCGCTGATGTGTAACCCCATCCTTCTGCTCTGCTTCTCTTGGGCGCGCGGTCTCCGTTCGCTCCTTATATCGCTCTATTTCGCACGCGTTCCTGGCCTTTGTATCTCTTGCTTCTCTTGGCTGTCATGCTGTTGCTGGATTTCTACCTCCCCTGTTCCTCTCGCAGTGTGTTGGGCGGTGGGTACTTGTGAGACATAGGCTTGCAGATTTAGGATCCCACACGGTGTGGCAGGCCTTCCATTGGTTTCTTACCGTTTACTTCTTGCATTGAATCTCTGGCCGCCGTCGCGCGCGTGCGTAAGAGGTGCAGCTTCTGTAGCTGAATTTAGAGCCCGCGACGTCGACGACACTGCCGGCTCCCTTTCGAAGTGTGTGTGTTCGTAACTGTGCAGCACGGGAGCGAGTACGTGCCGCTGTATTCGGCCGGCGCGCCGCCGAACCCAATGTGCCGTGGCGTCTTCACACCAGTGTTGGCACTGGCCGCTGCTTGTAGCGCCGCGCGGCGCCAGTTGCGCGGCGGCGCGGCTCACCTCCGGTCGACAGGTCACCTGCACTCGTGTCCACCGTGGAGGAGTTTCGGTTTACTGTGAGGCTGTGATGGCGTGTATTTAGGTTGACGACGGTCAATGATAACCAGCAGGGTAGCAGCGGGCCGCGGTCGGCCTGGCACGCCCGGTCCGGTCCGGTCCGGTCCAGTCGCCACCTTGCATGCTTGGCAGCGGCCGGCGGCCGGCCAGCGCGACCTTGACCGCGGCCGGGACTGCGCCGAGGCTCGACCGGCGAGAGCTGCCTCTGACGCGGCCCACACGGAGAGGCTTGTTGACGCAGGTGGCCGCCGGGCCAGCCAAGAGCTTTGTACCAGGAGTTTGTGTGTGTATGTGCGCGCGTGCGCCGACGCGCGTCTTGAGGCTCGTCACGCGTGATATTACATTGTTCCGTTGTGCGGAGGCGGCTTAACGCCGCCTGTGGGTGTGTTGCTGGTGCGCTGTCGGCGCCGCCGCCGGCGCGCGTCTGTGCCGTCGTGTCTGCTGCACACGCCCAGTCGCGGCCGCTGGGCGGGCCTGGAGGCGGAGCCATCCCGCCCACCGCTGCGGGACACGCCCAGTCACGTGGCGCGCCGGTGGCTTAGTGGCAAACCCCGCCCACCGATACGCAACTTTGTCACAAACTGGATCTATCCAGTTTTTTTCCGGTGCGCGTGAGCATGTGTCCACTATCCAGTGTTCCCTGACTTGTACCGATTGCTAAATATTATACATAAAATACGACAGCGTTTCGATTTGGCTTCGCCCGATCTATTTCCTCGCGGAAGTGTTGGATGAGTGAATGAATGGTTCACACGGAACCCACTCGAAAGCACTGAGATGGAAGTGTGCCGGGCAAGTATCGGGCAGTTGGTGCCGTGTTTCATGCTGCGAGGCGCCGAATACTAAACCGAGACCCATGTCGAGTCACCAACCGACCCAACCACCACCACCAGTCAGCTTAACTACCACCAACCGACCCAACCACCACCACCAGTCAGCCTAGCTACCACCAACCGACACAACCATCACCACCAGTCACCCTACCACCACCAATCGGCCCGACCACCACCACCAGCCAGTCTACCTACCACCAGCCGACCCAACTGTCGCCAGCCAACCAAACCACCGCCAGCTGACAATTACCAGCAGCATACTTGGCCAACATCAGGCAACCAAACCGCAGCCAGCTAGCTCAGCAACCACTATCCGACCCAACTAGACCATCTACCATCTAACCCAACTATCACCAGCCAATTCAACTCCCACCAACCAACCCAGCCAGACCACCACCATCCGATCCAACCCAGCTTCCACCACCAACCGATAGCATCAGCTGTCAAATCTAATTATGGGTAGTAAAATTTGAAGACTACCGTTCGGGTTCTTCCCATTTTACAATACCGGTGTTAAGTGCATTAGCGAAGTTGGACGGGCAAGGTGAAGTGTTAAGCGAGTGGTGTAGTCTGAATGTGGCTCTGCGTACACCGGGCATGGTAGCATTGACTGTCATGTTTCATAGACAGCCTCGGGTGCAATTCTTCATCATATGATATCAGTAAAGGCGTTGATAAAAGTTTTCGCTCTCGGGTTTGAAAGCGGAGCCTCTGGCTTCCAGTCACCGACTACCTTCCGACTGCGCCAACCTGCCTGCCGACCGTCAGGCGCGCCATCAACGGCCCACCGACTGCACCAACGGCCCACCGACTGCGCCAACGCCCCTGCACCAACGGCCCACCGACTGCACCAACGGCCCACCGACTGCACCAACGGCCACCGACTGCACAAACGGCCCACCGACTGCGCCAACGGGCTGCCCAGCCCACCGACTGCACCAACGGCCCACCGACTGCACCAACGGCCCACCGACTGCACCAACGGCCCACCGACTGCGCCAACGGCCCACCGACTGCACCAAGGCCCACGACTGCACCAACGGCCCACCGACTGCACCAACGCCCACCGACTGCACCAACGGCCCACCGACTGCACCAACGGCCCACCGACTGCACCAACGGCCCACCGACTGCACCAACGGCCCACCGACTGCACCAACGGCCCACCGACTGCACCAACGGCCCACCGACTGCACCAACGGCCCACCGACTGCACCAACGGCCCACCGACTGCGTCAACGGCCCACCGACTGCGTCCACCTGCCTCCCGACGGTCATGGGCGGCACTAACGCCACGGCAAGCTGTAGTAATCAGCCACATATCACCTCTTGAACACACAATGATAACAATGCACAAGGGGCGTTATGGAAGTTGTAAACAACCGAAATACGAAGGCAGGTAGTGCATCTGAGTGAAGAGTTCAGGATTTTAAGCACTGTATCAAGAAGTTCATATTTGTATGGTGCGACGGTCGGGTTGAGTCTGGCTGCTCACCTGAATTTCGGAAATGCTCAAGCGTCGATTCGCCTGGACTTCGCCTTCGATCATAATCGCACATAACACTGGCTTGCTGTAATCTTGCTGTAATCAAAACTGTCATAATCAATTGTTTTGCCATCAGCCGCCTGGCCCTCCTAATCAACGCACGCCTCGATGCTCCAGACAATGGCACAGTCGCGTCGCACGATGCAGCTGGCAAATCAGGTCCAATCAGATGAGCTATCTTGGGACAACATATTGAACAATATTTTACACCGCTGCATTTATTCAGTCGCGTCACCCTCCCATGCAACGACAAAATAAGCAGTGTTGAGTATTGGAGCATCAGTATTACAGAACAACTCGAGTGAGACGATGAGCAAGTATTGACTCATTTCAAGGAACTGAAGCTTAGTTTGACTTACGAATGAATCACCGACGGACAGCAATCGATGCCGACGTTTCGCTTCCGCTTCTTTGTCGTCAGTATCTCAGGTTTCTCGCCCTCGTCCTTTCGATGACGCTGACTAGGAGGCGGATGTTTTCCAAAGGCGCACTCCCCAACGCCGTCTGCCAGAGTAAATTTGAACGTTGGTCCGATGCGTCTTCGATTAATGTAGACGCCGGTTATCGGAGCCGGGTGTAAATAAGAGAAATCCTGGAGAGATTGTACTGCGACGCTGGCTGTGCGGCGCAGTATGACACTGCTGACCCTGGCGGTCACCCCCCCCCCCCCCGGTATGGCGGCTAGAGGTGGCGGCATATAGCGGCTGCGCGCTGACTGCGGTGCAGTATGACACTACTCAGCCTGGCGGTGCTCCCTCTCCCCCACCATCCCCCACCCCGGCAACTCCCTCAAGTGTTCAGTCAGAGGAGAACACCTTGTTGGCGCTCGCATCGCGCACTTGGGCCCCGGCAACCATCTTGGACCCTGAGGCTGTCTGGCAGTCGAATGGCATCGATACCGTTTTCTATCCGCAGACGGGATGCTTGCAATATTGAAGGAAACCATCAATGAGCCAAGCATTCTCTCGAATTGCCACCATGCCACTTCCTACTAGAGATTGCCATATAAAAATTTATATATGACTAAATCAGTGGCCCATGCTATTTAATCACTTTTAAAGAGTCTGGAACGATAGGACGCTGAGTCCGTATTAACTATATTCAGACATTCAGACGGGATTTTCCGGGCCTCGGACATTCTTCATCCTAGTATGGGACCCGCATCCAAGCCCAGGCCACACAACTTACAGGCCAATAGGGTGCGGGAGGTGCTCTATTGGCGAGTATGCCAGCATGGATGCCAGCTAGTATGCCTTGGGGCGAGTATGCCAGTCATCTCGCCGCCCGGTGAGCAAACACTAGTCGGCTGGTCAGTGAGCCGAGTGGGCGGGGGTGATGGCGACGGTGCACCAGTCCCACCCTGTTGGCTCTGGTTTCGGCGGGTAAAAATAGGCCGGCCGGCTGAGGCGGGAGTCGGCCGCGGCGCAGTACCTGGTGCGTCTGCCGACTTCCGCGTGCAGCAGCCACCCTCCGCTCTCCCCACCCGGGTAAGTGTACACTGTGTCTGCAGCTACCCTCCGCTCTCCCCACCCGGGTAAGTGTACACTGTGTCTGCAGCCACCCTCTGCTCTCCCCACCCGGGTAAGTGTACACTGTGTCTGCAGCTACCCTCCGCTCTCCCCACCCGGGTAAGTGTACACTGTGTCTGCAGCTACCCTCCGCCTTGCAGCAGCCACCCTCCGCTCTCCCCACCCGGGTAAGTGTACACTGTGTCTGCAGCCACCCTCCGCTCTCCCCACCCGGGTAAGTGTACACTGTGTCTGCAGACTCCCCTCCCGCAGCCACCCTCCGCTCTCCCCACCCGGGTAAGTGTACACTGTGTCTGCAGCCACCCTCCGCTCTCCCCACCCGGGTAAGTGTACACTGTGTCTGCAGCTACCCTCCGCTCTCCCCACCCGGGTAAGTGTACACTGTGTCTGCAGCTACCCTCCGCTCTCCCCACCCGGGTAAGTGTACACTGTGTCTGCCGACTTCCGCGTGCAGCAGCCACCCTCCGCTCTCCCCACCCGAGTAGGTGTACACTGTGTCTGCAGCTACCCTCCGCTTTCCCCACCCGGGTAAGTGTACACTGTGTCTGCCGACTCCAGCGTGCAGCAGCTACCCTCCGCTCTCCCCACCCGGGTAAGTGTACACTGTGTCTAGTCCCTCGCTTCCCCACCCGGGAAGGGTACACTGTGTCTGCAGCTACCCTCCGCTCTCCCCACCCGGGTAAGTGTACACTGTGTCTGCAGCTACCCTCCGCTCTCCCCACCCGGGTAAGTGTACACTGTGTCTGCAGCTACCCTCCGCTCTCCCCACCCGGGTAAGTGTACACTGTGCATGGCTGCGGTCAACATGGTCACTCACTCACGCTCACCCTGCCAACCTGACAACAGAGAGGCCCCACGCCGGTCTACACCTGGTGATTGGCGGCAATCGCTGCAGTGCTCTGGCGAGGCCTCTGCTCAGAAAAGTGACCGTCAGGAGAAGCCAGTTTGCTTTTGCAATAATGTGAATTGAATGTTGTTCACCCTTGTCACGAAAAGCAAACGCTTTGCACATGTGTAAGTGGCTTCCTGTTGTTAGCGGTCCCCGGTCGTGGCGTAGCAGAGGAGACCTCGCCCCTGAAGCAATGCTAGAACAATGCGTGCCGAGGCTTAGCTGAGGGGATAAACCGCACCGGTGCGAGGACTATTACCCATTACCCATACAGCCGACGTGTCAGCCGAGACCCAGCCCTCTGGGCCTGCGCCAGCCTGTGGCCGGTGGAGTGGGACACGCATGAGCTGGTTGTAGCTTCATCTTCTGGGCGTGCACTGACCCGGTCATGCTGCACAGCGAACACTGGGACGCGCGCCGGGTGCGCCTGCCGCAACATTGGATCTCCTGTCCGATACTTCACGTCCGGATGGCCACGCAGACACGCTATACTCGAGGAAGTTTCAGTTTCGGTACCTTTACTGAACAGTCATGATTAGCTGACTGCTGTCAGCCCGTCTGCCGCCGTAGCACATTGTCCTGTGAGTGGGTTGTCTTAGTGGGTTTCCATTTGAGTGGTGGATTGTCCTATGAGTGGTGGATTGTTCCATTGGTGGGTTGTCCTATTAGTGGTGGATTCTCCTGTGTGTAGGCTGACCAATGGGTGATTGATTGTCCTATGAGTGGTGGATTATCCCATTGGTGGGTTGTCCTATGAGTGGGTTTTCATATGAGTGATGGATTGTCCTATGATAGGGTTGTCCTATCAGTGGTGAATTGTCATATGAGTGGGTTGTCCCATGAGTGATAGATAGTCCTATGGGTGGATTGTCCCATGAGTAGTGGATTGTGCCATGAGTGGGTTGTCCAATACGTGGTGGATTGTCCTATTGGTGGTGGATTGTCCCGTGAGTGGGTTGTCATATGGGTGGTGCATTGTCCTGTGAGTGGGTTGTTATGTGGGTGGTGGATTGTCCTGTGAGTGGGATGTTTATGAGTGGTGAATTACCCTGTGACTAGGTTGTCTTATGAGTGGGTTGTCCTATGTCTGGTGGATTGTCCTGTGAGTGGGTTGGATTTGCAGTGTCAAGATGCGTCATCCTCGACGATTATTGTTGCTGCAATGGCGCTAAATGAAGTCATGCCCTACGGGTATGCCGCCAGTTTGCATTATTTTCTGAGAACAAATAGTGCATATATGACAGCTGTTCTTGGGGCGCCGGCGCGCACTTGTCTCGCGACGCAAGACAAGCTCTCCACCTATGGCCATCTACAATGGCCCACAAACGTTAAGGAGCACACTTAGTAAGACGTTGATATCCGTGCAAAGCCCTGGAGTCCCTAATCAAGGTCTTCGCAGGGCTGGGACCGACGGCGATATGGCCCCGATGACCCCACGCTGACGGCAGTTCCATACAGGTGGCGGTCATATATGCCAACAACGCAGCGGCGGCGGCTCCCAGAGACAATACCGAGAAAAGCTGCGACTATCTCGGCGCGCATTACGGGCCGTGTTTTGCCGCGCGGGATGTGTTTATGGGAGGTGAGCGCGGCTTTGCGAGTCAATAGGCTGGGCGGCAGTCGGTTAGGTTGTGTGGCGAGGCCAGCGGCGACCGTACCTCAGTGGTGTTGTGATGGCGATGCGTGGCTACATGCACACCAATAGGCTGGACGGGAGTCTATTGGTGTGCGTGGTGTCACCTGTTCCCGTCAGCGCGCATGCACCCGCACTCTCCAGGATTATGCGCAATTCCAGACACAATGACATTACACATGCCCGACACAATAACACTAAACACATCCGACACAATGACATCATGCATACCTGACGCTGGCACTGAAACGGCATCGTATGCAATATCCGACACTCAAACGACATTTACCGTGCCACAGAATTGCACGCCTATTGAAGGATGCAGGATTCACGCCTAGTGGCACAGCCAGTACATGTCAGGAGGACGCAGAATTGCACACCCATTGACACAGCCGGCGGATGCCAGAAGAATGCAGAATTGCACACCGATTGGCACAGCCAGCGGATGCCAGAAGAGTGCGGAATTGCACACCTATTGGCAAGGCCCACGGATGCCAGGAAAATGCACAATCAAGCCGACCAGCATAGGCTTCGACAGCTGGGTGCGATTGCGCTGGCACCACACCAGCATTACTCCAGTGTCAGAAGCGTCCAAATTAACTTATGCGTTCAGTCATTCTCCGTGTGCAGGAAGACAATCACTGAAGCTGCTTCTGCCGAGCGCCGGTACTGGTGCGTGGGTTCCCTTCCCTATGGCGGCGGAGGGACCACTGCATTGCCGTGCGGGCCGAGAAGGCCCCGCCCTGCACCACCAAAGGACATCCACCCCCACCCCCATCCCCAACCCCCAGAATGAACTGCTCCCATGAGCAGTGCCCGTCACATCACGCATCACCTTTGCGAGCATCCGGCCTCGTTGCACGAGCACACGAATAGGTCAATTCCATTGGATTGTTCGGAGATTTTCCGAAATCGTACCCGTTCACTGGCGCGGCACACTTATTATGCTCAGGCGATGGACGTCTCGTGCCTTGACATTGATTTGCACAGCGGTCACATGCACTTAATGCAGTGGCTATTAACGTGCTGTCGCCGATATGAAGAAGCATGGAATTTGAGCAATGCATGCTATACTGGTAGGATAAGGAGGCTGGGTGGGGTGGGGATGCGAAGTCGGTATTGACATGTGCTGCCCAGACCGGAACACATCAGCCACAGGCGTCGTGCTCTACGACCATGGGTAGGAGCACGAACAAAATGGAACAACGAGTAGGATACATGGATGGTGCAATGATCTCCGAACATATTGCTTCACCGCCCTCCCACTGAACAATAATGCTGTTTTCTGGCAAAAAAACTCCATGCGACGCTTGCGGTTTAAAGTCGAAATAAGCGACAATATTTGCTTCATCCGTTGAACACTCCTCTACACACTTTCACAAAGCATGGGGCATCACGCTTCTTGTGACCTGCTCGGGCTTGACTTGACCTGATCCATTACACGCGCAAACTACGGGATCAATGACATGCTAATTGGCTCGTATAAGCTTAATCTGTAATTCAGTGCTGAATCCACAGAATATCTGGAATATTCATTTGGTGCCCAGCCTGGTTGAAGCTGTGATTACCTAATTTTCCGACAAATGTTGATCTTTGTGACTGTTCTAGAGCGGCAGAGGCTAACCAAAATCACCAACCCGGACAGAATTGAGTCTTTTTCGTCGTGTACAATGAGCGTTTGTGCTTTCTTATCGCGGCTTTATCTCATTTAGGGGCGCATATACATAGTTATGGGCTCATATAGACACTTACGGGTGCAATAGACAGCACTGGGAACCGCTCCTCAAGACAGGAGACTTCTGAAGTTCTCTCGGTAGGCCAGGTGAATGCAAGCCTATAGCATGATGGTGCAATAGCTGGGCCAGTTTACATAGTATTGAGTCCAGTTATTATTCTTAACCTGAAATAGGTGCCTGGGAAGTGAGGGCATACCAGGCTGCAGCATCCATTTGTGCAATTTATGCATCACTGAAAATTGAGCCTCCTTTAATGCGGCGAGTCAGAGATCACAATATGTAACCCGAAAGCCACATGTCGGCTAACGTGCTCTGCGGGTTGAGCCTTGGTGGCCATTCGGCCGACATCACATATATATATATATATATATATATATATATATATATATATTTGTGTGTGTGTGTGTGTGTGTGTGTGTGTGTGTGTGTGTGTACATATATGCAGTGAACAATTTAGTACTGTCTCAATGTCCAACCACCACAAAATATTTATCTGCACACACCACTAGTCCCGCTGCGCAGAACTGCCTCGGGGCCTTCACCTTGCTTATGAACAAGCTGACGTATCTCCTCAGGCTAGGCACCTTTCTGACGCACGCGGCGGCTCCACGGGAGTCTGACGTCATGCCTCGCGTCAGAGCCAGAGGTGTTCCGGGGGTCGCCGCTGGCCGGCACCGCTGTCGAGACTGAAGCGTCTTCTGTCGCCATCAGTTGACTGTCGGCCCAGTTGACGTCGCAGCTGGCGGGGCATCGCTGACGGCGGCGCCTGGTGTTGACAGATCGCCTGGCAGCCTGCACGGTCATGGTGGACCCGAAGCTCTCGGCCGGCTCAGCTGACGCGCCGGTGAGTGTGACGTCGCCTCTGGCCGCCTCTGGGCATGGGGTCAGCATGGGTAAGGCTCGTCCATCGGGGAAAATGGCACAGCAGACGTAGAACTGCAGTCTGCTGGGAGGCGGGGCCATACGTCCACTGAGGTATGCGTGCATGGATCAATGGTTGCTGGGGTTCTGCAGCGACTGCAGTATTGGCCACTGGGGTAACAGTGACTGAAACACCATTCACTGGGGTCAAGACAACTATAGCATTGTCCACGGGGATAAGAGTGGCTCCAGCACAATCCACTGGGGTTAAGACAACTATACCACTGTTCACGGAGATACGAGTCGCTCCAGCACTACCCACTGGGGTAAGAACAACTATAGCACTGTCTGTGGGGATAGGTGTGGCTCCAGTACTACCCATAGGGGTAAGAACGATAATCTTTTAAGAATCCCTCACTCAAGATCTCAGTCGGCATCTGTCCGTTTGCTCCGCTAATTAAGCGAATCTCTGTTTCTGGTAAACATGGGAGACACGTAGTTCCTTTGCTTTGGAGAGATGTATTTTGGCATGCCGTTGTTTGTGCAATTTTGGTGGTAATAGTAAGATGTCAGTCTTGGAGCGGCTGAAATTCATGATTATAGCTTTCAATTTATTCCAGATATGCTATCCGGCTCCCATTTTCCTTTTACGGTTTCTTTGCCGATGACTTTTACGATGGATGGCTGTAGTGGAAAGGTGCTTGAAGATCGTTGGTGACTTTAACCATGATTATCAACGTGGAAAACCATCATCTTGCTGTTAAACAGGAATACAATCCGTATTTCATTGCGTGAGACGAAATATACGACCCTCAATATACCAGGAGGTGCTGAGTTTACATCAAAGGTAACGTTAGGGATTATGCTATATTACTCAACGTTTCGGCCAGGGGCCATCGTCAGGAGTGGCCAGGGGCCATCGTCACTCCTGACGATGGCCCCTGGCCGAAACGTTGAATAATATAGCATAATCCCTAACGTTGCTTTTGATGTAAACTCAGCACCTCCTGGTGTATTGAGGGTCGTACATTTGGTCTCACGCAATGTCTAAAACCCAGGAGCACTTAAGAGCCATTCTTCGTTGTATTAAACAATGCGTATTTTCCATGAATACATCCCACGGCACTCCGTAAGGCGTCACAAATAGCTTGGCAGTCCGGCTGGACATCCTAGCACCTTAATATCCTGGATAGTTATAAGTGTGATGAGAAACAGTACATCTATGTAGGATATTCAAGTGCCAGGACGCTCAGCCCGACTGCCAAACTATTTGAGAGTCATGGTATGTCCCTAGGTGTGGCGTGGTGTGGTATGTCTATGCAGGATATTCAGGTGCATACCATGAGGCCCACCCCGACTGCAAAGCTATTTGTGACGTCAATAGTACACGCCGGCGTGTATTTACAAGCGCACAGCGAAGCCTACGTGTTCATAAACATGCTGTGAGAAAAACACCTTGGTCACCGAAAATTGCTCACCCCTTCCTCGGGCAGCGGTAGTTCAGTCAATAATTAACAGGATTCTTGGTTGTGAGATCGCGCGTTCGAACGCCACAACTGGCAGCGGGATTAACGAATGCGACCACAACTATGCGCCGCGGGAGACTGGCGACGCTACATAGCCTAGCGGTTCAACGCGTCGTAGGAGAGCCCAATATTCGTTCGCTCCCACCCCTTGCATGGACAGCGCTTCCTCGCGCCCGGCAGGGGCTCCGTTTGCATGGCGAGGTGAGTCCGGCTGGCCCGTCGGCACTGACCGGACTGATAGTACGGTCCACGTGTGACGAGCCAGTGCGATGTGGCCGATAGTCACAGGGCCGGACACGATGGACAGTGGGTCCACGTGTGACCGGTGCTGATGGTGTGTCGTATAGTGACGATATTGCCCGGCCGGACTGGGATTCACGATGGTGCTGATGGTGTGTCGTATAGTGACGATATTGCCCGGCCGGACACCATGGGCAGTGGGTTCACGTATGTCTGGTGCTGATGGTGTGTCGGATAGTGACGATATTGTCCGGCCTGACACGAAGGACAGTGGGTCCACGTGCTTGCGGTGCTGATAGTGTTCGTGACGATATTGTCCGGCCTGACACGAAGGACAGTGGGTCCACGTGCTTGCGGTGCTGATAGTGTTCGTGACGATATTGTCCAGCCGGACACAGTGGGCAGTGGGTCGTCAGGCAGCATCACGTGCGTTAGGTGCTGATGGTGGGTCGTATAGTGACGATATTGCCCGGCCAGCTGGATCCGATCGTAGCTGTCGCAATCAACTTGAATTAAAGTGTTCAGTTGACGCCCGCAAAGTGTGGCGTGAGGAGAACGTCACCTGATTTGCTTGCCTACACTCCTATTAGCACCAAGGATGAGAAATAGCTTAGTGTTCCACATTGAAGTTCAACTTGAACTATTCAAAGGAGTGTGCAATTTCCGGCTAAGCAATGGGTTCCTAAGAGTGCGTATTTCCCGCAGAATTAATAAGCTTGTACAATTCATGCATAGTAAGGAGATTATTTAATTGGAACTTCATTACAGATGGCTTGATTCTATTCCAGAGTGTGATAACATTAGGGAGCACCGAGTAATGCTGTCACGACTGCGGGAATGGGACGGACTCACTGTCCCCTGACCGACCCAGAACGGGAGTCACTGTCCCCTGACCGACCCAGGACGGGACTCACTGACCCTGACCGACCCAGGACGGGAGTCACTGACCCTGACCGACCCAGGACGGGAGTCACTGTCCCCTGACCGACCCAGGACGGGAGTCACTGTCCCTGACCGACCCAGGACGGGAGTCACTGCCCTGACCGACCCAGGACGGGAGTCACTGACCCTGACCGACCCAGGACGGGAGTCACTGACCCTGACCGACCCAGGACGGGAGTCACTGTCCCCTGACCGACCCAGGACGGGAGTCACTGTCCCCTGACCGACCCAGGACGGGAGTCACTGTCCCCTGACCGACCCAGGACGGGAGTCACTGACCCTTACCGACCCAGGACGGGAGTCACTGCCCCTGACCGACCCAGGACGGGAGTCACTGTCCCCTGACCGACCCAGGACGGGACTCACTGTCCCCTGACCGACCCAGGACGGGAGTCACTGCCCCTGACCGACCCAGGACGGGAGTCACTGCCCCCTGACCGACCCAGGACGGGAGTCACTGTCCCCTGACCGACCCAGGACGGGGAGTCACTGTCCCCTGACCGACCCAGGACGGGAGTCACTCCCCTGACCGACCCAGGACGGGAGTCACTGCCCCTGACGACCCAGGACGGGAGTCACTGTCCCCTGACCGACCCAGGACGGGAGTCACTGCCCCCTGACCGACCCAGGACGGGAGTCACTGTCCCCTGACCGACCCAGGACGGGAGTCACTGTCCCCTGACCGACCCAGGACGGGAGTCACTGTCCCCTGACCGACCCAGGACGGGAGTCACTGTCCCCTGACCGACCCAGGACGGGAGTCACTGTCCCCTGACCGACCCAGGACGGGAGTCACTACCCCCTGACCGACCCAGGACGGGAGTCACTGACCCTGACCGACCCAGGACGGGAGTCACTGTCCCCTGACCGACCCAGGACGGGAGTCACTGACCCTGACCGACCCAGGACGGGAGTCACTGCCCCCTGACCGACCCAGGACGGGAGTCACTGTCCCCTGACCGACCCAGGACGGGAGTCACTGTCCCCTGACCGACCCAGGACGGGAGTCACTGTCCCCTGACCGACCCAGGACGGGAGTCACTGCCCCTGACCGACCCAGGACGGGAGTCACTGCCCTCTGAGACCCAGGACGGGAGTCACTCCCTGCCGACCCAGGACGGGAGTCACCTGACCCGGACGGGAGTCACGTCCCTGACCGACCCAGGACGGGAGTCACTGTCCCTGACCGACCCAGGACGGGAGTCACTGTCCCCTGACCGACCCAGGACGGAAGTCACTGTCCTCTGACCGACCCAGGACGGAAGTCACTATCCCCTGACCGACCCAGGACGGGAATCACTACCCCCTGGCCGATCCAGGACGGGACTGCAATGGCCGAGCGTGGCCAGCCTTGGCCTCCGCGAGCTAACCTCGACTGGCCCGTGATGCAGGCGGAGCCGGCAGTGGGTGCCAACGGCCTGGTGTCCTCTGAGGAGGAGCCGGCAGATGTCCCGGAGCAGCAGAGGAGCCCGGCTCCGCTGCTGGAGAGGATCCGACGCGACCGTCACGACCTGGAGGCCAAGATCGCCAAGCTCAAGTCGTACATCACCGTGTCTTCGGAGATGATGACCAAGCTGAAGGGCGTGCCGGTGAGAGCATCAGCACCCGCACATGACTGATCCGTGGGCATCGGACGGTGCATGCTCGTCGGTTTGTAATCTATGCTAGCTCTCGTATGCCACTGCTTGTTATGAGTTAAATGGTTGTGTATAAAATAGGGATGTGAATTAGCAAGCGAGAAACGTGTCATACGGTAGCACAGGGTCTGCCAGTGAGAATATTGCCTGCCAACCAGTCGAATATTGCTCCCTAAAGTGATAAGAGCACGCATGATGAGCTTTGTCCCAATCATACGCACCTTTTGAAGAAGCATCTGAAGCACAACCTACGTGTATCAGGTAGCTACATTTGTGCTTAACCAAATATAAAAAGCAAAAATATAAGCTGTATACTTAATATAAGCTATTAATATAAGCTATACAAAATGTAAGCTATAAGCTAAATACTTTACGATGCATGCAAGCAATTACGACACGACACAAACAAGTTCAAGAAAGATCAACCGCCCCTTGTGTGTTTGGTGGAAGGAGGTATGTGTATGCATGCATATATGAAGGTGCTTGGTTCGTCATCGGCAAGGCCCGGATACACCGAGTGCACCCGGTACACCGGGTTGAACTTAATAACATTTGGGGCTTTCTTGGGTTTTTCTCTATCGCTCCGTCTTTACGTGTCTGGGGTTCCGCTCCGATAGTTTCATGGATAAATTTCCCAGCTTCTTCTTACAATTTTTGTTGTTGTTGCTGTGTTAGGATTTTCTCGCCTTCGTCACGCTTCCCTAAGTACAAAAATCCTGCATGCGCTTCTGGCGAAGGATGGCGGTGTCGGAGATTATGAGGAGGCCCCCGGCTTACATTTGATTCTGTGGAAATGACGATACACTTTATGTTCAAGAAGCAACTCAATCGATAATAAAGTATTAAGGCAGCAGGCTAGCGCAGATATGTGTAAATCACCGCTATTCTACGAATAAGTCTGATCTGTAATGGAGTGATTGAATCCATTAAGTCTTGAATCTCTATCTGTAATAGACGGACACTTTTGCCAGAGTGTATGCTATCCTTTGACAAATCGGAGCATACGTTTGGTTACGAATAGATGGCATCGAATTTTAGTCTTGATCACTCGAACTCTTGGTGTGTGAAATTGGCAACATCAGCGAACACAGCCGGCTCATGACACGCGAAATAACCTCAACATTGGTACGGTTTCCAGGAGATGGAGGAGCGGTACGAGAAGCTATCAGCCACCCGCGCCGACCTGGTGCAGAATGCCGTCAACCTCCAGCAGATACTGATCAAGCTCAAACAATCAGAGGTGGGTGCTGATTATGGCGAGTATGAAGCGGCAACGGAAGGATCTTCCCTTTCGGATCTGTAGAAAGTGAATATCCGGACACGTTTGCCAGTTCTGGACATGACGAGGTTGTCTATTTCTCCTAGAGTTAGTGGTTGCAGTTCGCTTTGGAACTAATATCAACTAACATCGAGCCTTTCTACGGCCCAGAGTTCGGTCTGGTGATCTGACAAGAGTTAGTTCCGATTTTTTAAAGCATTTTGCGAGCAATGGTCAAACTGAGCAAGATGTCGAATATAAACGGCGATGCCAACGTATGCATTGCATTGTGTTGGAAAAGCAGGAATAATTCACTTCTGCAAGTGGCTATCAGTTGCCATTGTCAATCACAGTTCCAAAAATCCCGAAAACAATCGCAATGACGGCCCATGCACAACACATATTTAAAAGAACGATGTCCGTGAAACTGCGCCACAATCAACAGGAGACACGATCAGCATCCTCATATACAGGTAAAACAGTAAAAAGCAGCAAAATAACTAATAGATGACAAAATAAATAATGCTGCAGCAACTAGATGCTGCAACAACACCTTAGACAACACATCAGTATGACAGAGCTGCGTGTCCTGCTCCGTATGGGCTTCATAACCTGAAAAATACGCTGTGCTTCCACTCATTTACATGTGGGGTAATATTCCTCCCAGTTTCCGTCAGGCTACTTCACATTGCAATTATTATTTCCACGACTGTATTGTCCATGTTATAAACTACGATTATCGGAAATGCTTACCGCGTCTGCACTGATATTCTGCACCTGGCTGGGCTCAAAGTTACGCTCCACGGCTTGAGTCGCAAATGCACAGCTAATTCAGCTGTTGCAATAAGCCAACGTTGGCTGCAAAAAGCCAACGCCTATGTGGCATAAACTGACATTACCTTTCAACCCTCGTCTACCGAGGTCGCTTCAGTAGCCTCCCCATCCGAAGGGATGGGGTTGCTATCTCTCCCCACTTCGCTCCTAATTAAGATAGAACGGAGAACCAAGCACCAAAGTGTGTCACAGAACATCTATGATCGCATTATGTTTTTTGAATGCAGGTGTACGCGCGCATTTTTGTTTAGCTATGTGTCTGTATGTCTGTGTGGGGGAAGGCATCGGCGACTGTAGGAATTGGCCTATGAATGCCTCTTCTAATAAGCATAAGCATAGACGGAGTGATCCATTGGTATCCAAGCGTATTATTAAATATAGCCAAAGACCAATATATTTTAAAATGTCGGGCATTGGAAATTTCAGTCGGACGGTGGCCTAAAGATAGGAAGGTTAGAAACAACTAGTTTACTGAGCGCCGCTAAGCTGCGCAAGAATTCATAGAAATATATAATGGCGCTGTGTTTTTTTTGCAGAACCGTGCTGGTATGGTAAAGTGCCATTACGGTGTATTGTCAGCACGGTGGAGTGTCAGTACGGTGGAGTAGCAGTATTGCGGAGTGTCAGTACGGTGCATTGTCAGCACGGTGGAGTGCCAGTACGGTGCAGTGTCAGTACGGTGGAGTGTCAGGACGGTGGAGTAGTAGTATTGTGGAGTGTCGTAGTGCATCCACCGACTGGTCAGTATGGTGAGATTTCAGCATGGTGGAGTGTCAGCAGGTGGTGGTACGGTGCAGTGTCAGTACTGGAGTGTCAGCACGTGGAGTGTCAGTACGGTGGAGTGTCAGTACGGTGGAGTGTCAGTACGGTGGAGTGTCAGTACGGTGGAAGGTATGTAGTACGGTGGAGGTCACGGTGGAGTGTCAGTACGGTGGAGTGTCAGTGCAGTACGGTGGAGTGTCAGTACGGTGGGTCAGTACGGTGGTGTCAGTACGGTGCAGTGTCAGTACGGTGGAGTGTCAGTACGGTGGAGTGTCAGTACGGTGGAGTGTCAGTACGGTGGAGTGTCAGTACGGTGGAGTGTCAGTACGGTGCAGTGTCAGTACGGTGCAGTGTCAGTACGGTGCAGTGTCAGTACGGTGCAGTGTCAGTACGGTGCAGTGTCAGTACGGTGCAGTGTCAGTACGGTGCAGTGTCAGTACGGTGCAGTGTCAGTACGGTGCAGTGTCAGTACGATGGAGTGTCAGTACGGTGAGTTGGTGCAGTGTCAGTACGGTGCAGTGTCAGTACGGTGCAGTGTCAGTACGGTGCAGTGTCAGTACGGTGCAGTGTCAGTACGGTGCAGTGTCAGTACGGTGCAGTGTCAGTACGGTGCAGTGTCAGTACGGTGCAGTGTCAGTACGGTGCAGTGTCAGTACGGTGCAGTGTCAGTACGGTGGTGCAGTGTCAGTACGGTGCAGTGTCAGTACGGTGCAGTGTCAGTACGGTGCAGTGTCAGTACGGTGCAGTGTCAGTACGGTGCAGTGTCAGTACGGTGCAGTGTCAGTACGGTGCAGTGTCAGTACGGTGCAGTGTCAGTACGGTGCAGTGTCAGTACGGTGCAGTGTCAGTACGGTGCAGTGTCATACGGTGAGTGTAGTACGGTGCAGTGTCAGTACAGTGTTGCAGTTGTACGGTGCAGTGTCAGTACAGTGCAGTGTCAGTACGGTGGAGTGTCAGTACGGTGCAGTGTCAGTACGGTGCAGTGTCAGTACGGTGCAGTGTCAGTACGGTGCAGTGTCAGTACGGTGCAGTGTCAGTACGGTGCAGTGTCAGTATGATGGAGTGCGGAGGTCTTGCTCCAATTGGTGCCGAACTTGTTCCAGAGTCGTGCCAGTACGCTGGCCGGTCGGGAGCGGACCCTGGCGGCCGAAACGGCGGCTCGCCACCAGAGTGACCTCGCCGAGCTCAGCCGTGAGCTGCCTCCGCAGGTCAGTCAGGTCAGGTCGGGTTATTCAGCTCAGTCTGGCTCTGGTCATGTCCATGCGGTCACCGCGATTCAGACGTATCAGCAAGATCGTTGAGATGCGGTAGCTGGTCAGACCAGGTCAGATCAGGTCAGCATGATCTGACCGGTAGCATCAGGTCAGATCATCGCTGCCAGTCGGGCTGGCCGGTCTGGCCAGTCGGAATGATCAGCTAAGGTCATTTGGGTCAGTCTGGTTCGTCAGGATCGCCCCATGTCGATACGACTGCTCAGGTAAGGGCATGCGAGTCTGCTTGGTCAGGATCGTCCCATCTCAATACGGCAGCTCGGGTAAGGGCAGGTCAGCCTGGTTGCTCAGGATCGCCCATGTACAGCTGCTCAGGTAGAGGGAGGTCAGTCCCGTCGGTAAGGATGGTCTCATGTCAATACAGTTGTTCAGGTAAGGTGGGCCAGTCCGGTTGACTAGATTCGGTCAGCACAAGCCATGTTGGCTAGTCGGGCCATGGCCACCTTGGGTAAATTTCGCCACCGGTCAGTCGGGCGGCGAAAAGTCTGGCTTTGATGCACCACCTTCATAGTGAACCGCAGCTATTCGGTGCATGGGGTAGTTGATCAACTACTGTCACAGTAGTTGATCCACGTCACTGATCAAGTCTCTTTATTCAAGGTGTTTTGTAGTTCATCATAATTCTCTACTTATCCCAGTCATGATGCAGCAAAGTCACGGCATCGAATCGTAAGACTGACAGTAGTTGGCGGAATATGTGGTTTATTGGCAAGGCCTGTCGTTGTCCACGTGAAAGAAATCCCTGCTTTAATAATATTTCTGACCACTCCCGTGCAATGGTGTTTTGTCATTCAAGGCGTTTTGTAGTTCATTATACTTCTCTATCTCCCCCAGTCGACATATAGCAATGTCACGGCATCGAATCGTGAGACTGACAGTAATTGGCATGAGACTGACAGTAGTTGGCGGAATATGTGGTTTATTGGCAAGGCCTGTCGTTGTCTACGTGAAAGAAACCCCTGCTTTAACAGTATGACTGACCACTCCCGTGTAATTGTGCGGGAACAAATTGCAGAGCGACACACCTGGTGTGGTTTCAGCTGGATTTCCTGACACAATTGATTAGCACTGGATTGGTTGACGCGCACCTGTTGTGGTTTCAGCTAGAATGATTGCTCGTTGCGTGCCACACGTAGTTATTAGCACCGATCACAGGTGCGACAAGACCAGTCCACATCGAGGCGGAACACTACCAATCTCCGTCAGGCCTGAAAACATTTGATCGGCATTTGTGTCGCCAATTTTGCGGCTTCCTATGGTGGTCGTGCGCCATTCGATTCGTTGATTGTTTGGGTTTAATGGCGCGCCGACTACAGGGCCGTCTGGCGCCAATCGTGCACCATTAGAACATCCCACCCAGCTTCAACATTAGAACATCCTACCCAGCTTCAACATTAGAACATTCCACCCAGCTTCAACATCAGAACATCTCACCCAGCTTCAACATTAGAACATTCCACCCAGCTTCAACATTAGAACATCCCACCCAGCTTCACATGCGCATTGCGCTGTATGCTTTACAAACCAATTGTCGGGAAGTTTGCCTTGTTCGTGATTTCTTGTTTGGCTGGTTTTTTACCCGACCTGCATGCAATATGCTGCAAATGCCGCCAGTGTACCGACACCACCAAAGCCATTAGCGGGGGAGCAGCACCAGCAGCGGCGCCGTCAGCGTACCACCAGCACCACCAGTGTGCCACCAACACCACCAGCGTATCACCAGCACCACCAGTGTGCCACCAACACCACCAGCGTATCACCAGCACCAGCAACGTACCACAGCACCACCAGTGCATCATGCACATTACTAATGTTTCGCAACACCAACAGTGTTTCACCAACACTACCAATGTTTAACAGCACCACTAGCCTACCACCAACACCATTAATGTTCCACAACATTATTAGCGTACCATCAATACTACTGGTGTTCCACGACATCATCCATGCACCACCAGCCCCACCAGCGTAACACCAGCACCGCTGGCGTACCGTCAATACCACCAATGTTCAACAATATCACCAGCGTGACGCCAATGCCAGCACCACGAGCCTCATTGCGTGGTCTGTTTGGTATTCTTTCCCGAAAACTTCTTTTTTTCCAGCTAGTACTTGGCTTTCACCGGCCATTGAAAGCCGAATTTGGCAGCTATTCTCGCCACTGAGCTACCGTCACGGTAACTTGGACACAGCTCCCACTTGGGGCGTTCGTTTCTGTGCAAATATGTCGCCGTCAAATGTATGCAATTGTTTGACGCCGGCAGGTCGTGGCGGATCTCGATCCGGAGGACAGAGCCAACTATGAAAAGAAGCGGGACTTAATGAAGCGAATCAATCAGTCGCAAGAGAAGGTAAGGACGTTCCCTCTATGCAGTATTCTCCATTGTCTGAATACAAATTTATAAATAGTTCTCTCTTGTCCCTTTGCGTCTGCAGTCACCATGAACTCGAACCTCTTCATGCACGTTAACTGGGGGAAGGGCCCCACCCTTCCCAGTGAGCCACACACACACACGCAAATGAAGGTCCGGTTTCCGAGCCCCTGCCGTGAACGCTAAGAAAGCAATTTAAAATCACGACGCACCGTTTATGCGTTGGAGGGCCAGAGATGTAGAAATCGGGGGGATTGATGGGTATGCCCTCCTCCCCGGCTTTTGGAGGTTTTGACATCAGCTATATGGTGGTGCAAGAAAAGAACTACCCCAAAAGAGGTTAGTATCGTCCCTCGTCAAACTCTGGGATAATTACTTGGCTCCTGTTCTGCATAAGTTCATTTCACGCTCTCTCTCCTGCTCTCTCTCTCTCTCTCTCTCTCTCTCTCTCTCTCTCTCTCTCTCTCTCTCTCTCTCTCTCTCTCTCTCTCTCTCTCTCTCTCTCTCTGTCTCCCTCTCTCGGTCTCTCTCTCTGTCACTCTCTCTCGCTCTTTCTCTCCTCGCTCTCTCTCGCGCGGTCTCTCTCTCGCTCTCGTTTTCGCTTTCGCTCTCTCAGTCTCCTTCCCTTTCTCTCTTTCTCTCTCTCTTTCGCTCCTACTCTCGGTCACGATCTCGCTCTCACTTTTGCTCTTACTCTTACTCTCGCTCACTATCTCGCTCTCAATCTTGTTCTCACGTTTGTTCTCACTGTCGCTCTTATCCTCACACTTGTTCCCGCTCTCACTTTCGCTCCTACTCTTACTCTCGCTCACGATTTCGCTCTCACTCTTGTTCTCACACTTGCTCTCGCTGTCGCTCTTGTTCTCACGCTTGTTCTCGCTGTCGCTCTCGCTGTCGCTCTCGCTGTCGCTCTCGCTGTCGCTCTCGCTGTCGCTCTCGCTGTCGCTCTCGCTGTCGCTCTCGCTGTCGCTCTCGCTGTCGCTCTCGCTGTCGCTCTCGCTGTCGCTCTCGCTGTCGCTCTCGCTGTCGCTCTCGCTGTCGCTCTCGCTGTCGCTCTCGCTGTCGCTCTCGCTGTCGCTCTCGCTGTCGCTCTCGCTGTCGCTCTCGCTGTCGCTCTCGCTGTCGCTCTCGCTGTCGCTCTCGCTGTCGCTCTCGCTGTCGCTCTCGCTGTCGCTCTCGCTGTCGCTCTCGCTGTCGCTCTCGCTGTCGCTCTCGCTGTCGCTCTCGCTGTCGCTCTCGCTGTCGCTCTCGCTGTCGCTCTCGCTGTCGCTCTCGCTGTCGCTCTCGCTGTCGCTCTCGCTGTCGCTCTCGCTGTCGCTCTCGCTGTCGCTCTCGCTGTCGCTCTCGCTGTCGCTCTCGCTGTCGCTCTCGCTGTCGCTCTCGCTGTCGCTCTCGCTGTCGCTCTCGCTGTCGCTCTCGCTGTCGCTCTCGCTGTCGCTCTCGCTGTCGCTCTCGCTGTCGCTCTCGCTGTCGCTCTCGCTGTCGCTCTCGCTGTCGCTCTCGCTGTCGCTCTCGCTGTCGCTCTCGCTGTCGCTCTCGCTGTCGCTCTCGCTGTCGCTCTCGCTGTCGCTCTCGCTGTCGCTCTCGCTGTCGCTCTCGCTGTCGCTCTCGCTGTCGCTCTCGCTGTCGCTCTCGCTGTCGCTCTCGCTGTCGCTCTCGCTGTCGCTCTCTTCTTCTTTTTCTCGCCTTTATATATCTCTCCTCTTTTTCCAGCTCCCGCTCTCATTCTCTCTTCGCTCTTTCTCTCTCTATCTCTCTCTCTCTCTCTCTTCTTCTCTCTCCGTCATGTCTCCTCTGTGAGGAAGTGCTCTGGACTGCCAGCTGGCGGCAGCTACTTCACCTCTGTGTGTCACTGACCGGCAGCTCCGGGCGATGGAGGTTGAACAGCAGAGACTGCGCATGCTGAAGGAGAACGTCGAGTGGAAGTTGGTCGAGGCTAAGGCCAACCGTCTTGGCTTGCAGGTAGGTGAACGCAGTTCATGCGGGACACAGCAAGTGAAACAATACACAGATTAAAGTTGACTAAACCATGAGATATAGTTGTAGCTAGAGAGGTGATGTGGTCATGATCCCTCCTGAGCGCCAGCGAAACCACTCTCTCGTCGCGACAGCACACGGTCACCTCCCAGAACCCGTATCACCAGAGCCAGACAGCCAGTTCTGCCTGACTCACCACACACCCCGTCACCATTCACCGGATCTGGCCTTCTCCCAACACGACGCCGATCCACTCCAGTGTAGGAATGCCAACAGACACTACTCATGCTCGGCAATGGGTCTCTTCCTGTAGTGGAATACCGGTGGTCTCTCGGGCATGTTCCTAGAACTTAATCAGAGCTACTACGACAAAAACCATTACTAGCCACGATCCAAGAAACTCACTTTCGAGACTCAGACTCTATTTGGATCAGTATTTCAGGTTTCACTTGACATGTCGACAACGTAAACAGTTCACTTCGAAAACGAGGCGCAGCCATACTCGTCGCTAACAGAATACCTTATCGTCGAGTAACGCTAAACTATTCACTTGACTGCGTAGTAGTCAGCCTCATAATTACCCATTGCCAAACCGCAGTCACCTAACTATGCATTTCACCGTCAGCTGCAACCCCCACACCACAGCAGCTGAGCGACCTGCTGCTTCAGGCTTCCCCACCAATTCTCATTATGGGATAATTTAACGCCAAACACCCCTCATGGTGAAGCAACCAGACGGACACTACAGACCGCGAAATTCACCAGTTTGTCACAGACGTGGCATTTCTAAACACCGGACCGACACCCGCTACAACCCGACCTAGAGAAAATCGGACAGTTGCATTTATTTAGCGTGCTGCTCGCTACGATTAAGCTAACTATTCGACTGGGCGGTTTCAGACGTCCCCGGGCTGAGCGACCATTACCCAATCACAATTAGGCTCAATACGGACGCTATCCACCACACTAAACTATTCAGACCATCTTGAAACTTGAAAAGAGCAACTGGACAAAATACGAAGATCAGGTGAACCTCAGCCTTACAAGTTCAGAGACCGACAAAATCGAAACAATGCTCAAGGCCACCAGCTCAGCAACACGTGACTCAGTCCCCAAAAGTGATAAACGTAAGAAAGAGACATCTACGCCATGGTGGACCCCGGACAGTCAAAGAGCAATCGCCGCACGGCGCCGAGCCCATACAAGTCCAATACAAGGCGAGTCCAAAATAAAAGACGCATGTGCGAAGGACGCCTATCAGCAAACAGACAATCCTAAAAACACTGCCAGCGTACGATTCGGACAGCACGCTAAAACTGTTGGCAGTCGTTTGCGTCACAATTAAATAGGTTCACCCTACCGGCAGAATCTGGAATCCGATGAAGCGCTTTGAAGCGTAAAGCGTTCACTACCAGGCCCATTTCTCCAGCTGACGGTGAAAGGATAGCACATTACTGACCCCAACGAGTCGTTGGACACCTTAAGCCACACTACGCCAGCGGTCTCTGCCAACGACACCTACCACACCGCCATAGCAAACTCTCTGGACGCCCTTGCCTCCAATGCAAACATCAAATCTAACACAGAATACTACGACCAATCATTCACTATGCGCGAATTACGCCTTGCCCTCAGCAAGTATGGGAACCAGTCGGTTGGGTCGGACGACGTTCATTGCCAGTTTTTCAAATATCTCGTCAAAAATTATCCAACGCACCTACTCGAGACCATTATCGATCCGCATCAGAGCGGCACATTTGCCTGCTACTTGGCGGGAAACGTGTGATCCCTCCATTTCCAAGACCGCACAAAAATCGTTCTATCCCCCTCGAAAAAGGCATAGGCCTATCGCATTTACAAGCTGCTTTCGTAAGCTGGTGGATCACGTGGCCAGCACACGATTGCGACACTTTCTAGAATACACCGACCTGGTCGACGAATTTCAGTGTGACTTCCAACGTCGAAAATCAGCCACAGACACAATCTCATTAGGCTAGTGCACGACATCAACAGTGGTCTACGCATGCAGCACGCAACAATAGCTGCCTATTTAGGCATCACTGCCGCATTGGACCGAGGATACAAGTCCGCACGAACACACAAACTACACAGGATAGACCTACACGGACACATCGCACCTTCATTTTCAACTTCCTCAGAGACAGGACACTAAAGGTCAAATGCGGCAGCGGCACACCGAACATCACAGCTCGGATCAAGGCCTGACACTGGGGAGCGTGCTCTCGCGCAGCTTCTTTGTCATCATGATTAACGACACACTTGCTGATCACACCAACACGTCACATCAAGATTCACTTCTCGCGGGCGACATAGCCGTTTAGACAACAGTGTAATGCTTCCTAAAAGCTACGAAAACCATTCAAGCAGCTCCAGACCATATAATAAAGTGGTGCAGAACATGGGACTTCGCCCTGTCCACAGAACAGTCGATCACAGTCACGTACAGTTGTAAACGCCCGACACCCACAGCACTCCCTACATGGACGTCAAAGCCATCGAACAGGCAACAAGTTCCAATTCTTAGGAGTACATTTGGTCGAAAAACCTAGCTTCAATGCACATATCCATACCATCTCGAAGAGACTGGGCGAACCGCGTCCACGTACTCCGTGGACTTGCAGCCACATACTGGGGTACAAACAGGAAAACACTACAGCGACTCTACAAAACAATCGTACCACCCACCCTGGAATACAACATCATCATATTTGCTACGTTTAACAAAACCTGAGAAAAAAGTTAGAAATCGTTCAAAACAACTGCGTCAGAGCAGCCACAGGAGCCCTCGGCACCATCCAAATAGCCAATCTTTTAGTATACTGAGACACGCCTTCCCTCCGCTTCAAGAACAGCTGTTCCGATACCACATTAAAATCAAATCCATTGGAAATGACCTGGCACAGCGATGGTTTACGCCTGAAAGATACCACCAGAGCCAATTTGGACCCAAACTGCCACCACTTAGTGTTCAAATTGCTACTGCTCTTTCAGATCGTCAGCCTCACAATGCCAACCACTCTAGCTCGACTGCCCACAAGGTCATTCTGGACCCTCAGTCAGCAAAGGATCTTACTCGTATTTGCTCTCGCGAAGGAAATCGGCTATCACATCCTCAGAAATTCGTGGCACTTTCAACAAGTTCGTCGATGATAACAACCATAAAACATTCTTATTCACGGATGGGTCAAAATACGAGGTCAAAGTAGGCATCGGCATCACAGGTTCTTTGGCTTTCCAAGAGTCTACCGGGTAACTTTTCCATCTACTCCGTTGAAGCACTGCTTATTCCGACAGCTATTTCCATTTTCATGAGGCATAAAGCTCGAAACGAAGCAACTTGCTCATACTCAAACCCGTCCTTCCGCCAATTAGCAACACACGACTGTCCACATCCTGTCATTAATTTAATCCAACAAATTGTGGCCCTTAAAGTAAACAACTTTTCATTCATTTGGATATCGGGCCACGATGACTTTCCAGGAAGCGTGGAAGCAGATCGGCTAGCAAAGCAAGCCTTAGCATCGACAACCTACCCCAGCATGGAATGTCCGATAGACGATTACAAAGTACTCCTATAACACGACATTGGCAAGCACCTCCAGAACACATGGACTCAACACAACTCTACTCCTCACCACTCCACCCACACTCACATCAAATCAGTGGCCGACACATGGAACACATGCAATTCGTCAAAAGGAAGACATCATCACTAGATTTAGAACTGGTTGAACAAAACCAACATAGCCTCAACTGGATGATGACCATTATGCATCACCTCACGGCGACGCTTGCCACGCCACATTAAGCATAGGGCACATCCGGCTAGCCTGTGGTAACTTTGACGCTCAAAGACAACCACCTAAGGACTTTTTCTAACAAGGGGGCACCACCCTCTCGCTTCCATCGCTTCTGGACGACAAGCACCCAGCACTCCTCCAATTACTACTTGGATAGTCGTACGCCACCAAACTAGCACTGTAGACATCACACCACTAACACCCACTTCAACACGCACACCAGCACGCACTGTGTGCCCACGCATACACTCGTAGGAACAACGGGAATAGCCATCCCCGAATGGCATCGGACGTACACGAGCCGATTCACTTTCCCATTCGAAATAAATGGGCGCCTAATGGTGCCGTCGGAAATAAACGTGCCCGCTTGCTTTACAACTTGGCGTAGCGTAAGACAATTACACAGAGGTGCCATTGGACGTACATGAGCCGATTTCCTTTGTAATTCATAATGTGAAATGGCTATCCGGAGGTACAACGGACGTAGATGAGCCGGATTGAAATACATCGTGATAGCATCGCATATAATTTTGCATGACAGCGTCCTGCTACTACTACTACCAAGAAATAACACGTAGTAGCCGGCGTGATAGGCAGTGTGGACAAATATCTCCTTGTCCGCACGGTAAAAACCCCTCGGTGCTCTTCGACAAGAGTAAGCTAATGCCAGCGCCCCGAAAAAATCAGCCTTCTTCTCACCCCTGCCCCATCCCAGCCACAAATGATTTTGCGGAGGAATACATTAAAGCGAACAACATTAAACATTCTTGAGATGTCATCCGTTCAGCACCGCCTTCAGCAACTCAACGTCACATACAATATAACCTAAGGCCCCCTTAACGTACACTTACACTTTCCTTAGATTTGCTTGCAAAACAGACTCGCTTTATAGGCGGCGCAAATTATCTTTATGTTCCAGCACGCCTCTAAAAAAATCACTCCCCGATTGATGAGCATTCTAGGGGATGAACTTCAGGTGTGGGCTTGCAGGAAACGTAGAGAACAGGATATTTTATTCACGTTACGAAGACCCACTTCAAATTATAATTAATCCTCTCCACTCACCTTTGTGTGTGTGGAACGGATTAAGTATGGGTTTCGTTCCATGCATGTCGCCTTTAAAATCCATGTATATAGCGTATGAAAGCACATTCTGCTCAGGGCCTCAACTCCGGTAACTGGGGGTCGCGCACTCTCTGGTCCTAATCCAAATTATGTCACTACCTTAAAGTTATTCACATCTAAAGAATTACATGGATAATCTATTTTCAAAAACCGTTAAAACTGAAATCTAGCAACAACCTAGGAGTTTAATACATATGTGCGGATTAATTTTAAAAAAATGCAGTTGAGGGGCATCATGCTATTTCCGGTTTACCCAAACTGATACGTAAGCATGCACTCGACGATCACACTGCGGAGACAGATGTGAAACATTGGCGGGCGAAGTTTAAACAACATGACTAGACGTCTACTGAAGAGTCAGACTTGAGTAATATAGCAAAGCGTAACATTTGACTTCGACTTTAAAATTTAAA
Source organism: Imbricaverruca yamaguchii (assembly GCA_034440575.1). Taxonomy (NCBI): domain Eukaryota; kingdom Metazoa; phylum Arthropoda; class Thecostraca; family Neoverrucidae; genus Imbricaverruca; species Imbricaverruca yamaguchii. The sequence continues at coordinate 1,460,720 of JAOTOL010001661.1, forward strand.
ATTTTTAGAATATCAAAAATGGTAGCAATACTGGAACCTAAAACCAAATTAATTTCGTAAGAGCCTTACTTGTATCTTAAATATAGCTAGCTTGTGTGGAAATTGTCTGCAAAGCATAGCTCCTACTAGTTTGATTTGCGTAGCTATGTTGTTCGTACCGGGCCATGGACATATCATCGAAAGTGATGAGCGCTTCAAAATAACATCCCATAAATCCCTGTTGCAAAGGAACAAGTCACAATTTGATCTCCTCAACAACATAGAACATAGAATACCCCATAGCAACATAGAATGCTACCATATACAAAAGCTTGCAACCATGTAATCAGGGATGTATGTATAAATGTGTAAAGTGATGGTGCACGAATGCAATATTTTGTTAAGAGGCTGGGGTGCCATTCATGCTTTTCGCTCCAGAGAGGATTGTGGTACGCGTGCTTGGTTAGGGTCTGGGATCGTAGATTTCTGACAAATCTTTGACCATTGGCTACGACAAAATGAATGAAAGGCATTGTTCGTTTCTCCATCATGCATTTCAACACGCTTGGTAACATTACGACCGTTGTGTTCCGCCGACCATATGGAGCCCAGACCCAGCTTGTCTGCAAGCGCGCACCCAGGATTTTTCCATGGGGGGGGGGCGGACCGAAAACGGCACTTGGCCGGCTCCAAAGGGGCACTTGACCGGCTCTAAAAGGGCACTTTGCGGCCTGGGGCACACTGGAAGGTTTGCTGACCGAGGGGGGGGGGGCGTAAAAAAAGAAAATTTGGCCAAAAGGGCAGCTTTGTGCCCAAGGGACACCTTTGGCACAGACGGGCACATAAGGCAGGTGATTTTGGGGCTAAATTTTGGAAATTCCGGCCAAGGGGACACTTTTCGATCAAAAGGACACTTTGGTCTCATGGGTGGGCCCCGGGCCCCCTGCCCCCTCCGGTGCGCCTATGCTTGTCTGCTCCGCCGTCATTCGTGCAGTATACCTCCCACACCATACAGACTACCCGGAAACTACGAATGTCCGCTAAAGCCTGCACAGTTTGCTAATTTTCGTCCAATGCTCAGAAGTTCAAATTTATTTTGCACAAACATATTGATAGGGAGAGAGCATGACCACGTGCCCCTGTGCCCTACCCTGTGCCCACTTTGCTTGACTGCAATTGACTAAGTATACACAGTAGACCCTGTACACCCTACATACTCTGAACTGGGTACCCAATATACCATGAACTTGACACCCTATGCACCCTGAACTGGACACCCTATATACCCTGAACTGTGTGCTCTATATGCCATGTACTGGACACCCTATACACCCTGAACTGGAAACCCTGTATACCCTGAACTGGGTGCCATATATACCCTGAATAACTTGACCTTCTATGCACCTTGAACTAGACACCCTATATCCTCTGAACTGGATAACGCTAAACAACTGAGCTGGCTGAGAACGACCCGACGTACGTGCGGCCGACTCCACACCTGTGACCTGTGACCGACCCCACGGCTTGCCGGGCCACAGGAGCAGGCGCACGGCCTGCTGCACGACATGCCCGGGGTGCACCCCGCCGCCGACGCCACCAACTGGGAGTCGACCGCGGCGCCCGACAGGAGGTAAGGCACCCGCCGTGACGTCACGTGGGCTGCCGCGCTGCCAGGTACTTTGGCGGCGTGACGTCACGACTGTGTGCCCGGAGTGTGTGCTATGTGCTGATCAGTTGAGATCCTGGTGCACTTTGAGGGCGCTGAAGGTGCGCTATGTGACAGGTGGAACAGTACAAGGTTGACTGGGTCTCTGAGGGGTTACAGTGGGGTTTGCCCGAAGGGCGAGTATCCTGCCTCGTCTAAAAAAACATCGTCCCTCATGGGAAGGAAAGCAAGGGAGGATAGTCGAATCACAGCCAGGTTTATACGGTGCTTTGTGGGGGATGGGAAATTAAATGCTGGTGATTAACAACGCAGAGTTTTGTAGGGGGACGGGATTAAGATGCTAGTGAGAAACAAGCCGAAAAACGTTCAATACTGTTAGTCCGATCTTGAGGAAATTGCATCGAAATACTGCGAACAAAAATTACAGACTTTGGCTTGGGTTACATTGTATTTTACCATGCTGTCTCCCAATGCAAATTCCCTTCGACGAACTTTCGACGCATTTGCATTTGACTCGATGCAAATTGATTTACTGCGGTTCACTGCTTGCTACTTGCAATGTTGGCATGGTTTTAGACAATTAACTTGATTTCAGACGACAAGTGCGTGGTGGGAACTAACCTTCACGTCTGAATTACGCTTGGAAACATTGGGCTCATCTGCTGGCAAAGGCCTGAGTTCGTACTACTCCTAAGGGAGCTATGCTGTCGGGGAAATGTCAGCTGATTGACCGAGATTATGGTCCGGTTGCCGGCGTTGTTCCGCTTCAACAAAGGGTTTGTGGCTCCATTTGCAATTTAAATGTCGATGGGTGAACACAAGAGCGGGCCTCGGCTTCGGCGGTAGTGCCAATTCCGGAAGTTTGGTCTGGCATTTGACTTGGACTATCTGGCCATTTCGACACTACAACATGGATGAGATAGAGAAACTTGTGCTGAGAGAAAGATAGCCAGGATGGGGCGTGAGGCAAGCAGGGTAGGGTGAGCGAGGCAGGGAGGGGCGGGGTAGGATGAACGAATGAGGTCCGCCACTCGCAAATCGGTGAAGGACTGGCTACAGGATTACAGAAAGTGCAAATCGTGTTGTTTGCAAACCATGCAAGCCGGTACAAATATAATAGTGGCGTGTTGTTATGCATACTTTGGATCAATCCAATGTTTCCAAGCGTAATTCAGACGTGAAGGTTAGTTCCCACCACGCACGTGTCGTCTGAGTTATGCATACCCTCTGCAGTGTCGGGCAATGGTCTGCGCGAATTTCCACGGAAGTGAGTACAGACAACTTCATCTGTGCCGTGCATTTAATTATTTAAGATCCAGCCACGCGTGAAGCGTTAGAGCCACGCTGAGTTCGTTTTAGCTTGCGAGCATTTTATTTGGTACATGACATGCATATTAACGGACCAGGTTATGCTCACATTTAACGAGCGGGAACAACAAGCTAACAGCAAGCAGGCTGCACATTGGCCTACAAAAGGCTGAGGGGACTACTTTAGAGTTATGAGGAGTCAGTATGGTCGCTGAATTCGGCCGCAAATATCCCGGAAACACATTATCTGTTAAAAAAATATAATAATGGGCAATTAAGCTTCTTAAAGGCCATTTACATTGAAATGTGAGCTGAAAACCAGCGGGCAATATAAACAGCAGTAAAGCAGGCGACATCGCTAGTTTCCCGTGAAACGCTATCGCACACTGGTTGGCCGGATAATAGCCATTGGCTTTAGCTTATTATAGCCATTGGGAATAATGTAATGGCTATTGGTATAGCTATTTCATAGTAGCTTTCCCAGGTAATAGCTAGTACCAACCTGAGACGTTGGTAACATTTTGCCCAGGCAATGGTCATTATCAACCTCAGTGGTTGGTAATAGCTTAGCTAGGTAATAGCTGTACACTAACCTCAGAGGATGGTAACAGTTCGGCAGCCTGCATTATGTGCCCCCAGTACCCTCTCTGGCTTTACCACTCGGTAAGACTAGGCAATATTAGTTAAGTAAAGTTATGTTAGGTTATGCTAGGTGATGTTTGGATATATTGGTTTCATTGAGCTAAATTGAACTGTTGTCAATCATCGTGCTTATTTGCGTCAATAGGAACCAGTATCATGCTTACGGCCTGATCTTTAGCCAGGTGACGTAGCTTTTGAGCATTATTTATTTATCACTCGATATCTATCCCCCAGCTAAGATAGAGGCACGGATATCAGACCAAGTGTATTGCGGTGCAGATTACGATTCTCAAGGCATTCGATTTCTGTAATTCCGGTCCATCAGTGACTCTTCAGGTCAGTCAAAAGCAAACATTTCCAAAATGTTGTGGTTCAGTAGCTTGAGTCAGGCGGCATGCCAAGTGCATTTGAGGCAGAGCAGCGGAAAGAGCTGCCAGACCATAACCCGGGAACACAAACATCTGTTGAAATCTTACTAGACCTTGGTTGGAGCATGGTTAGTGAGTCATGTCAGGTCAAACCCCTGCAGTTCGCACCACAACATAATATACAATGACTTGGAAACGTTTTCAGGTAACTAGTTCAGGGTTCCCAAGGGAACACACTGTAACTGAATTATAATGCAGACGCTCGTATCCAAAGAAAGCATTGTTTGCATAGAAGGCCATCACGAATCAAACGAGGTGCATTAACTTGTTTGAAGTTGGAAAGTCAGCAGAAAAACAGCATAGTTTGAGAGCATATTTAAACAAGAAGGATAAATATCTGGGCGCATTACCTGCAGCAAGCCATTAGTGAGGTAGACGGCGTGGGTTGCATTTGCGTATAGGACTCCCATGTAACTGCGCCATTGTTGCACTCAGTGAGTGCAGTGTCCTAAAATTATTTCACCATTAACTGTGCGGTTGAAGAAAGAAGTTGCTTGTGAATAGTGAAAGATTGGAAGAAAATAAAGGATCATCACTTAAGGATTACAAAAGTGGAATGCCTTTCACCTCAGTCACATGCATTTTACATTATTTAGCAGTCGTGTGTATAATGACTGCCCACACATGTGGCAAAATTGTAAAAACCTAAGGCAAGGACGAAATAGCACAGTTCCATTAACTGTGAATTTCCAGGCAACATGGTCAACTATTTTACACTGAGTGAGTGTGTGTCAGGCGGTTGGCCGAACGGTGAGGGAATGCCAGGAGTCTGCAACTCGGAGAATAGCACTGCGGTCAGCTGGTGTCGGCTCAATGGACAGATCGGAATACTCAGATAGGCGCCACGTTCAGCGCACGGCCATGGGAATGGTCAACGCGCCAGTTCAACACGGCACGCGTTCTCAACACACCTCCATAGTCTATGTTGATGTGGCAGTGGTGACCAGGTGGTGAAGACTGCAAGGCCGGGGTTCGGGGACCCCGATCTCAAGGGTCCTTCGCTGATTGTTGTTTGGCGCTGGCGTAGGAGACTGAGCGTGACTTCAGAAGTGGGGTTGATGCTCGGGGAGTTGGCATCGTTTGAACAACAGCCTCCCCAAAGGTATGGCTGGTGTGGCCGATACCTAATGGTCTGTTGGGAAAAGGGGGTGCACATTTACAACAAATGTGCGCCCGCAATAAAACCACGGAGGCCCTGGTATAGGAACCTGATCATGAACATGCCTAGCACATCCACCTTTCCATGAGGTCAGTCCACCAAACTACGGCCCCAGCACCCAAACAGCTAACAAAGAGCGTTCGCGGTCGGCAGGACTCGAACCTACGCTCCCAGAGGGAATCTGATTTCTAGTCAGACGCCTTAACCACTCGGCCACGACCGCCACGGTGGGGGTGATTCTATGCAGACGCGTTGAGGACACCAGCCAGGACAGGGACGCGTTCTGACAATGCTCACAACCGTGTGCTGAATATGGCGCCACTTATCTGTCTTAATATGCCCAGGGGGACCAATCTGTCTCCGTAGCGTAGGTGCCGTCGACTATGGACGATTACCGTGAGTCGTGACGCTCGGAAGGAATAACATGGAGATCATGGGAGCGTTTTTCGCCGGACCTTACCTTTATGAATCGTCGTAGAAGAAATAATAATTGGCACTCTCCCATACAACTTTCGCCACAAGCAGTGCTGCTCCTTCGTGTCCGGTGGGCACTTTGAGCTATATTTCAAATTCGGATCGGATGGTGTCAAAAGGTACAGGTATTTCCGAATATGAAGACCCCGACAGACTATTAAATTAGCATTAACATTAGAGGGAATTTGGCAGGACCCGTTTTAACACGTTAACTGCTGGGGGATTTGCCCCCACAGTCGCCGATTTTTCCCCGCGGTGGAATACGTTTTCCTCCGCAGTGATTACATGCTCGTCTGCTGACAAATCGCACCCAGTACAGTTTGTGTTACAACCAGCAAAAGCATGATAAAAGATTAAAAAATGCAAATATGTATGATCACTTAACGCCTATCCTTATGTTTACCTTGGCGGGTATGGCATTATGATAAAAATAGAGGCATAAATCTTGCTTAGGTGTACCAAGAAAAGAGCATAACTTACTTAACTATACCTAGCTCCAAAAAAACTGACCTAGGTAAGCTTCATTTTGTGCGCTGAACAGGCACCGTGACAAGTTTGATATAGACTGGTGTACACGCAATCTGATTAGCTCAAACCTAACGGTTTCCGCCGCCGATAGCATATATGACAAACCATGCAACCACAGAGTAATAGGATTAGGCAATAAATAATACTATCTATTGCTCAAATGTATGTTCGCTGGAAACAACCGTCAACATTTGTATGGATTTTTTTTTCTGTATGGAACTCAAGTTCAATTTTAGCATATACTAGATACCCCAATTCAATAGCATGATGAAAATAGTCACTACATTTTTAATATCCCTGGCTGTGCGCCCACTCTGCTGCTCCTCCCACGCAGGACCGGCCGGCAGCTCCATCTTCGTCGGGTCGGAGGGCTTTTGAAAACAACCACCCCACCAACTTTCGATCGACGTAAGCTGAGATAGCACGCAAAATACCGTCATAAAGTCATGGAGAGACTCCGCATGCCTTACTGTGCTCGATCATTTTACTGATGTATTGTTAAACACTTGTGCATTTCGACCTATGCCATCGTCACCAGTGGTCATGTTGGGTCACCATACGCGCCTTAACATAAATCCTTCGAAAATAAAACAAGACACTTTGTTTACGCTTGGATTTGTTCTTTTAAAATAATTTGCAGATAAATGCGCCTGCATTGATCATAGGAAACAAATGATCGATAAAGGGTAGGTCAGGTCGGGTCAGAATCAAGCTCGAGAACCAGCTTCCAAACTATGTATGTTAGAGAGACAAGGAAAATGGCGTCGGATAGTCAATATGCCCTGAAGTTCATATCACAGCTTTTTCTTAATTTCTTCGGCCCAGGCCCAAAAGGCTTGCCATGCTCATTTGTTCAACAACCAAGGTCAAGAGAGGCTTGGATCCGCTTCCAGGGGCACCCTCTAACGCGTCAGATGAGCGGCTGCAGCTTCAGTCATGGCTGTCCCCCTCAGTCATAGCCGTGCCCGCCCCCAGTCAGCGATCATTCTCTGCTGTATTAGACATAAAGACATAAAGACATAAAAGACATAAAATATTAGTGCAACTATGAGCCACAAGGGCCCTTCTTGGTTGCACTCTGTACACTGAACCAGTTGCCCACCAAATCTGTCAATCAGCCCTCCCTGTAATACTGAAAAGCAAGCCCTCTATTCTTATAACGATTGTCTATGCTGTTTTTAAAGATGTTCAATGTGCTGCTACTGACAATGTTTTCTGGCAGCTGGTTCCAGTGTCCTACTACCCTGTTGGTGAAGAAAGTTTGCCTTAACCTTGTTCTGCTGTGGTTAACTTTAATTTTGAATTTATGACCTCTAATTGCATCATTTCTGTTCAATTCAAACATTTCCCCAAGATATCCCCTCTCCAGACCATGGACAAATTTAAAGACCTCGATGAGATCTCCTCTCAGCCTTCTATATCTAGGTGAAAACATATTCAGTTTCTTCAAAGTTTCCTCATATGCCAGGTTGCTTATGCCATTAACTATTTTTGTAGCCCTCTTTTGTACTCTCTCTAAAAGCCAACAATCTTTTTCATAGCTAGGAGACCAAGCTTGGATGCAGTATGTGGCCTGACGTATGCACAGTAAAGCTTCCTGATCACTTCTTCACTTCTGTATGATACATTCCTATTTATTTCCCCGAGCGTTATCAGTGCTTTCTTCCTGGCTTCCTTGGTCTGTTCTGATGTAACGATGTATTAGTGTATTGATGTTATGTATTAGTGTAATGGCAAACATGGGTTGGAATTGGGATAGACCACGCCACTTGACTGATTTATTGCCTCATCCAACCTGTCGCCTCTGGTCACGTAAATACTGTGAATGAACAAAATAAACATTAGGAAATGAAGTAGGCAACGACATCAATGTACATCACAGAAGCACAAATATCTGATAAAACATGACCACCTGTAATCAGGGTATAAAATAGGAGTGACCCATTACTTCTGTCCCAGATTGGTGGGATCCTGTTTGCCTCTCGCCAGAAGGGCGGTATCTCTCTCATGTATATATGCGGTATCTTTCTCTCACATATCGAAGCGGAACCCACGTCCGCCTTTGGCTACAACGTCGCAACGAATGGACATGGCTGGCTCTAATGAAATGGCATGCCTACGAGCACAGCGCCGCAAACGCCTCGGCCAAACAAGGTTGGGAAATAAAAAGCTGCCGACCTGCAAGATCATTAGCGGCAACAATTAGCGTTACTAAAAGCAGGGGAGGAGTCGCGGTGCCTCTAATAGTGGTCATGCATTCGCTAATGGGCGCGGCCACGGACCAATGTTTCCCAGACGGGCCCCTGATGGCAAGTTGGGAATGCGCAGTATTCATCGACATACCATCGGCTCTGAGCAGAGTTTCTCACTTTGCTCATCTGTGCATTATGAACAGTAAACGCAATTCTAATGAAGGCCAGTTTTGCTCGCACATTTTTAGATGTGTTTTCGTGGCGACGTCTTATAGTTGGATACTGTTTTGATTCCATCAGATAGCCCCAGTGATATGGTATGATAACGGCCGATAAAGGATAATGGAGTTATATGATAATGGTTGTGCGATTAATCTGTCAGAACTTGTTTTTTTCGCAAAGAATTTGACCGGGAAGAGGCCTACCAGCTTCCCATGTTAGGTCAACAAAGTTATTATTATCATTATTACTATTATTATGGTTATATATATTTATGTGTGGTGTGTGTATGTGTGTGTGTGTGTGTGTGTGTGTGTGTGTGTGTGTGTGTGTGTGTGTGTGTGTGTGTGTGTGTGTGTGTGTGTGTTTGTATGTATGTATGTTGTGGACTATCAACTGCAGTTAATTGTTAACAGCTTCACCAACACAGATAGAAAATGGTCATTATTGATGCAACCGATTCTTCGATTGTTTTCATCAAGCCGGGGAGCAGCAACTTCATTCTACCGGCGTCATCCGCCACATCTCACGGGGCTGACATTTGTTCCGGCCACGTGCTGAGTTGGCTGACCTGACACGCCTCTGTTTGCGAGGTTGCAGTGCCCTGGAGAGTCTGAACGCCCGTCTGGCGGCGCTCAAGTCGCTGCCGATGGAGAGCCTGGACCCGGACGCGGCGCAGCAGCTGCAGGAGCGGCTGCAGGCGCTCACCGAGAAGCGGCTGCAGCTGGACAGCATGGCCGCCGAGCTGGCGCGGCTGCAGCGGCTGTCGGCGGAGGAGCGTCCGTCCGACCCGCCGCCGGCCACAGGTCAGATGCGCAGCCGGCCACAGGTCAGATGCACAGCCGGCTACAAGTCAGACCCGCCGCCGGCCACGGGTCAGACCCGCCGCCGGCCACAGGTCAGATGCGCAGCCGGCCACAGGTCAGATGCGCCGCCACCCACAGGTCAGATGCGCAGCCGGTCACAGGTCAGATGCGCAGCCGGCCACAAGTCAGACCCACCGCCGGCTACAGGTCAGATGCGCAGCCGGCTACAGGTTAGACCCGCCGCCGGCCACAGGTCAGACCCGCCGCCGGCCACAGGTCAAACCCGCCACCGGCTACAGGTCAGATGCGCAGCCGGCCACAGGTCAGACCCACCGCCGGCTACACGTCAGACCCGCCGCCGGTCACAGGTCAGACCCGCCGCCGGCTACAGGTCAGACCCGCCGCCGGCCACAGGTCAGATGCGCAGCCGGTCACAGGTCAGACCCGCCGCCGGCCACAGGTCAGACCCGCCGCCGGCCACAGGTCAGATGCGCAGCCGGTCACAAGTCAGACCCGCCGCCGGCCACAGGTCAGATGCACAGCCGGTCACAGGTCAGACCCGCCGCCGGCCACAGGTCAGACCCGCCGCCGGCCACAGGTCAGACCCGCCGCCGGTCACAGGTCAGACCCGCCGCCGGCCACAGGTCAGACCCGCCGCCGGTCACAGGCCAGACCCGCCGCCGGCCACAGGTCAGACCCGCCGCCGGTCACAGGTCAGAGCCGCCGCCGGCCACGGGTCAGACCGGTCGCCGGTCACAGGTCAGACCCGCCGCCGGCTACAGGTCAGACCCGCCGCCGGCTACAGGTCAGACCCGCCGCCGGCCACGGGTCAGACCGGTCGCCGGTCACAGGTCAGAGCCGCCGCCGGCCACGGGTCAGACCGGTCGCCGGTCACAGGTCAGACCCGCCGCCGGCCACAGGTTAGACCCGCCGCCGATCCCAGCCAGGCGGACGGCGCCCTCCCCGACCCCGGCCGAGTGGACGGCCTCGCGTCGATACCGGACTGGATGGATAGCACCCGCACCCAACTGAGGGGACTGATGGGCCCGCACCGGCGCCATCTGAACCGATCGAATCACCACCGCCGGTGCTGCCTCACGTAATTTCCATGTATGACATTGGCCAAGACAGCCTCGTGAAGGAGTAGCTGGGATCAACCCAGTGGCGAATATTTGCCTTGAACGGCGCTACAGCGACAGCCGACTTATTAATCAAATGTTGAAGTGATTTGTCGGAGAAGCTGTACGCGTGACTGGAGTGGCTAAAACGCTCTGATGAGGATGGATTCTGGAGTGGATTAAGCTGAGTTTACTGTACTATACTCTGAATGAGCCTCTTATTTGAGCTAGGCATGGTTGGATGTATGCATCGGAACCATGAATTTGGACAGGACAATTTCGGAGATAATAACTGTGCTTCCTTTACTGACATCGGACGCTTTTTTTGTTGGTATTTCCCAGTCAGACTTGGCTATGCTTAGCAAACAGAAACAGGTTTATAATCATTTTCAAACAACTTCAAGCATTGTTTGATGAAGAAAGGAGTGAATACATTTCCAGAGATTGCAATTTTCCGGAGAACAAGCATCCCGAACAAGACCGTGTCTCCAATCCTAGCCGCGAGTACTGGGCTCAGCGCCCATACAAGACGGGACGGCCGAGTGTTGAGCGCCCTATGTAGTTCACGCATTGGCCCAATAAAAGACGACGTGGACGGCCACAAGCCGATCACACAGTCTATCTGATCACCAGAATCCTTCCGATCGCCAGAGACCTTCCGATCGCCAGAGTCCTTCCGATCGCCAGAGTCTTTCCGATCACCAGAATCCTTCCGATCGCCAGAGACCTTCCGATCGCCAGAGTCCTTCCGATCGCCAGAGTCTTTTCGATCACCAGAGTCCTTCCGATCGCCAGAGACCTTCCGATCGTCAGAGTCCTTCCGATCGCCAGCGTCCTATCGATTATTCCGAGAGCCGTGTGTTATCACTGCCCACCATTCTGAGGTTGGCGCTACAGTACTGACCTTTGCGAGGGGTCGTGCGTCAAGACCACCGACCAGTTCGAGGAGACCTGTATCACAGCTCTAATGAGGATATCTGTACTATTGCTATTCTGAGGGGACCTGTACCACAGCTCTACCGAGGAGACCTGTACCAAAGCTCCACTAAGGAGGCCTGTACCATAGCTATACCAAGGAGACCTGAACCACAGCTCTACCGAGGAAACATGTACCACAGCTCTACCTAGGAGACCTCTACCACAGCTCTACCGAGGAGACCTGTACTACAGCTATTCTGAGGGGACCTGTACCACAGCTCTACCGAGGAGACCTGTACCATAGCTATGCCGATGCATACGTCTGGCTTCTAAAAAAAAAAAACATCCACGAACCACAATTCCACATTTCTGTGAGTCTCACGACCCGGACTGCACCTATCTGGAGGCTGACTAACGCAGATCGTGTCTGGCCAGGGTTCACAAACAAGAACCGTTGGACGGCCAGCCAGATTCTACCTCACCACAGACCCGGACATTGCACTCTGATAACTTCATTGTAAGTTCGCTGAGTCAGACGGACGTTTCTCGAATACTAAGCCACTCTGGGAAATGCCAAGTTCTTTTTGCAGCTGACAAAATCTTCCTCGACCTGTCGAGAGAAAGCAGATCTGGTTCAGGCCGTAAAGATTACCGCTCGCGTGCGACGTCATCGCGTTTCTGTAGGACGCATCGGACGCTGGACTAGCGAGGGTCATCCTGTCACGACGACACTTCGTACCTACCTGTCCTAAAAGCCGCCCGCCGCGGCCGACCTTCAGCATTCCTCTTCGGGCCGCTGCATAATGCACGAGCGAAGGCCGATCAGGCGCCATGTGACGTCACAGCCTCTGGCCGGCTCGCCCGCCGGACATTTAGGGCCATGTTCGCCTGGGGGCTGGGGCTGGGGCTGATCAATAGACCGCTCAATGATGGGAGACGAGCGGATGTGCGCGGCCGTTGCGTGGGTCGTGATACGCCGCCGGGCCGGCCCGTGCACTGATCACAAGTCCGCCGCGTGACCCGGCAGCCGTGTCTTGAGGTTGAAGCAGGCTCGGGGAAGCTGATGTGGTGAGGGTGGAGGATGCAGGAGGAAACACCATCCCTTGCTGTAGGTCTTGGAATCCCCGAAGCTGTGATGGCGGTTGTTTCACGGATTTAGTCAGGGTCAGTTGATGTTTTTTTTCTTCAATGAGGCTCACACAGGTGCGGGTCAACCCTATCCTAGGAAATTCGAGGTCCAGCTTCTTCCGACCACTTCTTCGGCCTTGAGAAGAGTAATTCATGCAGATTGACGACATCCATATCAATAGCAGCTGTCGTCATTTGCCGGGAATTTACCGGGCGTGACGCGGATGCCCATAGCCTCGATATGGACATGGACTGAATCGTGGACAGCAGTGGACCTGGGCCGAATCGTCGCATTTCGCAGATCGATAATGTTTCCATTTGCGAAACTTGGACGCTCTTATAAAGCGAGCTCAGTGAGCTGCATCAGCACTTCCAGAGATACCGCTGGCAACTGGGCAGAATGGCATAAGTTGCTCGATTCGGTACGGAACGTCGTTGATGCAATTTAGAAGCGCGGCTGTTGTGAATACCTAGCGGCAGCTGAGCATGGCATAGAAACCAGGCCGCGAGCTTACCCACTCACATCCAGGGTCTGCGCCGTGCGTCCGTCCACAACCAGGGACTGTACCGTTCATCCATCCACAGCCAGGGACTGCACCGTTCATCCATCCACAGCCAGGGACTGCACCGTTCATCCATCCACAGCCAGGGACTGCACCGTTCATCCATCCACAGCCAGGGACTGCACCGTTCATCCATCCACAGCCAGGGACTGCACCGTTCATCCATCCACAGCCAGGGACTGCACCGTTCATCCATCCACAGCCAGGGACTGCACCGTTCATCCATCCACAGCCAGGGACTGCACCGTTCATCCATCCACAGCCAGGGACTGCACCGTTCATCCATCCACAGCCAGGGACTGCACCGTTCATCCATCCACAGCCAGGGACTGCACCGTTCATCCATCCACAGCCAGGGACTGCACCGTTCATCCATCCACAGCCAGGGACTGCACCGTTCATCCATCCACAGCCAGGGACTGCACCGTTCATCCATCCACAGCCAGGGACTGTACCGTGCGTCCGTCCACAACCAGGGACTGCACCGTTCATCCATCCACAGCCAGGGACTGCACCGTTCATCCATCCACAGCCAGGGACTGCACCGTTCATCCATCCACAGCCAGGGACTGCACCGTGCATTCACTCACAGCTAGGGACCGCACCGTGCATTTACCCACAGCCGGGGATGAATCCACCGTCCATACACGCACAACCCAAACCTCGATTACTTTGTAGAAATCCTGAGTTAAACTCTATTTGTAACCCCTTCTTCACGGCACCATCATAATTTAATTGCGGTAAATTACAACAGTGGACATATCTGCAATAAATGGGCCACTACGATGAATCATTTTGACATGTGGATGTTGACGAAAACTCGCTGCCTTTCACCGCCACAGGATGGGGAGGGGTGCCACAGCTCTGCGTGGCTTCAGCAGTAGCCCAGTCAAAATGTCAGCAGTGACTCGGCAATATGCATATGCTGGGGAGGGGTGCCGCAGCTCTACGGGGCATCAGCAGTGGCTCCAGTCACAATGTCAGCAGTGACTCGTGGCTCCGGTCACGGTGTCAGCAGTGACCTGTGGCTCCGGTCACGGTGTCAGCAGTGACCTGTGGCTCCGGTCACGGTGTCAGCAGTGACCTGTGGCTCCGGTCACGGTGTCAGCGGTGACCTGTGGCTCCGGCCACGGTGTCAGCTGACGACCTAGTTGATATTTCTGGCCGAGCTGAGACCGTCCGGCCGACATTGGCCACAACGCACCCTGGACAGACGTAGTGTCACCTCACGTCAGGAGGTATGGTGTCTCCTTAGTCCCGCCTCCCTTTGACTGGGCGCCCTAACCGGACCACGACCGGGCCCACCGCTGACGGGACCACTGACCGGCCACACCCAGCTGACCGGACCACTGACCGGGACCACACCCAGCTGACGGACCACTGACCGGACCACTGACCGGGCCACACCCAGCTGACGGGACCACTGACCGGACCACACCCAGCTGGGACCACTGACCGGACCACACCAGACCCGCCGGGCCCTGACCGGGCCACACCCAGCTGACGGGACCACTGACCGGACCACACCCAGCTGACCGGACCACTGACCGGACCACACCCAGCTGACGGGACCACTGACCGGACCACACCCAGCTGACGGGACCACTGACCAGACCACACCCAGCTGACCGGACCACTGACCGGGCCACACCCAGCTGACCGGACCACTGACCGGGCCACACCCAGCTGACCGGACCACTGACCGGACCACATCCAGCTGACCGGACCACACCCAGCTGACCGGACCACACCCAGCTGACCGGACCACTGACCGGACCACACCCAGCTGACCGGACCACACCCAGCTGACCGGACCACTGACCGGGCCACACCCAGCTGACGGGACCACTGACCGGACCACACCCAGCTGACCGGACCACTGACCGGGCCACACCCAGCTGACGGGACCACTGACCGGGCCACACCCAGCTGACGGGACCACTGACCGGGCCACACCCAGCTGACGGGACCACTGACCGGACCACACCCAGCTGACCGGACCACTGACCGGGCCACACCCAGCTGATGGGACCACTGGCCGGACACACCCAGCTGAAAACTGACCGCACCCAGCGACGGCCACGGACCACACCCAGCTGACGGGACCACTGACCGGGCCACACCCAGCTGACCGGACCACTGACCGGACCACACCCAGCTGACCGGACCACTGACCGGGCCACACCCAGCTGACCGGACCACTCGGCCACCCCGAGACCACTGAGGACCACACCCAGCTGAGGGCCGGACCACACCCAGCTGACGGGACCACTGACCGGGCCACACCCAGCTGACCGGACCACTGACCGGACCACACCCAGCTGACGGGACCACTGACCAGACCACACCCAGCTGACCGGACCACTGACCGGGCCACACCCAGCTGACCGGACCACTGACCGGACACTGGCCGGATCACACCCAGCTGACGGGACCGCGACCGGGCCACACCCAGCTGACGGGACCACTGACCGGACCACACCCAGCTGACGGGACCACTGACCGGGCCACACCCAGCTGACCGGACCACTGACCGGACCACACCCAGCTGACGGGACCACTGACCGGACCGGCACATCAGCCAGCAGCAAGTGAGCACCATGCACCGTCGGTGCCATCCTGAAAAAGGCAGGTGCCATCCTCCGCGGCAGTGTTCTCAAATGTACACAGTTTGGTGCAAATTGACACCTAACACAGGCGTTCCTTGCATCAATTCCGATAGCTTTTCGACATCCTGGTACAAAGCTACTCGTCATCTGTTCAAGAGTGTTCAAGACCAAAATGTCTCACTTCTGATGCTAAGTACTATAAATATTGATAGAAAATGGATACAGGAACATCCCTCAGAATTCCACACCAGCCACATATGAATTATCACCATAACACTTTTCATTGACTTCTAAGCCAGCCTAGAGCTGTTCCAGTGCTTAGCAATACTATGCTGCCATAGACCACAACAAAACCCTCTGTGCCACAACCGCATAATAACCAGCGACTCATGTTAACCAGCTATCTCTGTACACAAACACATTCTAGAATCTTTGAGAGATTGCCATCTAGTGAGAATTAAATATAACAGAAGCCAGCTGGGTGATGTGAAAGCACCCCAGGGATGTGTTTTCGACACCTAAGTGACACCTAACGTCAGATCTAAGTTATAGATGGAAGAAAACTCCAATGAGGTGCAGAAGACCATGAATTGAAGCGGAATACAATTATCTATTATTCCATGTTCTATTTTAAGCAGCAAAACGATGTGGTTATTACAAATCCATGGTAGTGAAGATCAATAAACTCGGAAAGTATTTTATATTTTATTCGTCATATTGCACCTACTTACTTGACAGGAAATTTGCATATCATCTAAACAGAACGATAAATCCATGCACTTCAACTCACATCAAGTGGAATAAGCTCTACCACTTTCACTTTGTGTGGATCGGTCTTCAATTTCTTTATTTTTTAAATCACCTCATCGCTGGTTGTTTGCGGAGCTCAGCAACACTTAACATAATCAAGGTGGTGTATGAACATCCATTTCTACAGGATTCAAATTTTGTCCGAGCCAGCAAATCGAATAACTATGTACGGATGTATCGCAATTTTGCAAAGTTTGGAAGCTCTCATTCGGAGTTCATCAACCTTTTCGATCGCAGGATTTTCGTCCAGTAGCTAGAGGATGTGCCCAACAAACCCGTATAATTTAGTAGCCAGAATCTGGATGAAACCCAGCCTGAGCCATTTCAAGACTATGAATAATTTAAGTAGCGGCGCGATTCGCTGGAAAGCAGCGCATCGTCAATGTGTTTGTGTTTTTACCGGTTTTACTGCCGGTTTCACGGGTAAGCTTGGTTCGCTTCCATCCAGTGTTTGCATAGGCATGCCTGTATAAAATGGAGGGTAGTTGGGAAGGTTCAGGGGCAGATATTTGTACATTGTTTTATCATGCAAACACCATGAGATAATTTAAAATATCATCATATTGTGTGGTGGGAAGCGGAAAGGTGGATGCTCCATGTATATCTTGCCCACGCAGTTGTTAATTTGCATCTGAGGAACTCCCCCAATATTTTCATAACTTAGCATGGTATCCGATAGCTGGGCCTCATGAATGGCTTCTCCTCCTGGCCCAATCCACTACTTCCCCTTAATAATTCACATGAACAGACACTCCTGTTCTTTGCATGATATACCTTCCTCCCTCGACATTGGAAGCAGCTGTTCATGGCGAAAGACCAAGTGGTCTTAGTTCATACCATTGGTTTTAAGTGGGGATAATTTCTCCCTCGCCTTTCCAATTTTCGGCTGCGCTACTGGGTGAGGTGTTTGTATTACGGCCGAAATACCACTAAATTGTTAGGGGTTGGTGTAAAAAATGGGAGTGCATTAACATATTATGTCGTGCATATGTCGACAGACACCAACGCCATGTTTCCAAATAATTGTTGCTTTGACCCTCACAGCATTGGTATTGCGATGCATACAAGTAGCGGGGGACGTGGTACCTGAAAGGTTCCAGAAGACTCGTGGAATTTTCAGTTCTATCATCAAAGCTATGCTTTCATGTGAAGAAAGGACAGAACTTTATTGACCCAACCTGGGACAAACAGTGATCCCATGAGCAAATCAAACATTTTTTTCCCAAGGGGATTGGACCTGCCATGAGCGCCAAAATTCACAAAATTATCAAGCTGCAGTCGATATTTTCTTGCGAAACACCTAAGTTTTCTTATATTCGTAGCACTAAGTACTTCGAATATTTGCGCAGCCTGACCCAAGACTTTGAAACTAATCTGAAAAGATTTTGGTCCTTCTTAAAATGAGTCTCAAAGACATCTTGTGAATCACCTATGCTGCATGATGGGAATCACCACATCATTTTGCTTGGTACTCGCAAACGCGCAGCTGCTTTGGATGAGGCTTTAGTTGCAAAATGTACAGATCCGGCAGCCAGACAGCACTCGACTGCACCAGTGTACCCTCTGGGCCCTCCTTCACGGACACTCATCGGGAGTAGCAGTGGCCGCAACCTTGCAATCCATCAGCCCTCACAAGGCTTGTGGACCAGACAGTGGGAGCGCGCGTATAAATTGTTAGTTGCGGTTGAACTGACCAAAATATTCTATTCAATCTTTAAGAACGTTCAGGGTTACTTTCAAACCGAGGGAAATAAGCAAATACCATTCCATATACATCCAGGGTGACAAGAAATATCCCAAAACTAACGATCGGTCTCTTTGTTATCTACACTCAGAAAAGCACTAAAGAGAGTAAATGTAGTTGTAGTGTTTATTTTCTTCAACATATTGCTCCTGCATTGTGAGCGCAGCAGCATGGTTTCATACAAAGACGGCCATACAGCACAAACTTAGCCACTTACCTTTTTCTTCTTAGGAGGGGTGGGGGAGAGTGAAGTCGGACGGGCACCAGACGGACTCAATCTACAGATTATTCGGCCGCTCTTCGAAGTGTAAATCATACTTTGGTCACCATAAAGATACAACAATCCTACCATCAACAGGGCCTTGCTCTCGCATCGATTCGTCTCGTATCTGTCTGGCAGGACCCAGAGAGTCATCGCGGACGGCAAGACCCCCAGTTGAAAACCAGCAGTTTCCGGGGTCCCGGGAGAATCCTTGCTAGCTCCTCTTCTCTTTTTATGTTTGCTAACGATTTTCTCACAAATTTTCCTTCTGGATGTCTTCTTTACGCAGATGATGTACATTTATTCCGCAAAATTACTTCTCTGGCTGATGGTTTAGTGCTGCAACAGGATGTCGATCGTCTGGTTGCATGGTCCGTTAGGTGGGGATTAAATCCAAATCCTAACAAATGCAAACCGCTCGTGATGACTCTCAAGAGAACGTCTGCCCAAATGACGTACAAAATTAACAACATTGAATTAGAAGGGAGCGAAAATTGCGATTTGGGTGAAATACTGGACTCAAAATTAACATTTGGAGCTCATATCATTGACATTATACGAAAAGCAAACAGAGCTATATGTATGCTTATGAAATCCTTTCAGGCTGGAACGAAACATTCCAAATTTAAGCGCATAACGGTTGCGCACTTCGACAATGTGCGTTCTGTTTTAGAATAAGCTAGCGTCATTTGGACGGGTTCCGCTGCCGCCCATGCTGTGCGGGCTGATCGGATACAGCACAGGTTTTTGATGTGGCTCGTATTTCACAAGCCTCCTTATTCTTATATGTGTGAAATTATAGCATTTAAAGACTGATAACATTTAAAATTAATTCCCTAGTTTCCAGGCGTAAATAATTTGGCTTGCCTTTCAGTAGAAACATCATCAAAAACAATATCGACTCGTGTCATCTTTTAGCACACTTTCCTCTGTATGTTCTAACTCAATTTATATGCACATGAAATACGCTATTCATGCAAAGAGCACAAGTTAACACGGGTTAGTGGGGTTTGTTTTGCAGCCTACTTCTTAGGCTGGTAAATAATGTTTTTTTTCCAAATTTCGTATGGTAGATTCTTCCACACACCACGAACCTCATTTAAGGCAGCAACGAGAGCATAGCTTGGTAGTTTTGTGAGGTCGAGCGAGTGCAATAGCCACGTAGCGACCTGTAATAATAAGTATATATTATTTGTGCCCTTTTATCGCATGTTTGCAGGATTTTTTGCTTGACACATTTACCATATATAAGGCTGGTATTTACAACTATTTCAGCCACATATTTGGGTCATGTTATTGTGACTCCTGAGGCGTACACTTGTTTGTCCTCACATGTTTTGCATTGGTGCTGCACACTGCGATCTCCCCTATTAGTGGAGGGTTGCTCTGTCGGTGACTATACGTGAATAAACAATGCAAAAGTAGACGGTTTCCGACTCTCTTATGCTGCCTGTGAACGGCATCGGACACTCCCCTGCTATCGGTATACGGTATCGGACGCTCCCCTGCTATCGGTATACAGTGTCGGGCACTCTTCTGCTGTCGGTCTGCGGTGTCGGATACTATTCTGCTGCTAGTGGACGGTGTCGGGCACTCCTCTGCTGTCGGTCTGCGGTGTCGGATACTATTCTGCTGCCAGTGGACGGTGTCGGACACTCTCTTGCTGCCAGTTGTGGCAGATTTATTTTCTATTGCGGAATGCCGGCGAGATTTCCCTGGAGATGTTCGGCCTGCCGTCTGGAAGGCGGCGCGGCTCGTCACTGTGAGAGCGTGGGTGGCAACGCGCACTTTCTGGCACTTCCGCCCGGGATGGCGTTCATGGCGCACCCGCCATCGGGGTGGAATTGACATCGACTGCAGACCAGTGTTGTACACTATTGGGCACTGATCCTGTGCTATATTCATAGTACAGCATCGCACAGCACTGCTTGACATGAGAACACACTGGTGGCATTCGAGTGGTAGCGTTCGTCCAATTGTGTTCTGCTGAGTGTGTTGGCACGCTTTTTTCCACGAGACGGACGCGGTAGCCGCTAGCTTGCCAACCTGTATCTCTGCATGCTGTAGTTTAAGTTGTCTGTAGTTGAATATCCACTAAACTGATAAACTGATGTGGACTGATGATTCGTTGGGTGAGTTATGTGGTGGCATGGTGGCCGCATGCTGTGCAGTACAAAGCTGTCGGAAGGCACCATCTGGCCCATTCTTCCATTCGTGTCCGCTACCACGTTCAGATGCGGCGCTTTTACCAGCTAAGTGAAAAATGGTGCCCCACCGCGGATCTACTTTCGCTACGCTATGCTTCTACGGTCACTGGGAAGTGTGGTCCGATGGCGGTGCTACTGGTGTAGCGTTGTGGAGGTAGACTCTGCCTCTGGTAGCTACATAATGAGGAAAGCTACATAATGAGGCAGCCCACAAGCGCACAGCCCGTTGCAGCTGGTGAAGTGGACATGTTGTCATGCGTGGCATGCAGCCTGTACTTGCGAGGAGGGGGGGGGAGGGAAGGGGGACTCGTCATCAATGCCATTTGCTTAAGCGCGCTTGTGATTTTGGAACTAATGTCTGGGTACGATACACGTTGTCTAAAGAGGCATCGTGGTGATCTCAGCCGGCTTCGATAATTGATTATGTGACCAGAAGAGCTGAAGAAAACCTCCAAACATTGTTTCCCAAATGCTTGTTCAGTGTTCAGTGTTCAGTGATTGTTTGATGATGTGCAGCTGGCGAGCTCCAAAGTGAGCTCAACCACAGAAGACTCATCCCGGCCAGTTAAACAACGCGCTGGCGGTTTGTGACTTGGACTCGCGCTGCCAAAACTCCCAGACTACAACATCGCCACCCATACAACACCGACATCCGGGCCACAGGTGCTCTAAAACAGCGTGCCTCTGGCTGGCTGTCCGGTTCGAGGAAATTGCCACGCTCTGCCAACGTACTTGGCCGAACGCTGTCTGAGTTCTGCCGGGTGGGGAGAGTTGAATGTACTTCCTCCATCTGTCGTCCGGTAAAAGCCAGTGCACGCTGGCGTCAGCGTTCACTGTGATCTACACTGCACAGAAGACGGCGCGGAGCTGGCTGTGGAGCAGGAGCGGGAGGAGGAGCAGGAGCAGCTGGAGTTTCTGCAGGAGCACGCCGCCGCAATGCACGGGCAGCGACTGCGGCTGCAGGACCTGGAGCAGTCCGTACAGGTACGGAAGGTGCTGATGTCATTGGTGCCAGAGGTCAATGTGCAATGAAGATGCGAAAATGTGTATTTTGCAGATATATATATATATATATATATATATATATATATATACATCACACACACACACACACACACACATATATATATATATATATATATATATATATATATATATATATATATATAGATTAAATTCGCAATGACAAGACTGGCGGACTTCTATGCCATACACATGTTATACTGCGTAGCCATGGTGGTAGTGTCGAATGAAAGCATGTCGCAACGGTGAGGGAAATCCGCAATCGTAGATATTCAACAGAAAGCAGAAATGTCATGTGATGCATTTTTACCCGCAGGTTGATACACTTTGGCAAAAGGAACGACATTGGACCATTCTTCACCAATGTGTTACAAACGTGATCAGATGCACTAATATGGTTTGCATTCAATTTCTACCGAAACGGCCACATGTATTCGCTGGCACCCTTCGGTGTTCTGCTAAGAAGAGAGCTAACCAACCTGTGATGTGGAAATTGGTCGTAAATGTGATCGTTGCTGAAGAATTGACAAATCTGTGCCGCCATGGGAGGTGGTGGGGGTGGGAGGTATTGTCATCGCGCAGACCAAACACGTGGCTATTTCTATGCATGTACACGGCTTGTTGGTAACGGCGTAGCAAGTTGGCGTGACTGGTTGGCAACTGCGCGAAAAATTCGCATGACTAGTTGGCGATGGTGTGACAAGTTGGCATAACTGACTGGTGACGGTGTGACAAGTTGGCGTGACTGGTTGGTGACGGCGTGACAAGTTGGCGTGACTGGTTGGTGACGGCGTGACAAGTTGGCGTGACTGGTTGGTGACGGCGTGACAAGTTGGCGTGACTGGTTGGTGACGGCGTGACCATTTGGTGTGACCGACTTGTGACGGCACAAGTCGCGCGCGTCACGATGGGAGTGCCAAACATCGGTGACCTTTGCCATGCTGGCTGGCGGACGACATCGGTTGACGACGACAATGTTTTCCGTTCATGCAGGCGATCAAACAGACCCTGTCTCAGCACGGCGAGACGCTGTCTCCAGAGGCGCAGCAGCAAGCCAGACAGGAACAGGAGCGCAACCAGCAGCTCCTACTGGAGCAGGAACAGAGCCTGCAGCGGAGGGCAGAGTAGGTCACGTCGCCGAGCTGTAGTCGAGCTGTAGTCGAGCTGTAGTCGAGCTGCAGTCGAGCTGTAGTCGAGCTGTAATCGAGCTGTAGTCGAGCTGTGTCGAGCTGTAGTGGCTGTAGTCGAGCTGTGGTCGGCTGTGTCGAGCTGTGTCGAGCTGTAGTGGCTGTGTGGCTGTAGTGGCTGTGTCGAGCTGTAGTCGAGCTGTGGTCGAGCTGTGTCGAGCTGTAGTCGAGCTGTAGTCGAGCTGTGTGAGCTGTGTCGAGTGTGTGGCTGTGTGGCTGTGTCGGCTGTGGTGTGGCTGTGTGCGGGGTGGGCTGTGTCGGTGTGTGGCTGTAGTAGCTGTAGTCGAGCTGTGTCGAGCTGTGTCGAGCTGTAGTGAGCTGTAGTCGAGCTGTAGTCGAGCTGTAGTCGAGCTGTAGTCGAGCTGTGTCGAGCTGTAGTCGAGTGTGTCGAGCTGTGTGAGCTGTGTGGGCTGTGTCGAGCTGTGTGAGCTGTGTGGCTGTAGTCGAGCTGTAGTCGAGCTGTAGTCGAGCTGTAGTCGAGCTGTAGTCGAGCTGTAGTCGAGCTGTAGTCGAGCTGTAGTCGAGCTGTAGTCGAGCTGTAGTCGAGCTGTAGTCGAGCTGTAGTCGAGCTGTAGTCGAGCTGTAGTCGAGCTGTAGTCGAGCTGTAGTCGAGGTGTAGTCGAGCTGTAGTCGAGCTGTAGTCGAGCTGTGTCGAGCTGTGAGCTGTAGTCGAGCTGTAGTCGAGCTGTAGTCGAGCTGTAGTCGAGCTGTAGTCGAGCTGTAGTCGAGCTGTAGTCGAGCTGTAGTCGAGCTGTAGTCGAGCTGTAGTCGAGCTGTAGTCGAGCTGTAGTCGAGCTGTAGTCGAGCTGTAGTCGAGCTGTAGTCGAGCTGTAGTCGAGCTGTAGTCGAGCTGTAGTCGAGCTGTAGTCGAGCTGTAGTCGAGCTGTAGTCGAGCTGTAGTCGAGCTGTAGTCGAGCTGTAGTCGAGCTGTAGTCGAGCTGTAGTCGAGCTGTAGTCGAGCTGTAGTCGAGCTGTAGTCGAGCTGTAGTCGAGCTGTAGTCGAGCTGTAGTCGAGCTGTAGTCGAGCTGTAGTCGAGCTGTAGTCGAGCTGTAGTCGAGCTGTAGTCGAGCTGTAGTCGAGCTGTAGTCGAGCTGTAGTCGAGCTGTAGTCGAGCTGTAGTCGAGCTGTAGTCGAGCTGTAGTCGAGCTGTAGTCGAGCTGTAGTCGAGCTGTAGTCGAGCTGTAGTCGAGCTGTAGTCGAGCTGTAGTCGAGTTGTAGTCGAGCTGTAGTCGAGCTGTAGTCGAGCTGTAGTCGAGCTGTAGTCGAGCTGTTCGATTTAGTGGCAATGAGGCGGATCAGTCAGCGAGGAGTCGTATGTGGGCTTGTGTTGGTGTGTGTTTATGTGCGTGTATGGTGTGCATGAACATGTGTGTGTGTGTGTGTATATGTGTGTCTGTGTGTGTGTATGCTTCGTGTGTGTGTTTGCGTTTGTACGTATGTGAAGGTGTTTGTGTATGTAATCGGTTACGATATTATGGCATCACGAACACAAGACGCATTCAGCACTACGTTTTGATAAACGTATGAACTGGTTATGGTGCTTCGGCATCGCAAACGTATACTTTCACAATATCACATCACTCACGTATGGCTGCTTTTTTGGTTGGCACAGCATTGCTGTGGCAAACTCATAACTGAATGTACAGCACATGGTTCTCTGACATATATGTTTCAGTTATTACTGGAAAGCAACGCTATAAGTCACAAAATGAAATATGTTTCGGACCTTTCCCTATTTGGCCACCAACTGGAGTGTGTCGCTGTTCTCAAGCGGATTGGCGGACCTGAGAACAATTCAAACCGTGAATGCCGCGAAAGCGTCAAGTTTGTGTGCATGACTGAAAATGAACAATGCTCTACAAGCTCATACGAACGAGTTACTAGAAGGGAACCCTCCTGAAACAAATCGATACGATTAAGTAATCTCCTGTGAAGTCATACGAAAAACAATCACCAGAGTAAAGTCGTCCCTCTGACGTCATCCAGTGTCGACCGATAGGTGGACGTGTCATGACGTCAGTTGGCGGGCGGCATCAGCTCATAGCGTCACCTGGTGTCGACAGGCAGGTGGAGGCTTCTCGCCAGCAGCTGGCGCGGCTGAAGCAGCTGATGACGGCCGTGGAGGAGGCGCACGCGTCTGGCCAGCGTCTCTCTGACGCCGTGCCGCACCAGCTGACCGAGCTGCTGGCCAGCGTCAACCAGCTGGAGAAGCAGCCGGCCGAGTCGGACGATGCGCAGCCGGCCGGCGGCGAGGGTGCCGAGTCGCAGGCCATCGTCCAGCCGGACTGCGACAGTCAGAGGTAATCACCGGCCACTGACGTCCAGCCGGACTGCGACGGTCAGAGGATAGCCACTGGCCACTGACGTCCAGCCGGACTGCGACAGTCAGAGGTAATCACTGGCCACTGGCCACTGGCTAGTCGCCGACTGACGTCCAGCCGGACTGCGACAGTCAGAGGTAACCACTGGCCACTGGCCTCTGGCTAGTCGCCGACTGACGTCCAGCCGGACTGCGACAGTCAGAGGTAACCACTGGCCACTGGCCACTGGCTAGTCGCCGACTGACGTCCAGCCGGACTGCGACAGTCAGAGGTAACCACTGGCCACTGGCCTCTGGCTAGTCGCCGACTGACGTCCAGCCGGACTGCGACAGTCAGAGGTAACCACTGGCCACTGGCCACTGGCTAGTCGCCGACTGACGTCCAGCCGGACTGCGACAGTCAGAGGTAACCACTGGCCACTGGCCTCTGGCTAGTCGCCGACTGACGTCCAGCCGGACTGCGACAGTCAGAGGTAACCACTGGCCACTGGCCTCTGGCTAGTCGCCGACTGACGTCCAGCCGGACTGCGACAGTCAGAGGTAATCACCGGCCACTGGCCTCTGGCTAGTCGCCGACTGACGTCCAGCCGGACTGCGACAGTCAGAGGTAACCACTGGCCACTGGCCACTGGCTAGTCGCCGACTGACGTCCAGCCGGACTGCGACAGTCAGAGGTAACCACTGGCCACTGGCCACTGGCTAGTCGCCGACTGACGTCCAGCCGGACTGCGACAGTCAGAGGTAACCACTGGCCACTGGCCACTGGCTAGTCGCCGACTGACGTCCAGCCGGACTGCGACAGTCAGAGGTAACCACTGGCCACTGGCCATGGTAGTCGCCGACTGACGTCCAGCCGGACTGCGACAGTCAGAGGTAACCACTGGCCACTGGCCATTGGCTAGTCGCCGACTGACGTCCAGCCGGACTGCGACAGTCAGAGGTAACCACTGGCCACTGGCCACTGGCTAGTCGCCGACTGACGTCCAGCCGGACTGCGACAGTCAGATATAGCCACTGGCCACTGATCGGTGGCCGACTGACCGCGTCCAACGTCCACTTTTTTCCATAAACCATCTGGACTGTCGCTTTATCACATGCCCTCCACAAAGTGCATCGGATCGCAAAAACATGACCAGTTTTTAGAAAGGTGTTAAGGAAACACTAATAATTAAAGTATTTACATCTGTGGTTGTATATTGACGGTGATCTATACACAAAGCTGCGCACCTGTTTATAGGTGTCGGTGTGTAAGTCGAGATGAGTACATTATAACTGCCATTATGTTGTCTTTACTATAGGGAACGATTAAAAAACTAGTACGATGTATGGAGAAAATGTGCACTGTCTTTCGGCTCCTTGAACCATAGCGACGCCTACTTCATCACATGCACGTCTGTTCCGTAACACATTGGGGTCGTGCGGCACAGTCTAACAATCTCGGACCGTCAGCCACGACGTTGCGGTGGTTCACTGCGGGGGCATCGGTCGGCGGGGCACGGAGCATGCCTTGCCTATATTTCACTCTACTCCACTTATCTGACAGTCTCGCTCTCGGCTTCGCGAAGTGTGGCTTTTCGTCACGTTTACCGCACGCCACTGGCCTTTTGTTGCTGTTCGTCACGTTTACCGCACGCCACTGGCCTTTTGTTGCTGTTCGTCACGTTTACCGCACGCCACTGGCCTTTTGTTGCTGTTCGTCACGTTTACCGCACGCCACTGGCCTTTTGTTGCTGTTCGTCACGTATACCGTACGTCACTGGCCATTGCGGCTGTTCGCCACGTTTTCCGCACGTCGCTGGCCTTTTGTTGCTGTTCGTCACGTTACCGTACGTCACTGGCCATTGCGCTGTTCGCCACGTTTTCCGCACGCCACTGGCCTTTTGTTGCTGTTCGTCACGTTTACCGCACGCCACTGGCCTTTTGTTGCTGTTCGTCACGTTTACCGCACGCCACTGGCCTTTTGTTGCTGTTCGTCACGTTTACCGCACGCCACTGGCCTTTTGTGCTGTTCGTCATGTTTACTGCACGTCAATGGCCTTTTGTTGCTGTTCGTCACGTATACCGTACGTCACTGGCCATTGCGGCTGTTCGCCACGTTTTCCGCACGTCGCTGGCCTTTTGTTGCTGCCATCTCTTTCTTGTCAGCCTTCACAATGGACGCTTCATTCTGAGAAGCGGCCAGTAAAGGCGAAGTTTCACGTTCTTGTGCTCATATTTAACTTCAGTTTGTTCAATGGATTATGCTTGGGAAAGGGATAGCGCGAGATCTGAGGTAAAATGTCGGTCACATTTCCTTCTGTTCATTTGACGTCTATTTGGCCAATCCAGATGGCATTTGGTGGGAAGTTCAATTGGGAAATGAACTTAAATGGTCCTGGCTCAAGTTACAATATCTGCATAATAATTGAGCCGATCTTTTCACAATTTTGAAGAAAGATGGCGAATGCAATGAAATTGGATATCTCCAAGTATAATAAACTTTGAGACGGTCGCAGGTGGTCAACCTTATTACGGTACCAATCTGAGGGATTCGTTCCTGCACGGGGAGGAACAACTTATCTCCCCGATATCTCTGACACTATTCGGCCGGTTTTCTTGGGTGAATCGGTAATCGCTTCCTCATGCGTTGCTATATATCTTGGTACAAACGAATTAAAGGCTAGGGCAATGACGCATGCTGGGTGGAAACAAAAGTATGCAGTGGGAAGGAGGACATTTATCTGGTAAAGCTGCTACCTCTATGATTCAAGTTCAAGTTCATATATCACGCTTGCCTATCGATCACATTAGGGTCAGAATTAGAATGTTATCTTATTTTCTGAGTTCGAAATAATTCATAGCACCCAGTATTGGCCTGACCTGAGAACTCCTCTGCCACAGTTAAAATTAAGAGCATGATGAAGGTTCAATATGTGCTCTAGATTTACAATGTCTGAATAACTGTGGCCACGTCAGCAATAAATCGCTATCGCTGTCAAAACCTGTGCAGCCAGAAAATAATCCTCAAGTGCACAAGGGAGCCAACATCGGATTGAAGCTGTACCAAAGTATCAAAGCACCTGTCAAAATTATCATACCACCTATCCAAAGTGCCACACAACCTGTCCAAAGTGTCACACCACCTGTGTGAAGTGCTACACCATTTAGGTGGTGTGACAGTCCTTTCGACCTGTCTATTGTCCTACTGGTATCCAAAGGACACCAGTAATTGTTCTTTGGACAGGTGCACCTATCTAAAATGTCACACCACCTATCCAAAGTGCTCAGCCGTGCCATTCCGTCATGGAAAATCTGCATGGTGAATGCACCTTTCCACATCCGAAGGTGGTTCACAGCTTGGGACACTGTGTCGAATCAGGTGTTGCACCGTCAGCACACTGTCATGCCCTGTTGCAGTTGCAAACCTGACCTTCTGCCGCTTGCAGTCGAGCGGTGGAGTACGTGGAGGTGCTGCGGCGACTGCAGCATTCGGTCGACTCTCTCGGCGACATTGAACACTTCGGACAGTGACGTAGTTGGTCGACTCGCTCGGCGATGGTGACATCCTGGACAGTGACGTGGTTGGTCAACTCGCTCTTTACTGAACTAGCGATCGGAAAAGTGCGTCTGTGTGGAGTGTAAGCTCCATCGGCTGTCTGTGTGGGGTGTAAGCTCCGCCGGCTGTCTGTGTGGAGTGTAAGCTCCATCGGCTGTCTGTATGGAGTGTAGACTCCGTCAGCTGTCTGTGTGGAGTGTCTTCGCTGCGTCTGATGATTCATCAGATGCAGGGCCTCTGAGCTATTAACAGGCGCTGCGGAGCGAGCGGGATCCAATGGACCGGAACAGTCCCACTGTGCCCGTTGTCTTCCCAGGGGTAGTAGTGTGCTAGCTTGCAGTGTAATCGTGAATATTCACTGAATCAGAAAACGTCGGAATTTGTACATTTTTTTATCTGTGAACGAATTGCTCCACATCTGGAAAGCAACGAATGACGAATATTTTATCTCCGTGAACCGACCGAACCTTCGATAAAGACACTTCTGGTGACAGAAGTGTCACTAATTGAGTAATTAAGCTTCGCTTGCATATTATTGAATACGAACTTAAGAATAAATTCACAAATTATTGGTGTGGCCCAATGCATGGATACAACAATGCATGCCGTCGATTTAGTTGCTTGGACTTACCCCATGGGCCACTCATGTTCAAACCGCAATAGGTTGGTGGGGCAAAGGTAAAGATGCTGGACTCAGGTTCCACTAAAAGCGTAGGAAGCTCCACCCCCGATGCAGAACATTCTTCCATCAATATTATACCTTTAATGTCAGCAAATCACCGCATGAGCTCACCACTGCAGTAATATATGTAACTTGAAGGACTGCATTTCCAGAATTGGTGGGGGCAGGTTTGGAGGTAGAAATGTGAACAAAAGTGATACTTACGATGCACTATGCCGAATAAGAGGACATTTATACCCACCTGTAAAAGATGGCTCGTGTCGACCACAATTCATTACAGCCATGACACTATAACTGACCAGGGGCTGCCTTCTGAATGCCACGAACTTGAGTGCCTTGTGTAAATTGTCTTCTGCAAACCCTATATCCACTATTAATTGTGTGGCACAATGCATCCAACAGCCTTTCCATTCATTATACTATTCCAGTATTCTACGTGCAAAAAGTTAAGCACTTCACGATCTGCCCACTCTCCCTGCTCGCTTTCCCCTTAACAATGTTGGCGCCCGCAATCCGCGGCGTGATCGGAGGTGTTGACCATGCTACGCATGTCTTGACCATGCTACGCATGCGCCGAGTGTGCGTGCAGCGTCGATAACTTTTCAAGCTCTCTGGACAGTCTTTGAGAACCCTTCTTGCAGTTAATTCGAGAACTTTTCGAATCTTGGTTGAATAAACACTCTCGTGGGATTCTCAGAATCGCCACAATAATGTCTCGGAGATCATGCATAATTATCATGGAGTAGTCAGATCGGGATGTCTTTGTCAAACACCTTTCATAGATGCTTTCTGAACGTGTTGTCCGTGTACTCTCGAGGCTACACTGAAGATCGAGCACGGCTAACACGTGGCTGACACTAAGTTCAGGCGCTCAGGTTTCCAAGACTATCCAGAGTCGATGAAGCCGCGTCAATTCTGTAGGTGGAACACGCGCACCACGCGCCTGCCTTCAGCTGCAGGACGCTCATAGTTTAATAGCCTGGCACTGGTGCAGGTCCCACATGCGACTCCAGTTGGCAAACTTGGAAGCTGAAGTTGGGCGTGAGATCATCACGCATGTCGCTCGTCTCGTCTGGTGCAGACTCGAAAGTCAAAGGACTCGACTGCTCAACATGTATTGACTGCAGGTCAACTTGAAACACATAATGGCATTACACACTATGTCATCATTGCTCACAACGGTCCCCGAGGCTAGGCTGTACTATTTGCAGTAGGCATGCATACAAACACTGAGATATGCCTAAAGCACTTCACTAAATACAGGTATGCTAGCCACAGTACTGTCCGACCATATAAACCAGCCAGCCACGCACGTGATACTCGCTAGCGAAACCGCCTCAACATGCTCTGGTGAACGAAGGAAAATAGTTACTCCTTTACAAAAGTACCTTTTGATTACATTCACTCAGCGTTTCGGCGAGGCAGACATACGAATGGAGCCTCCACTGTGCTTCAAAGCGACCTCAAACCAGCGCCGAGCCCTTGGTAGACTGACTCACAATACCCACCGACTCACAAGATCCACTGACTCACAGGACCCACCGACTCACAAGACCCACTGACTCACAGGACCCACTGACTCACAAAACCCATGACTCACAGAACCCACTGACTCACAGGACCCACCGACTCACAGAACCCACTGACTCACAGGACCCACTGACTCACAGAACCCACTGACTCACAGAACCCACAGACTCACAGGGAGCAGCCCAGGCGTGGCGACAGCGCATCGTGCCCACATCACCAGCACATTCATATTCGCACCTGGAGCCTTTTCCTCGCACCTGATACTCGGCATCAACACCACCGTGTTCGCACCTGGGACCCTTAACTCGCACCGTACCCCAGCTTCCTGTTCGTAAGCGCATACCGAAGGTCATGCGAGTACTTCCAGTGCATTGACCTATGTTGGGTGCGTTCATCAGCAATCAGAGTTGAGTGAGGGCCAACCAACCCAGGCAACAGCCGACTGTACTTCTTACAAGCCTCCTTATATGTCAGGTAGTGGCGGTGAGGAGTACGCAAAGCAGGTAGCTGTTTGCGAATACTGGACACTGGATTCGATAGTGTCGAGCAAAAAAGTTGACTCGTCATTCTTAAGCACAAAACATTTTGAGTTCATTGTTATGTGGTGTTAGGGTCCCCTTTTAGAATTTGTGAAGTATTTTGGGATCGTGACGGCTAGATTTGTCATCTGCAGCTTATGCACCGCTACCCTTTTAGGGCTGATCTCATAACAGCAACATGTTAATAGTCACGGTTTTCCAATGCACAAATGCAATTATCAGAAGTCGAAAGCAATACGAGCTTTCATGCAATGTAGCATGAACGAGAACTTGACATTTCAGTTGATGTCAGAGTTGAGTGAAATTGTTTCGAAGAAATCGCTGCTGCACTTAAACAAGCTTTATCACGCACTTGATGCCAATTTTATTCTGGGGTAATTGGCCACTCCCGTAAAGTTTGGAGTGAAATGTTTTACTGAGCTATTGGTATATCGATTACCTCCGTCATTATCGTTGATGAGATAAGCTAAACCTATTCAATTGTTTGTGTTCCAAGATCAAAAGAAACTTTGTGATGCAACCATAGGGACAAATCCTACTAGATCAGCAGGATACCCATGAGTCATAGTGGCAAGTTCCTATGTATCGACTTGGTACATCAACAGGATATTGTAGCTGTTGATGACCGTCTGCAGAGCCAATTGCTGGGTAGCTAAGCTGTTTGTCATCCATGCAACATATGCAATTTGAATTCCTCATAGCGATGCATGCTGAAGAGGAGAACGATGAAGTGTTGAGCGCCCTGTACATTACCCTGGCCTGCCGTTGCCCTTCCCTTCTTACAATGGGTTCGTTGTGAATTCGATGCTGTTAATGCGAAATACACCGCAAAGCTATTGGTGAAGAGCTTGACCATCATAATTATTTCGATGTGGACATAAGGCGTACAAACCTTGCTTCATGTTCATCACTTTAACAACAGCAAGCGAAAGAGATGAGAATCTAGCGAGTTACGGCTGGATACCAAGTCTGGCGTCGAATGGCCTCGACACGGAAACGCTGAAAGAAATATCTCCCAATGTTTCTACTTCAATTTTACGAGGCAAGGGCAAAAGCAAACGTCTGCTTGTATTGATAGGTTGTGTTATGTAGGTTTGGAATAATTTTGGCTTACGAAACCTCAGAGATGCATCTCTCAACCTCAGATAAACGAATATATTCTGTCATTTTCATCAATGACTTCATCATCGTGATAGTTAATCCCAGCTCCCTGAGATCTTTGTAGCAAGGCATTTGAAACAGCTCGAAAACTGACAACGAACGAAACTGGCAACGATGAGGCACGGTGTACTTGAGAGATGTTGGCTAGCCACAGGTCACTAATCAGCCAAAACAGTACCCAGACTGAATGAGGAACCTCCATGCATATTTTACATTTCCATTGTTCGGCATGACAGGTCATAATCCAGTGCTCAACTGACCCGTCTCGTAATCCAAAGGTTTTGATTCTCTGATCGCTGAGGGCGATGACTGCTGGATTCGCCAGGGTCATTCGGCGTAAGGAAGCGATGACACTGCGTGACAAGTGGGCTCACTGGATGATTTTTTCCGGCGCGAAGGAGAGTCTCCGGCGCCATGGAAAAGCCGTTAGGCGAGGCTTTATGACGACATAACCCGCGCCGCCAGGCACCATCCAATCAGCAGAGACGACGTGGTGGAGCCCTGGGACTAGTCCAACACCGCCGCTGTCTTTCTATCGCGATGCATATTCCATTCGCCTGTCTACACGTAAAAAGCCGCCCGTCAACTTGAAAAACAAATGCAATCGTTAGAGCGTACGCCGTCTTGGCTGAGTCTGCGTAGACTCATCATCGGGAAAATGGAGAGAGGCGACAGTCAGCGGATAACATTCGAGACTCAGCTGATGAAGTTGCCAGCGAACACCGAGCGGAGACGAACTGAATGCGTTGTAGAAGAACTAAATGGTTTGAGGTATTATTGCCAGCATTGAGGCACGGTTGTTTAGCGGGCATCATGTGATACTATATTTGTTTAATACAACGAAGAATGGCTCTTCAGTGCTCCTGGATTTTAGACATTGCGTGATAAGAAATATACGACCTTCAATATACCAGGAGGTGCTGAGTTTACATCAAAAGTAACGTTAGGGATTATACTGTATTACTCAACGTTTCGGCCAGTGGCCATCTTCAGGCCGCTCCTGACGATGGCCACTGGCCGAAACGCTGAGTAATACAGTATCATCGCTAACGTTACTTTTGATGTAAACTCAGCACCTCCTGGTATATTAAAGGTCGTATATTTCTTCTCACACGATACTATATTTGGCAAGTATTATGTGATATTTTATCGAGCATGAACTTCTGTGAATATTTCTCCGCTCATAGCAGCATAAACTCGCGCATTCAAACTTGCAGCACCCCACCGACGTTTGCGCAAGCAAAACCAAGCAAGCTCTCAAACAGAGCGTGCAGCGGGAAGCGGGGAGGGTGAAGCGGCAGCCGACTCCTTAATAGCCTGGAAGAGGTTTGAGAGGATCCCCAGACAAATTATCGGACTCCAGCCTCTTTCTATAGCACGCGATGATGACGCCGAACTTCCTGGAGGGACTCCGTATAGCCTGGCCTCTTCTGGAAAATAATTCGTTCAAGCCCTTCGCAGCTCGCACCCACGAACAAGTACGTACTTATATCATCCATACAGGCAGGGACACGTCAACACCCAGACACATCCACACATCAACACATATCCATGGACCCTCCCGTACACGTACACAGCTCATTGCTTAATTCGCTGTCTGCCAGGCACAATTACTGAGTTTTGTGCTGCTAGAACACAGCCAAATTACCAAGTTTACCGGTCAGTCAGTTAACCTTGCCACGATAATGGCCAGAATAAATGGAGAATATCCTCCCAAAAATGGGTTTCACATGGAAATCGGCGCATGCGAGGCTGGTTGTTAACACACACAAATTTATGTTATGATTTCTGGGAACTCGTGTACCTGATTCTTCTTCCACCACAAGCATAAACGAGACTCAAGCTGTTAAAACTGACTTCACCTATGGTTCGAGACTTACGGCAAATTACAATAGTTCCACAATCAGGTCCTTCTTTATCTTGGAAAAAAACACATCCAGCCTTCATCAGTTCATTATCAGTCCAATCGTTTTGACAACCCCGACCATATAGTCAGGCAAATGCATGCTTTCCTGTATGG
Organism: Imbricaverruca yamaguchii; assembly: GCA_034440575.1. Taxonomy (NCBI): domain Eukaryota; kingdom Metazoa; phylum Arthropoda; class Thecostraca; family Neoverrucidae; genus Imbricaverruca; species Imbricaverruca yamaguchii. The sequence continues at coordinate 1,495,478 of JAOTOL010001661.1, forward strand.
TCTAGGTGGACAAGTAACCTTTCGGAGCCCATTCCTCCAATGCGAGCTGTTTATGACAGCAAAGAAGTGTACCAGGAACAGAAGTTTAGCAAGAAGTGTAGCAAGAAGTGCAACATCTTCCACATTCAACTCTATGAATCAGTCTGTCACTCCTGTAACCTGTACCTATGTCAACTATGACAGCTGTAGTAACGATCAGTAACTTCTGTTGTGGACTGAAATCAGAAGCAAAGCTTCTCTAAAATAATTTGAGCAAGGAGCGAACTTATGAGTGATTTCGGTGCCTATCTAGTCCTTGATAGGCACAGTTACGACCACAAGTGCAATTTTTAGGGTGACATTTATTCGGTTCACCCCGGTTTATCATTCACGGCGAAGATCATCAGCGTGAAGCTCCCAAATTCTCTCAAAAGAGTGAGGATCCACTCGTGATGAACAAAAACTGTTCAATTAAGCCTAGCGAAGAACTTCGTCCGTGGTTTTCTGTCGAACTAGACCAAAGTTTATACGGTTACAAGTCATGCTATAACTTGGAAGGAGCAAAGGTGGTAGGTACTCAGCTACACCAATGCTGGGGGGGGGGGAGGCTCTAGGCGCGTCCACTGCCATGGTCATATTGCTGCTACACCGATGCAATTTTCGGCATCAATCATCGTTTACTTCTGCTATGTCGATTAGTTCTGTAATCACGCACCGCGATGGCGAGCAAACAAAAAGCGGGAGCCATTAGTACGCAGGCAGCCAAGGTCCATCAACCAACAGTCGTCCGATTCTCATCGGGTCGGGGCGGGCGCCTGACTCCGGCGCCGCTGCCTGCCGTGAGGCCGCCGCGCCCCGGCAGACGGTCGTCGTTTGTACACATTGACGAGGGCGCGCTCGCACGACGCACGACGCACGACGCACGACGCACGACGAGGCGCCAGGCGTGTGGCGCGCGCAGACGAGGCGCCCGGCGCCGGCGGCGGGCGAGCGGGCCGGCCACCCGAGACGAGACGACACGCAACAGCTGACGGCTACGGCACGGCGCGCCGGCCGCCGCCCGGCTCGTCACGCTCACTAGCCATGTATATGTGTGGGGTGTCCGTGTGTGCAGCACGTGTGTGCAGGCCGGCGGCGGCTCAGTCGCCGTTCAGCCGGTGCCACTGCACGACCGTCTGGCGCGGCTTGACGATCATGTCCTGCCAGTGTTTCACCTCCGACTGGCCGGTGCCGCCCTTCCCTGGCGGACAGGACAGCGTCGCTTAGCAACCGGCGATGGCGGCGTCACTCGGTGGCCGGCCAGAACAGAGGCACGTGACAGCAGGCCAACGGAACAGAGGCACGTGACAACTGGACAACCACCGGAACAGAGGCACGTGACAACTGGCAAACCAGACCAGAGGCAGTTGATAGCTGGCGAACAGGACAGTTTCATTAGACAACTGGCGAACAGAACAGCTTCATTTGACAACTGGCGAACAAAACAGCTTCATTTGACAACTAACGAACAGAACAGCTTCATTTAACAACTGGCCAACGGAACAGAGGCACGTGACAACTGGCGAGCAGAACAGCCTCAGTTGACAACTGGCGAACAGAACAGCTTCATTTGACAACTGGCGAACAGAACAGCCTCAGTTGACAACTGGCGAGCAGGACAGCCTCAGTTGACAACTGGCGAGCACGACAGCGTCAGTTGACAACTGGCGACTAGGACAGCATCAGTTGACAACTGGCGAACAGAACAGCTTCAGTTGACAACTGGCGAAGGAAAATCAGTAAAACAGGAAGGAAAAAAAAATTGACAACTGGCGAGCAGGACAGCATCAGTTGACAACTGGCGAGCAGGACAGCCTCAGTTGACAACTGGCGAGCAGGACAGCATCAGTTGACAACTGGCGAGCAGGACAGCGTCAGTTGACAACTGGCGAGCAGAACAGCGTCACTTAGCAGCCGGCAAACATGGCGGTTGTTGAAATTTACTGGCAACATCGGCGTCATTTACCAACTGGAGACCAGCACAGTGTAACGTGACAGGGAGCCAGGACAGAACCACTCAACAGCCGGCTTGGCTGATGCGCGCTATTCAGTTGTAGATTCCATGTCACGGAGCAGTTTACAGACTGCATGCAGTGCCCCGCCCACCGTGAACACCGTGAACTTTGGCCAGCAGGTCTCCTTAACCTCAGCCATTCGCGGTACTGCTGAGCAGTCGTGTGATCAATATACGAATAGCGGTGGGCGGCCGGGTCCTCTACTCGCAAACTGATGACAGAAACACTTCGTGCCATGTGGTGGCTTAGCTCAACGCTTTTAACCAAATACTCGGTCAGCTTAGTGAGTACAAATGTCGACTGCCGAAAAGTTAATCCGGGAGAGCTGTACATTTCAGATGCGATAACTACTGACGCAAAGGTGGCACGATATATATAGCGATTCATTCTAAGCTTCATTTCTAATCGTCGTGCAAACAATGGACCGTCGTATACGTGATTCGACCTTCCACTCTAAATGAGCAGCTACGGATGCATCCTACTAATACCTGATGGTTTATATGACGAAAACACAGAACATGAGTGAATTGAATAGGTCATATATGTCAGTGAGATGTTATTCCAATGCAAAATGAAATGTTTCAACATTCCACCGTTTCGGGGATCTCGGGTAGGAAATTTGGTTACAGTAATAGCATGTGGCACAATTTTGTTTGCAACCGCCTTCAATCGTTATATTCAGTGTATCCTTGGCAGCAAAAAAAAAAAATCCACCAACAGCAAAACGGACGCAAAGGGTACGTGACAATTAAACAATGAGACATCAGCGGCTCCACTAGACAACGTTGAGCACCACGAAATCTTTCGAGCGAAAGTTTGCTTCAGGGCATTTTCACCCGCCGAGGCGCCCAGCTGTTTGTATGCTACTGATTGTAGTATATGGTTTTGAATAACAGCAGGGGCTAAAAGCTTCGCATCGTTCGGTCCAACCAAACGTGAACTCAGAGCACCGGAAGTGCCTTTTGTTGATGGCTGTTATGAAGTGATTTTTCGGCGAATGTGCTGCAGGGGTCGATCGTTAAATAACGACTGGGGAAGGTTGTGGATGGCCTCATTCATCATAATTTATTTTAACATGGCGTCAGCTTGTACAAAGGCGCGCAGTAAGCGAAGGAAGGGCGTGTCGTGATCGTGATGTGACGATTTCGGTGGGTGCATCTATAAAGATGAAGAAAAATATAGACTTGCAGACTTACTATTTTTACTTCCACTCAATGGGGGATAAATGGCAAGCAAGAAAGTACACCATTTCACAACTTGCAAACCTTGTGCTCCTAGAGATACACCATGGTGTTTCTATGGATGATGGCTCCATTGCTCAAGCATTATACCTACTGCCATCTCACATCTGGGTTTGGAGCCATTTCGGTACAATTCGAGGCGATGCAAATAGTGCATCTTTAGCTTTTTAAAGAAGATGGTGCGATTTGGTTTAAATGCAGAATGTGTTGTCTGTCTGAAATCACAGTAATTCCACCGTCGAATGCAGCTTGAGAGCACTTGTCCCAATATTTCTGTTTGTTCGTGGAAGACCATATAAACATTTGGTATGACATGAAGAACGAGGTTGCTGTGTTGCTGTGAAGTAGCACCAGACATGGAAAAAGGTGTGACATCAGTGTCGCTTAGCAAGTGGAATGTATGGATAGAACAGCATAGTTACACCACGATGATAACGGAATAGCAGACTCTGACACACAATGACCATTGTCTTCAAAATACCAAACTTGCCACAGATGTTCCCTGCCAAGCTGTTACAGCCCTGCGGGTGGGTGCAGTGCAACTATGCTCACTGTGAATAGGATGGTATTTCCGTAGCGTAGGCCGGCTGAGGAGTCATTTTGGGGGATATATGAAGAACACAATTTATTTGGAATGAGAAAAGGACAGCGAAATCGACCAGTGTTTTAAATTTTGGCCCCCACATTTTTTTCTTCAAATTTCAAAATTTTTGGGTTTTCAAGTTGTCTTTAATCTTCCTTTCCCAATGGGTAGAGCAGACCGAGAAACGTTGTTGGAAGTCAACTTGCCATAATAAAAAATGCTTACTTTAGCCAGAATCCTCTATTTGAACTGCAATTTTGCAAATACGCTGAAAATTTCATTACAATATCTATATCCGTCAAAGCGTGACGACTGGTTGAACTTTTTTGGAGATGACCTCACTTGACCTTGACTAATTCGTTGACCCTAGATGATCTGACTTCAAAATTTTGAAACATCGTGCCAAATTGATGTGGGAAAAGGTATGCCAAATTTGGGCGCGCTGCCGCGCGCCGTTCATCTACTATCCGCGAAAAACCTGAGGGGGGGGGGCGGGACGGTTGAGGACCCCCCGAGACGGGATGGGTTAAATGGAAAACGTTTGGCACATTTTGATGCGGCGCGTTTTCGATATTTTAAGAATAAAACTTTCGAGAGTTTGCAAAACTCGAACGAGTACCAACGATGGATACTGCACCGCCGTGTTTGTGATATCAGCAAGGCATCGCTATCTCCCCACCGCTAGATATACTTGCAAACAGCATAGGTGCAAGAAGACATTTGCCTGGGCGATACACGATAATAGCAAGGGTTGATAATTGTCTTCAGCGCGGCTTCAATGACTATGCTGTAGATAGCTACTAATGCATCCTGAATGCAAATTTGATATAGCTAAGGCGCCAGAACACGACTCAGACAAGCTAAGAGGCTTTGAATGGGATCTGTCTGCTGATAACGTTCCGTGGTATTCTGCTCATCTTTCATGTAAAGAAATTGGTAACGATTACACGGGATCCATGTTCAGTGCAATCGTAAGCGTACAACCAGGGGACCAGGGCTTACCTGAAATGACTCGGGAGCTCAAGCAGATTCAAACTCGATATCATTTAGTGTACGCCCGTATGCTTAATATATCAGGTGGAAATGATCCAGGGATGCTCGAGCACCCCCACGCGCGATCAGTTGATGGAAAACTAATACGAACGATGATGAAGGCCGGTTGCATGAATTTGCTGCCAGCCACCAGCTACGTGGCACAAATCAACCAAGGGACGACTTTGACGGCGCATCGTCCCGTCCTTCTCTTATGATGCTGTTATGTCACTAGTCAAAATTCATTGGTGGGTAGGTAAGTCACAAGGCGCAATCTGCGCTGGTGGTTAGCGTCAAGGCAGGAATCCGCAATGCATGAATCCGTAAATTCAGGAAATTCACTTATCGCCCCGCGACGGTTTTGCCAGTAGTGAGTGGCCATAATGTTGGGACGTGAACCTACACGAACACTTCCAAGTCTTTTTGCAATTATCCGGCTGATAATAAACGAAGCAAAAATGGTCATCGTATTCTCTGAAGTGTATTCTCTCCAGTGTACCACACGAAGCCTAACTGGTTGGTGTGGTTTGACACTGGTTTGATAACTTTATCAAAAGAATACAGGAAGCCACTTAGCCAGCCGGCGCTCTCACTTTGTGGCCGCCGCTTATCGTGGGACGCAGAGAGGAGGCCCCGTCATTTCAGGCTCCCCAACTGACAACACCAGTCAAATTCCCTGTTACCAGTCACCTTTCGCAGACAACACAGCCCTCCCACCCCACCTCAGTCAGTGCCTTGGGAAGCCATTGACTCTGCATTCTACGGTTATTGGAAGCAAGTTGTTTATCAAGCTTGAGAAGTGGAAACTTTTCAATAACCTCCCATCCTCACACCTCCCCCCAGCCCAGACGATCCCGTCGGGGCTTCCGTCGGCTTAGGGTTCCATCAGATTAGGAGCATCCGTCAGCTTCCGCTCACTTTCCAGGGGCAGGATATTGTCACAATTGTGTCAGAAAATGTTCATTGAAATAGTGATGAAATTCGCCAGTCAGCTTATAGACAGGCCGTCATGTCAGCATAGTGCCCACTAATGAGGCAAACAGTTGTGGGTTGTACATTTTGCGATTTGCTATCGAAAGAAATCTATTTTCTATTCAAATTATGGAGTAAAAGCGTATTCTTCCGAGATAAAGTATGAATTCCCATCGCGAATTCATAGCATCTTAACTTATTCTTTTTCCGTGAGTTAAATGGCATTATTGCATGCAGAATTTGAAGGCACGCGCAAACGAATCTCAAAATGAACCAGCGGCCAGGGCCCCGATAAGCTTATTTTGCAGCAGTAAAGTAGTACGTCTGCAATGAGCTCACCACTAACACTGCGGACGGCTCAGCGGCGTTCGCCGAGGCGCCCGTAGGGGTCGCGGTCGTTCGCCGAGGCGCCCGTAGGGGTCGCGGTCGTTCGCCTAGGCGACGGTAGGGATCGCGGTCGTTCGCCTAGGCGCCGGTATGGGTCGCAGTCGGTCGCCTAGGCGCCGGTAGGGGTAGCGGTCGTTCGCCTAGGCGCCGGTAGGGGTCGCGGTCGTTCGCCTAGGCGCCGGTAGTGGTCGCGGTCGTTCGCCTAGACGCCGGTAGGGGTCGCGGTCGTAAAAGTCACGGCGGCCCAATACGGTTTCATAAATCAAGACAACGGGAATATTCGCTGCAGGTAGCAATGCAGAAGCTATGCTGAAGCTGGCGGAGCCGGAGCTGCGTTGAAGCCATTTATTTTCATGCAACACGGCGTAGGCTTAATGGTAAGCTTCTCCATGAAATTGTTCGTGGAGCCACTGTTTTCTGTTTGTTGGTTTGCTGCATCCATGAATGTACAAGGAATTGTCATAGGGAATTCGGTGGACTTGTATTCTGTATTTTGCAGATATTAGCTTCTACAAGGATTGCATCCTTGTCACGTAATGAATGTCGCGGAAATTCCTCCAACCGTTGAGTCTTTCTGCGGATTTTCCTCCGGAAATATCGTAACCTTATGCAACGTAATGTGAAGCATTATTTTAGAAAAGATCCTGATGTTTTCTTTTTCAAGCGCCACAGAGCAGTTCTACACGAGGTGCCACATTGAGCGACGCATAGCCTGAGGGCGTGGATTTAGGACACGGAACAAATAAAAGAAGCCACGCTGCAGTAAATCAATGTGGCCCAGCTGAAGCCTCCCGGCGGTCCTGTGACACGCCGCCATCCCGCACAATAAGTGTCAGCGAGGGAGCGGGGATGGCTCTGTCGGGAGTGGAGCGGCGAACACGAGCGGGTGGAAGCCATAGCCACTTTCGGTAGGAGAGCAGGGAGCACGGGCCGGCGCCGGTGATGGTCTCTGTCAGTGGTGGAGCGGAGAGCTCGGACCGGTGGCGGTGGTGGACACTGTCAGTGGTGGAGAGGAGAGCACAGACCGGTGGCGGTGGTGGACACTGTCAGTGGTGGAGCGGAGAGCACAGGCCGATAGCGGTGGTGGACACTGTCAGTGGTGGAGAGGAGAGCACAGACCGGTGGCGGTGGTGGACACTGTCAGTGGTGGAGAGGAGAGCACAGGCCGATAGCGGTGGTGGACACTGTCAGTGGTGGAGAGGAGAGCACAGGCCGGTGGCGGTGATGGTCTCTGTCAGTGGTGGAGCGGAGAGCACAGGCCAGTGGCGGTGATGGTCTCTGTCAGTGGTGGAGCGGACAGCACAGGCCGGTGGCGGTGGTGGTCTCTGTCAGTGGTGGAGCGGAGAGCGCGGGCCGGTAGCGGTGGTGGACACTGTCAGTGGTGGAGCGGAGAGCACAGGCCGGTGGCGGTGGTGGTCTCTGTCAGTGGTGGAGCGAACAGCACAAGCCGGTGGCGGTGGTGGTCTCTGTCAGTGGTGGAGCGAACAGCACAAGCCGGTGGCGGTGGTGGACACTGTCAGTGGTGGAGCGGACAGCACAAGCCGGTGGCGGTGATGGTCTCTGTCAGTGGTGGAGCGGAGAGCACAAGCCGGTGTTGGTGATGATCTCTGTCAGTGGTGGAGCGGAGAGCACAAGCCGGTGTTGGTGATGATCTCTGTCAGTGGTGGAGCGGAGAGCACAGGCCGGTGGCGGTGATGGTTTCTGTCAGTGGTGGAGCGGAGAGCACAGGCCGGTGGCGGTGGTGGACACTGTCAGTGGTGGAGCGGAGAGCACAGGCAGGTGGTGGTGATGGTCTCTGTCAGTGGTGGAGCGGAGAGCTCGGACCGGTGGCGGTGATGGCCTCTGCTAGTGGTGGAGCGGAGAGCACAGGCCGGTGGCGGTGGTGGACACTGTCAGTGGTGGAGCGGAGAGCACAGGCCGGTGGCGGTGGTGGACACTGTCAGTGGTGGAGCGGAGAGCACAGGCCGGTGGCGGTGGTGGACACTGTCAGTGGTTGAGCGGAGAGCACAGGCCGGTGGCGGTGGTGGACACTGTCAGTGGTGGAGCGGAGAGGCGGACAGGTGGTGTGGTGATGGCTTCTGTCAGTGGTGGAGCGGAGAGCACAGGCCGGTGGTGGTGATGGTCTCTGTCAGTGGTGGAGCGGAGAGCACACGCCGGTGGTGGTGATGGTCTCTGTCAGTGGTGGAGCGGAGAGCGCGGGCAGGTGGCGGTGGTGGCCTCTGTCAGTGGTGGAGCGGAGAGCACAGGCCGGTAGCGGTGATGGTCTCTGTCAGTGGTGGAGCGGAGAGCACAGGCGGAGGCGGAGAGCGCGGGCAGGTGGCGGTGATGGCCTCTGTCAGTGGTGGAGCGGAGAGCACGGGCCGGTGGCGGTGATGGCCTCTGTCAGTGGTGGAGCGGAGAGCACAGGCCGGTGGCGGTGATGGTCTCGTCAGTGGTGGAGCGGAGAGCACAGGCCGGTGGCGGTGGTGGACACTGTCAGTGGTGGAGCGGAGAGCACAGGCCGGTGGCGGTGGTGGACACTGTCAGTGGTGGAGCGGAGAGCACAGGCCGGTGGCGGTGGTGGACACTGTCAGTGGTGGAGCGGAGAGCGCGGACAGGTGGCGGTGATGGCTTCTGTCAGTGGTGGAGCGGAGAGCACAAGCCGGTGGTGGTGATGGTCTCTGTCAGTGGTGGAGCGGAGAGCACACGCCGGTGGTGGTGATGGTCTCTGTCAGTGGTGGAGCGGAGAGCGCGGGCAGGTGGCGGTGATGGCCTCTGTCAGTGGTGGAGCAGAGAGCACAGGCCGGTAGCGGTGATGGTCTCTGTCAGTGGTGGAGCGGAGAGCACAGGCCGGTAGCGGTGGCGGACACTCTCAGTGGTGGGGCGGAGAGCGCGGGCAGGTGGCGGTGATGGCCTCTGTCAGTGGTGGAGCGGAGAGCACGGGCCGGTGGCGGTGATGGCCTCTGTCAGTGGTGGAGCGGAGAGCACAGGCCGGTGGCGGTGATGGTCTCTGTCAGTGGTGGAGCGGAGAGCGCTGGCAGGTGGCGGTGATGGTCTCTGTCAGTGGTGGAGCGGAGAGCACAGGCCGGTAGCGGTGGTGGACACTGTCAGTGGTGGAGCGGAGAGCGCGGACAGGTGGCGGTGATGGCTTCTGTCAGTGGTGGAGCGGAGAGCACAGGCCGGTGGCGGTGGTGGACACTGTCAGTGGTGGAGCGGAGAGCACAGGCCGGTGGCGGTGGTGGACACTGTCAGTGGTGGAGCGGAGAGCACAGGCCGGTGGCGGTGGTGGACACTGTCAGTGGTGGAGCGGAGAGCACAGGCCGGTGGCGGTGGTGGACTCTGTCAGTGGTGGAGCGGAGAGCACAGGCCGGTGGCGGTGGTGGACACTGTCAGTGGTGGAGCGGAGAGCACAGGCCGGTGGCGGTGGTGGACACTGTCAGTGGTGGAGCGGAGAGCACAGGCCGGTGGTGGTGATGGTCTCTGTCAGTGGTGGAGCGGAGAGCACAAGCCGGTGGTGGTGATGGTCTCTGTCAGTGGTGGAGCGGAGAGCACAAGCCGGTGGTGGTGATGGTCTCTGTCAGTGGTGGAGCGGAGAGCGCGGGCAGGTGGCGGTGATGGCCTCTGTCAGTGGTGGAGCGGAGAGCACAGGCCGGTAGCGGTGATGGTCTCTGTCAGTGGTGGAGCGGAGAGCACAGGCCGGTAGCGGTGATGGTCTCTGTCAATGGTGGAGCGGAGAGCACAGGCCGGTAGCGGTGGCGGACACTCTCAGTGGTGGGGCGGAGAGCGCGGACAGGTGGCGGTGATGGTTTCTGTCAGTGGTGGAGCGGAGAGCACGGGCCGGTGGTGGTGATGGCCTCTGTCAGTGGTGGAGCGGAGAGCACAGGCCGGTGGCGGTGATGGTCTCTGTCAGTGGTGGAGCGGAGAGCGCTGGCAGGTGGCGGTGATGGTCTCTGTCAGTGGTGGAGCGGAGAGCACAGGCCGGTAGCGGTGGTGGACACTGTCAGTGGTGGAGCGGAGAGCACAGGCCGGTGGCGGTGATGGTCTCTGTCAGTGGTGGAGCGGAGAGCACAGGCCGGTGGCGGTGGTGGACACTGTCAGTGGTGGAGCGGAGAGCGCGGGCAGGTGGCGATGGTGCCTCTGTCAGTGTCAATGCCGTCCAGTCTCTGAGGTAGTAGTTGTATTGAGTTGTATCAGCCTACCACCTTCTCAGTGATATCGGGTGTTTACGTCCTTATAGATTAGTTGAGTAGTGGTGGTCCGGATGGTGCCGGAACGTGGTTGGGAGTGGGATCGGATCATCGCCGTTCGTTTAACAATGCAAGAACATACGCATATATCATGCACTATCATACATATGGCTTTTGTTTTGTTTTGTTTTGTTTTGTTTTGTTTCTGGCCTTCAGTTGTTTGTAGTCTTTGTTTGTTTTTTGTTTAAAACCATTATTGTTTTTTTTTGTTTATTTGTTTTTACCTTGCACGTCAAGGGCAGAGTTTAGAGAGAGTAGGTGAAGGAGTTGCTCGAATGTTTAGTGTCGGGCGGTTTTGGCACAGGTGTTTGTCCTCCACCACAAGGACAAACACAGGCAATTGGTTTATTGTCCTTGGAGGTGGTCCTTGTTTTGTTGGTTGATAGTTTTGCAGGTGCCTGGGTAGTGGGTGAGGTCTTGCCTGGGTTGTTGCATTTGTTGTCTGAGTATGCATCTGAATCTGTGATTGGCACGAGTTGGTTGTGTTTTTTTTTTTTCGCCGTGCGAGTGGTGCTTGTGGGCGTGGGAGGGGTGATGGCTTGTGCCATTCGCGGTGTGGTATTGGAGGTGGATCCTGTGCTTGTGCGGTATTCTGAGTTGTGGGCTGTGGCCTAATGATGATTGTCGGGTCTGTCTGAGTCTCTCTGGAGCATTCGGTGGATTATAGTGGAGTAGTCGTGTAAGATGTGTTTGTTTGTGTGGACGGCTCTTGGCGGGGGGGGGCGTCGGGTACCGGTCGGTGGCCCACGCCTTTGGCCGCGACGGTGCCCAGCTTTTAAAGTGAATAAGGCGGAGCATTTCCTTCTCTTTCTTCCACCGAGGGCAGGCCCCGTCCCGGGAGCCGTGTTTTCCGCCGCGTCCGCCGCATAGCCACGTGTCGCTGCCGCATGTGTTGGCGCGGTGTGGGCCGGCACAATAAGCACAAGTGGGAATTGTGATTCACGGAGGTCTTTTTACGCCCCTAATAGTTTCCGTTGCAAAACAGTGGAACACGGCTGTGCACAGAATCGCAAAGTGTTCAGTAACCTTTCTCTCATTGTTTTCGTGTCTCACGTGGAAATTCGAACCTCAGGTCATGTGAGGTCGTTCACCTCGGTCAAGTCAAAGAGGACTATCTTTAAAAAAATGCTTGAGAATCGATAACTCATTTGCCTAAAAAATATTGAAACGAAACTTGCTACGTGAATGCAATTGGCCAGGGCCTCCAAAACATATACATATATGCATAATATATATATATACATATATACACATATATACATATATATACATATATACACATATATATATATACATATATACATATACATACATATATACATAAATACACATATATACATATATATATACATATATACATATATATACATATATACATATATATACATATATATATATATATATATATATATATATATATATATATATATATATATATATATATATATATATATATATATAATATATATAAATCATGCTACTACGCTTTGCATGTGTATCCTTTTTAGTACACATTGGGCAGGAATATACCTGGTGGGCCTCGGTTTCGCAAATGATTAACCCCTTGAGTCTTGCAGGACATTGCAATTTTATGTCATCTGGCTGAAAGCTTACAAACTACCTCCACCTTCAGTGAACTCTTGTCAAAGGAAAATTGCCGGCAAGGCGAACTACCAAGCAAACACTTTTACCACGTGCAATGTGCAGAACTTTAAAGGACCGTACTCATATCATCTTCCGAGATGGTGCGGGCGTCTAGCTGATAACATTGTATATAACGGCCATTACGGTCGCAGTCGAGGAAGCCGATCTGGATGTAATGAATACATAACGCTAAGCTGAGGCCATTGAGGCTCGTTTGAAATACCACCCATAGTTCAGTGGTACTACGTTAGGATGTGGCACAGTAGTTGGTCTCTGATGTGCATGCTGACTTAACATTCTCTTCGTGCTGGGGAACCAGGCTTTAGCACTAAGTCTATACTTGCATGTTATTCTGCCTGAGCGTGGTTGTACGTACCACAACAGCACATAGAGAAAGCGATCGTACACATCACACATACATCTGAAGTCAACTCAAACCTGCCATGGTCTGTGGCCAGCCAGAACTGCTGTGTGGCCAGCCAGAACTGCTCGTCACTCAGAAATACTATGACCTGAGACCAGCCAGGGTCTGGATGGCGCTGACCCATTAGGTCATGCAATGCAATGCAACTGGCTTTTTCAGGTAATGCAAGGGAGAGCAATGAGCGCAATTACTCGCTGATTAGGCATGATCACATTCACGTCGAAGATGTTGAAAGGAGGTCATAAATCCGTGGCAACGGCTAGAAATAGTCTTATCCTTCGTCTTCGTATCCAATCAACCGACCAACTCTTGTCATTCTATATGTTATAATGATGGCGGTTAGTGTAACTTAACGGGGGACTCAAAGAGGTGGTGAGAGCATCTAGTGAATACTAAGGGCCAAGTATGTCGAGCTTTGATGGTCATGAGTCACGAAAGAGAGGCATCAGTGCCTGGCCCGTGCTATCTGAGTGAACAGACCCGTGATACATTTCACGTGCACGATCAGGTGAGCGCAGATCGTTACAGAACTCGTGACGGGGGTGTAGTGCATGCCTGCCACTCTTCGTCAGGGGTCTCGTGATAGAACCAAGACACGTGACACGCATTGATGGCTCATGGAAATCCCGTACCCTAGTGCCCAGGCGGCGAGGGGGCGTCACGTTTTGTCCTTCCATGTCAAGAATCATCCAGCCAACCCTGACATAATTCGGTAGAAAGTTCAACGGAGATATGAACTTGCCTATCTCGAAATCATGAAAATCTGAGTCAGACCAGTTATGTCCACCGGGTCACGCCGTTCATCCTACGCCAAACAAAGGCCAGCTAGTGAAAATGCCACTACGCTGAGGTGGCTGGGATACAGTGGTGCACTAATATCCACCATATTTTGGTCGATAATATGATTTAAAAAAAGAAGATGACTTCTATAGGGAACTTACATATAACATCGCACAGAAAGCCATGTCAGGTAAATCGAGGTCAAACGAAGTCAATTAAACGAACGCAATGTTCACAAAGCACATTGTCTGCATCAGTCACGCACGGCACATGTACCTGCTACACAACTGTCTCGTGTCTAAATGCCCTTAGTCATGTCAATCCGGGTCAGCCGAGATCGATCCCTAGAAATGAGGAAATTTGTTTCGCATCACACTGTCTCCAGATCTAATGCATCACATAGTTTGCATAGTGATATATAGTGTGGGGCGTCAGTAGTCATATATTGTGGAGCGTCAATAGTGATATAGTGCGGATCGTCAGTGGTCATATATTGTGGGTCGTCAGTAGTGATATAGTGTGGATCGTCAGTGGTCATGTATTGTGGGTCGTCAGTAGTAATTTAGTGCGGGTCGTCAGTAGTGATATAGTGCGGGTCGTCAGTAGTCATATATTGTGTATCGTCAGCAGTGATATGGTGTGGGTCGTCAGTAGTAATTTAGTGCGGGTCGTCAGTAGTGATATAGTGTGGGTTGTCAGTAGAGATTTAGTGCGGGTCGTCAGTAGTGATATAGTGCGGGTCGTCAGTAGTGATATAGTTCGGATCGTCAGTAGACATAGAGAGATGATGCCGTGGCCGGCGGTTGATGGCTGGCATCTCCACGAGCCACGGCCCGCCAATCGCAGACAATTCAGCAAACCGAGTGGCCAGTGGGCCAATTTTGACGAGCCGACAAGGTGAAATTAGCCCGCGCTCTTCAAAGGTAAACTCTGAAGCATTGCGCCTGGTAATTGAAAGTAGATAAACGGACGCGTGACGTCACCGCGTCTTCATTTACCTATTGGTTGTTGCTTAGCATGCAGGGCGGATAACAGTTCTGCCTCTTCACCTAATGGCCACCATTGTGATGGTCAACCCTCACCATTCGAGGGGGAGGGAAGGGGCGAGAATTCTCAGCAAATGGCCACCATTGTGGTGGCCATTCCTCGCCATTCGAGAAGGGGGTGGGTGGGGGGTGGGGGTGGGGGGCGTGAATGTCATCCAAAGCAGGTTCATCGCGACTACCGGAAGACGGCGAGAGGCAGCACACCACCATGTGGCAGCACTGTCGGTGTGTGAGTCCGTATCTGCGATCACTTGCGGATCGCTTGGTTATAATTTATGTAATTTGTCAAATTATAATTTATATAATTTGTTGTATAATTTATATAATTTATATAATTTATATAATTTATAATAGTTATAATTTGTCATGTCGTGAAATAATACCGACCTTTTCCCATTGCCGACATTATTTTTAGCGCGTTTCTTTTAGCTACTCTAGTTCAGGGCTACTTTGATGCTATTAATGCGCCAGATTTCATATTGTTTTGTATTCTCAGGCCACGCAGGTAACTTTCTCAATGTCAAACGAGGCCACTATTAAAAAAAAAATCCTCGGGTGGCTTTTATTTCAACAAATCGAGCGCATTATGTGGCCTGAAAGTCACACCGGGGATCAGTTATTGCCCCCGATGGTCACACGAGCCAGGTGACTCTTGCAGCCAGCTATTACGTGTGCTCAACTTTTAGAAATCGCTGTACGTCAAGCTATGTGCGAACTGCGAGTTCTTGAGCGGATCGAACACGCTAACACGTTAGCTATGCAGTATGCTCGTTATGAGGTGAAATGAAGTATGGATAGGTTTGCGAGAATTCCAGTTTCATTTTATGTTCATTTATGGATTTTTTCTTCTTCAAAAGTGCGCTACCCTGTCGTATTTGTTGTACCCGACCTATTGTGGTTTTTGTGTACCTTTGTTCTGTCTTGGAGGTTCACTGGCATGGCGAAAATACAAGGAAAGAACCAAGTACCTACATTTTGCCAGGTAACAAGCGATGCACTGGATTTTGTCAGCAGTTATATCTGAAAGATTATATGATGATGGGGCGGCGTCCGCCTTGACTCCTTCCTCGAATGGGAGACCAGGGAAAATACGCTCGGTGAGAGTGACTTAAAAATCAATTTTCCTTCAATCAATTACTTCTACCATTGAAATACTGAGTGCCCTTCCTCCTCTCGTCTGTAAGCATTTGCACATTGCAAGCGACATTCCATATTTGCAGCCATTTATGCTGATGGGAAACTGTGTTGACGCAACGTAATTTTGGTGCGAAAATCACCGACGGAGTTAATATTCATTCACCTCATTAATTAAGTTATTTAATTTGCTTCATCTGATGAATACCCAAAGACCTATTAGAATAATTAGATCCTTCTCAGCCAGTTGTGGCCCCATCCCATCCATTTGGTGTTCCAACCAATTGTTTTGGATCCTCAAGGAGTTCTTCGCCGTTCTTTCTTCGCCGGCTCCTGCACCCTGGGGACCATTGGCATCCAGAAATGAGGCTAGGCGTAAGAGGTCGGGATATTGCGATCACTGGATATCAATTGACATGTGTGCCAACCGCTAACTATTGCTACGACTTCCCACCACCTTCCTTGGAATGAGACCAAGGGAGAAATACAACAAGGTGGCTATAATAGCAGGTGGCTTTAGGAGACTGCTTCGCACGCCGCTCACCATCGTCCTAGCGCAACTGATACTCGCTATCAAACCGACCTGACGCAAGACAAAGCGGAAAAATAAGTTGATCTACTGTAGTATTACCGTCGTCAAAACAACGCCAGCACCGAAACACAATCAAGTCAGCTGGCCAAAAGTTCGGCATGTGATTAACGAAATTCTGGCGCTATCCTGTCTCGGTTGTGCCCGATGCTTCCCCATTCGCATTCCCGCGTTGTTATTCACCGTCATAGGGCATGCGAAACGCACATACTTCTCAGACCGTCGAAGCCACGACCGCTTTCGCTCTAACACTGCACGTGAAATGTCATCGCAGTCATGGGTCGATATTTGTATAGCTTTTCATATTATTGGTCGATATTTGTATAACCTTTTATAGCCTATGCGGGCATTTCAAAGCTTCGTGTCGAGTTCATCATTGCAGTCCATCCCATCTCGTGGCAAGGACCATCTGATTCCCATGCGGTGACCCCTACCTGACGTCAGGGCAGCGAGCACCTCTCTCCTCTACTGCGTGTTCATCGCCACCCCCTCATCATCATCACCACTGCTTATTGGGCAAAACGTGCAAAACAATAGCAGCACATGACGTGGACTGCTGCAGAAGCACACACACGCTTGGTTTAGAACATTCAGTAGGAAATAAGTTCCCTTCGAAAATAACTCCAGGCCGGTGTCGCAGTATCAAATCACCCTGGAAGTGGAAATGGTCAGCTGGCGTCGGGCCGCCCGATTCTCCTCGCCCGGGAAGTGCCCATAATAAAGTGCGCACGACATAAACGTGGGTATTGGCAGATATAGGAGGGAAACAGCAAGCAAACAGAAGCGCCAGACAGCAGAAAATGTGTAGGAGTTCTTGGAACAAACAAAAAAAACATTGGAAGCGCCGAGCCAACACTCGACCATCGTCATTGCTAAGATTTGCATCAAAGTTCGGTTAAATGAGACTATATATTTTGTATACATCTTTTTCAAATACATTATACATTAATGAGGGAATGCTGGTAAGTCGACTACAAGCATGTTCAGAAGGTGAGCCTTTACCTGTCATAACTGGGCTCATAACTAATAACTCTCATAGCTTATAACTCTCATTTTCCTCTTGAAGGTTATGTGGACGCATCATTAACGCTATTGATTTGCATTGAAACTGAGACAGGGGCTTGATGATGCGAGGAATCAGTTTGAGTAGCTTGATAGGTATCTCATCGGAGCCTAGGTTTTTTTTTGGCGTCAGCGAGTTCAAGATTGTTAAAACTTAAACCTTTATAGTGGTTGTTTTCCAGAGTGGGCACCCACAATGCGTTTGCTTAGTGTAAATGCATGCGAGCTTGATGTGCTAAGCTTGGACTGTGCGGTGAAGTGGTTACTCAACAAGGTTGTCACCTCACAGTCGTTAGAAAAGCATATCAGGTCCATCAACTGGTGGAAAATCCCGTTCCGTGTTCGTCCTGTTATAGTCCGCAGTATCTGGTGGTGGATTGGGGCCTAGGGGGCGTCGACATCCAGGGTCATTTTGCGCCCATAGTCCGCAGTATCTAATGATACCTATATGATTCCCGTTGCGGTGCCAGAAACTTGTGTATTCTGTACCGTGCGTGCTGCTGTTTTAAGCGTCTGTTTATAGCTGTTACGGGATTCCGTTAGTGTCTCCATTTGTTCAGGTTTAGCCTGTTTGAGTTTGCAGGGCTGGCCTGAATAGTCTGCCCAGTTTCCGTATGTTTCTGTTTAGTTCTGGCGTCACCCAAGCCTTCTGCCGAGACCTGACATTTTTCTCTCCAGTTTCAGCGGAATGATACCAGTGGCAGCACTGTGGACGACAGAGATATATTTGTTTGTCACTGTCCAAGTCGTCTAAAATTTATCTCCGGTCAGATACTGGAAATAATCTGGTGATAAGGGGAACGTTTATTGTTAACAGCTTCATATATCTTTATACATGAGGCTGGTATCTTGTTCGATGGGAGCTATGCCTAGTGATATACAAATATAGGAACATAGTCTTAGTGTGGTTATGTCAGCCCGCACCCGTATCCACTACAATGTTGCCCATATTTATAAATATGAAATGTCGTCAATTTGCGCAGCTATCGTACATCCAATTGTGTTGTGGATAAGTTATTCAATGTAAAAGCCCTAATGTGTTCGCGATGTTCTTAAATATGTGGTCAAAGCAACCATTCAATTATCATTTCAATGGTCAACTATCCAATGTGCAAGCCTAATGTATTCGCGATGTCCTTAAGTATGTGGTCAAAGGATAATATGCCGTTCTGCTTGTGAATGCGTTAGGCAAACTACTGCCTGAAGCCTGCGTTGCTGTGATCATGGGATCATGGCTGCTTCTGCGGTTCCGGCAGTCCAAATTACTGCGTTTTTCTCCGTCTCTTCTGTTGTGCTCCCCGTTGTACCTACTGCTGTGCTCCTTGCCACCTCTCTTGCTCCCTCCCTGTCGAACTCACCCTCAAGCCAGACACCATTTGTGAACAGAGTGGACGCAGCACAGCTGACACATGTCGGATACTCACCAGCTAGCACAGCGGACACCTGTTGGCGACTGCCCAGTCAACACAGCGGGCAGCACAGCGGACACAACACATCGGACACAACACAGCGGACACGTGTCGGCGACCCACCAGCCAGTACAGCGGACACAACACAGCGGACACGTGTTGGTGACCCACCAGCCAGTACAGCGGACACGTGTCGGCGACCCACCAGCCAGTACAGCGGACACAACACAGCGGACACGTGTCGGCGACCCACCAGCCAGTACATCGGACACAACACAGCGGACACGTGTTGGTGACCCACCAGCCAGTACAGCGGACACGTGTCGGCGACTGACCTGCCAGCAGTATGCGGCCGATCAGCTCGTTGCGGCCCACGTTGTCGAAGTCCATGACCCTCACGTCCAGGCTGCATTCCCTGATGCGCTCCCACGGAACCTCGAAGCTGAAAGTCTCATTGTAGATGGGCTCCAGTGTGCACTTCTGCACGGGGGTCTTCCGCTTCTCGATTCGCTTCTCGCCGAAGTTGAGCCAGACTTTGACGTACGGATCTGGAAGAGGAGGGTGCCGGTCAGTAGATACCGGGAGCGGTCAGTGCCAGGAGCGGAGCTTCAAAGAAAACATTGGGAGGGCACAGCAATGCTGATAACCTGAACCTGAAGCGCAATTGAAGCGGCAAACCCATGAGATCTTATGTTGAAATCAATAAGAATCGAGTGTCTCAACCGAACATTCGGGGACGCAAGCTCATTCAAAGAAATAAACTCCACTTAGAGGGGGAGAGGGGAATGCGACAGGGAAAATGATAGGGAGCAGAAGAGGAAGAGGAAGAGGAAGAGGAAGAGGAAGAGGAAGAGGAAGAGGAAGAGGAAGAGGAAGAGGAAGAGGAAGAGGAAGAGGAGAGGAAGAGGAAGAGGAAGAGGAAGAGGAAGAGGAAGAGGAAGAGGAAGAGGAAGAGGAAGAGGAAGAGGAAGAGGAAGAGGAAGAGGAAGAGGAAGAGGAAGAGGAAGAGGAAGAGGAAGAGGAAGAGGAAGAGGAAGAGGAAGAGGAAGAGGAAGAGGAAGAGGAAGAGGAAGAGGAAGAGGAAGAGGAAGAGGAAGAGGAAGAGGAAGAGGAAGAGGAAGAGGAAGAGGAAGAGGAAGAGGAAGAGGAAGAGGAAGAGGGAAGAGGAAGAGGAAGGGAAGAGGAAGAGGAAGGGAAGAGGAAGAGGAAGAGGAGAGGAAGGGGAAGGAAGAGGGGGAAGGGAAGGGAAGGGAGAGAAGGGAGGAAGGGAAGGGAAGAGAAGAGGAAGGGGGAGAGGGAGGGAAGGAAGGAGGGAGGGAAGGGAAGAGAGGGAAGGGAAGAGGAAGGGAAGGAGAAGGAGAGAGGAAGAGAAGAAGGAGGAAGGGAAGGGAAGGGGGAGGGGGGGGGGGGGAGGGAAGAGGGAGGAAGGGGCAGGAGGGAAAAGAAGGGAGCAGAAGAGGAAGAGGAAGAGGAAGAGGAAGATATAAAATATATATGATGCTGAAAGGAAGCGAGGGGGAGAGTTGGGAACTATTCTGCACATTTCAGTCATGAAGGGCATGTTAGCGTCAAAAAACAGCTTCCTGAATCCACAAAAGGTGGAGTGGGTACAGCACTCTTCTTACCCATGCTACAAATATGCACACGCATATAACTATGGTTCGTTTATATGTCTCGATAAAAATATATAGAAACGGTTTGGTGTTTGGATTGAAGTAGTCTCCGTCAACTTTGACCATTTCTATGCTGCGGAGCGAAGCAAACGGGAAGCGTGTCATCGAGGGAATGATAATTATAGCGCGGGGCGAGGCCAGGTGAGATCCAATGGGTGGAATCGGAAAATATATCATCTGAAAAATGCAAAGAAATAAAACACAAGCAAATATTGACAGCGGCTTCCATGCATACACATGTGACACAAAAAAATATACATAGGCACATCTACGTACTCATACAAACTCGATCACAGATCGGTTCGATTTCGAACCACGCTGGCGACTGCATGGAAGTGGAAAGAGATATATGGTGGGCAGAATGGATTTCCTTGGGCTCTCTCACGCAACACAGATCGTCGGCCAGTCAGCGTTGCCGCGCTTTTGTGATCCATTGTGATAGATAGTGATCCACGGTGCCGCCACGGAAAATGGCGGACGCCGCCGCGCCACAACTGCCACCGAGCCGCCGCGACATCACGACTTCCGCCGAGCATCCGAAGTAGGTCCAAGTGCCGCGGCAGCTGGCACGTGGCAGTGAGCGACACAATACGTTCAATAACGGAGCGGACACATCAGCAAAACTGGCGCGACGAGGTGCGATTTGAGCTGTTCTCGTGCGAGTCAGGCATCAGGCATCGTCAGTAGAGGATCTGGCAGCCGCCGACACCGTCAGTAGTGGATCTGGCAGCCGCCGACACCGTCAGTACAGGATTTGGCAGCTACTGACACCGTCAGTAGAGGATTTGGCAGTCGCCGGCACCGTTGAAGGATCCTCCGCTTGTGGCTGCCTCCGGCGCGTGATTACCGAGTGACACGAGTGACGTCCGGTCACAATTGGGGATATACGACAGCGTTACGTCTATAATACGGATCTCTCTCAAAATGGTCAAACTGCATGTAAGCTGAAGACAATTGGACGAAGAAGTGTTCGCTATGAAGGATAAGATCGAGAATGAGTATTATTGTTAACGTTCAATGCGACCTACTTTGTCTTGTTCTTTCTGCTTTACTCCACGGCATTCGTAAATGTACTTCATTGATGAGAGACGAAACAAAGATGAACTTGATGAGACCAGGCAAAAAGACAATAATGGAGCCGCAGGATCATCAGAAGTGTGTATTAGTGCAACAGTGTGCAATAATGGGCTCGCAGGGTACCAGCTGAACATGGCGGCGGCTAAGTTACAATGTGAAAGTGATATTGATGCACTGCTGCAATGTGGCAGGCGAGTAGAATAGGCCGCACCGATGGTGTTTTCACGTGTGGTGCCAACCGGTTCAGTTGCGTTTCTGAGATGGAAAGGTACACTAAAACACGAACTATGAACCTTCAAAGCATAACGCAGATAACCAAAAGCGTGACTGGTGGTTACCTGCAAGGACTTGCAGAGTAGTGCCCACCCGTAGGTATTTATGCGGACGAGTGCTGTTGCTGGAGGCCGGCAACAGACGCCAAAGGGGGGATGCTAGACGAGCGAGGCTGAGGGCAGGGCATAGGGCTGCCGGCACAGGATTGGCCACCATACGACACCCTTCTGTGCAGAGACGGTGACGTCACGGTTTAGGCAAGTACTGGGGGCGCTGCACATGGCTACCCGGCGAACGGAACGTGCTCGCGAATCTTATCTGCCAGCAAAGAATGCATAAAAGCAGCATAAGCACGCATCCTTCCTAGCGATAAAAGCTGCGATAAAAGCTGTTAAGATGCATAGAGCAGGTCTGATTCAGACTAACAACAGTAGGACATCAAACGCTGCAACAGGCCAAAACCTGTCCAGGTTTCAAAAGAGTAGCGGCATGGTCGAGACAGTTGTGGTCGGATCGATTTGACTCATGACAAGGTGTTTGTATGAGCTGTTGTCTACATTCACGAGAGTATACATGCACGGACTACAAACTCTCGAAATCATTGGCTTTTCATGGTGCTGAACGAACATACTGCCATATGATAGTGCAGTAAGATGGCAGGCGGCGATTATAAGTGCCACTATGCCACACACTTTGATGCTGCATTGCAAAATAATTATAATAGTTTCTAGGAACGGTACTCTTTGTTCCTCACATTTGAGGTGCTCGCGCGTTAAACGTGCTTGTACTTAAATATGGCTAATATAATACCACTCTGTGAAAGCTGGTTGTACTTCCTCACACTAAACTTGGTCCTGAGAAACCATTCAGAGCACGTCCTCCATTTATCGGAAGTGTGGAAGTGTTCGATCGCGATGCAGATCTTATGCACACAGTCAAATCAGCCTCATGCAAATATCACAAATGCGTCTGCAGAAAGTGTAACCTGACAAAAAATTATAACCTGCTAAAACAGTCAATACAGTTTGCACCCACTTTAACGGTGCTGTTAAATGTTGGAAAGTTTGTTCGAAAAGTAATTATGGACACCAGCGAACCCCAAACGAGTCTACATAGTCATACATAGTGCATAGTTCCACATGGGTAGCCCAGCCCAGCCCGGTCCGACCAACACGCATTTATGTGGCAATGATGTTTTGGTTCCAGCATTCTTTCACTCCAAATTTTAATGGTAAGTTCAAATGTGCTCTTTCTATTTTGATTTTCTACGACATTTCTCAGTTTTTCCCATGAGTTTTCTTAACACGCGTACGTCCGGGGGCAGATATCTGCCCCCTGCGGTCTTTCCTAATTTTCCGCCATACTAATCGGGTTAGCAAGGCCAAACCTCGCATGGCTGCTTATTTGTCTTTTCTGCATATTCTCAAACATTTTAAACCCTGGGTCATCTTAGGTCAGGTCACCAGGTCAGGCGAAGTGACCATACTACACTCGAAGTTCTAGGTGGCATAACTTCCACAATGATTGGGCGATTGATTTCAAACTTATAACACGTCATGATCTCATCAGGGACCATAATATATATCGTTTTTTTCATAGCATTAACCTGATGTCAGGTCGCGGCCATGGCCTCCCCATTATAAGGCTATGGTAAAATATACAAATGTTTCCTGGTTACATATTTGCTCTCGGAATGATCTCACAGCGGTTGTGGCGTTTAGATGGAAGCTATGCTCAATGTTACCGCTGACATTTTTGCTCAGCGACCCCGCGAAGGTCATCTGAGGTCACCTGAGATCACTAGCACATTTTTGCGCATTATATCGCACTGCATTGAGCTAGAAGGCTGAAATTACCGTCATTGTGCTTGTATCGCCAAGACGTGTCGATTGATACATTACATGCCCTCCCTAGGCTACTTCATGAACTTGACCTGAGGTCATAGTTTCGATTAACTTGACCTTAAATCATACCACCTATTGTCGATGGCACATTTAAAGGACTGTAGTATAGCGTTCGCCGTTTGTTTCTATCTGTTACAGGTCCTGAGATATGTGTCAATATCTGAGAGTCCCACCCGATCCGGTCGAATTTGACCTATGATGACCCAGGGACCTGAATATTGACCTGAGCGAAAAAAATACCGAAGCGCTTTCGATAGCGCCTGTCACCAGCTGCCCAACGCCGTTTTCTGTTTCTCGCTAGCTAGCATAGTTCTAGAGATCTTAGGGGACAGTCATCTGCCCCCCCCCCCCCTGGACATGCGAAGTTGGCGGGAACCGCCGGACGTGCGAGTGTTAATATCTGTTCAGAGAAGCATAGCTGTAGCAATATTTCCGCCCGTTGACAGCTTCAAATAGTACTGCATGTTGAAATGCAAAAGTGCATCTGACTCTGAGTGAAAAATAAGCACTCGATCGTTGAAAGCAGAAGGATATTACGCCTTCAAAAGCGTGACAATCGGGCCGGATCGGGCTGAGCTGGTGAACTGCTGTGCTACAAACACGACATCAGACTGGAACAGGTGAACCGCTGTGCTACATTCACGGGAGCAGACTCCAGCAGGTAAACTGTTGTCCTACATACACGGCAGCAGACTGGAACAGGTGAACTGCTCTGCTACATACACGGCACCAGACTGGAACAGGTGAACTGCTATGCTACATACACGGCAACAGACTCGAACGGGTTAATTTCTGTGCTATATATACAACAGCGGGTTCGCTAGAGCTTTTTTATCACTTGCAATCGTGCTATTGCATATCTTCGTTGATTGATTTATTTGGCCAACGTAGGCTGATTGTCATTGACATATCATGGCCAGCGTGGCTATTGATTTATTCAGATGTCAGCACTAGGCAAGTCGCATCAATAGATTAGCCCCTCTGTGCCAACCGTGACGCCTTCCTGAGGCACTTCCTTCCAGGCACCCCATGCGTCGCCATCCACAAGTGGCGTCGGCTGTCCCAGCCACGTGCCACAGTTTGTCATGTCAACTGCACCATCCATTGCTAGTTATTGGGGCTTTAGGGCGCATCGACTACATTGGTCATGTAGCGCCCATGCACCATCCATGCTACGGTGCGTGCCGAGTCAACTGCACAAGACATGGCGTGCAGAGTCAACTGCACCAGCCATGTACCAGTGTGTGCAGAACCAACTGCACCAGCCATGTGCCAGTGTGTGCAGAACCAACTGCACCAGCCATGTGCCAGTGTGTGCAGAACCAACTGCACAGCCATGTGCCAGTGTGTGCAGAACCAACTGCACAGCCATGTACCAGTGTGTGCAGAACCAACTGCACCAGCCATGTGCCAGTGTATGCAGAACCAACTGCACCAGCCATGTGCCAGTGTGTGCAGAACCAACTGCACCAGCCATGTGCCAGTGTGTGCAGAACCAACTGCACCAGCCATGTGCCAGTATATGCAGAGCCAACTGCACCAGCCATGTGCCAGTGTGTGCAGAACCAACTGCACCAGCCATGTGCAGTATATGCAGAACCAACTGCACCAGCCATGTGCCAGTATATGCAGAGCCAACTGCAACAGGCGTGCGCCACTGTATGTAACGCCAACTGCTCCAGGCGTGTGACACTAAAACGAAGTGGATGTCGTTACTCGTGGGACCTGTCCAATTACCCAGCCCCGTAAGGATATGCTTAACTACGCTGCCTCGTATGCGGTGGCTCCAGGCCAGGCTTGTCATCTTACGCATATGTAATGAGATCCTTTAAGCGGTGTCGTGGTACCGCCCGCACCAGCCCCACTCGGGCAGCCGGGCGCCTGTTCACGATCAGTGAGCACATATTGGAGATAGGCTGGACATTAGAGCCGCGCTCAGTCGCAACGGCAGGTCTGTCGCCCGACCCGCTCAGAGCAAGGCAAATGGCTGAAATGTATGTCCACCTGTTTAGCCTGCTGTGACCAACGACTTCATGATGAACACAAATAGGAAGATACGACCATGGAGAGTACTTCCAGAACTCTTCAAAGTCTTTTTATAGCTACATAAGCCACTGCACACTTGTGAGTCGCCATTTAATCTCCAAGCCTGACAATCGCGTACACTCATAGGGTTGGTACTACTTGCAATTCTTACCGTTATGATGGCGTACAGTACACACGAATATGCTGCCATTACAGCGCAACCCGCCAGCAAATCACAGTACCTGTAACACTTTAC
Organism: Imbricaverruca yamaguchii; assembly: GCA_034440575.1. Lineage (NCBI taxonomy): Eukaryota > Metazoa > Arthropoda > Thecostraca > Neoverrucidae > Imbricaverruca > Imbricaverruca yamaguchii. The sequence continues at coordinate 1,521,248 of JAOTOL010001661.1, forward strand.
CACCGACAATGGTTTCCATGGTTACCGCCCAAATGAGGTGTCACGGTTGGTGGCCGACGACCGACTAACCTGACCGAGCATCCATCAGCGTTGCACTCTAGCGGCAGAATAGCTCACTTAAAATCACGTGGTCGCCCAATAGGTGCCGCGCCACTAATCAACTGATGACTGACAAAGCAATGAAATATTGCAACCAATTTGTAAAAAGACTGGTGCGATACCATTCCGGTAGCCAGGAAGCATACCCCAATTTGCGCTACAAAGGTCACTGGCTTTGTACAATGTGCGCTATAAACGCATTATATAATTACATCAAATAATGCATAATATCAGATGTCCATCATGATCTACACAATATAATTGCCGGATTTCTGTGCGTAATACTCGCGTGACTAAAATAGTACTCTGCGTCTGACAACATTGCTGCACTACTTTAACTCCAGCTTTTCAACCTTCATTTCTGTGTCTGGCGCTCACTTTTTCGTTTCTTTAATTCCAATGCGCTGTTGGCTTCCCGTCATATCAATAGGATTTCATGAAAATATTTAAAGTAAATTATATTATCTGCCAAATTGCGATTTAATTCGAAATACACGCACACACACACGCATATATATAATACATATATCTAAATAAATATATATACATATTAATGTCTGCCACACAAGATCAGGTGGCCAGGAGTCTTACCCAAGGACTGTAAGCACTTTACATTAACCCGCGCCGTCTCTCCGGTCAGATCCTCACACCCCGTCTCCGGGGGCGGAGGTGGATAGTAACCCCCTCTAAAATCCAAACTAAGCGTCGCACGAAAACGAAAGAGGTGTCATCGGAAAGCGCTCGACGAGTAGGGTCCGGACCAAACCCCCAAAATACCTTTCCCCAAAAGTGACGTCACCAGGGGGGATATATTTTCACGACTTTTCACGCTTTTGGCTCTGGGAGTTCATTTTGGGGATATATGAAAAACCAAAATTTATTTGGAATGAGAAAAGGACAGCGAAATCGGCCAGGGCCATACAATTTTTTTTTGGCAACCCCAAAAATAATTTTTTTCGAAATTTCAAAATGTTGAGTTTTCAAGTTTTCTTTAATTTTCCTTTTCCAATGCGTAGATCAGACCGAGAAAAGTTGTTGGAAATCAACTTGCCCTAACAAAAAGTGCTTACTTTAGCCAGAATCTTCTATTCGAACTGCAATTGGCAAATATGTAAAATTTACATGTAGTTAAAAAGGAAAAAGGAAAAATTCGACTCATACGTTTTGTTGCATCCCTAAAGATAAGCAAAAGCTGAAAGTTTCATTAAAATATCTGTATCCGTTAAAGCGTGACGACTGGTTGAACCTTTTTGGAAGTGACCTCACTTGACATTGACTAACTCGTTGACCATAGATGGCCTGACTTAAATTTTTTTGAATCAGCATGCCAAATTGATGTGGGAAAAGGTACGCCAAATTTGGGCGCGCTGCCCGCGCGCCGTTCGTCAGCTATCCGCGAAAAACCTGAAGGGGGCTGATGGTTGAAGACCCCCCGAGACGGGACGGGTTAACACCATAAAATAAACAATAAAGTCGCAGCACTCCCAGCTAAGAGATGGAAAACAAATAAACAAGCATGCAAAGCACCGGGTATTAGAGCAATAAAACTAATGATAAAGAATGATGTAAGTATCATATCCAAAGGAGACATATGACTCACCCTGGATCCATCCCAACAATAAATTAAGGTCTAGACTATAATGTTGGCAGCTGGTTTGTGGCCGGATGGTAGGGAGCACTCCTGATTTGTAATTAAAAAAATTTGGCTCCTCCCACAACTCCATCCAGCTAAGCATGGGCTTGTTGCTAGGTGGAATGTGGGAGGAACCAGTGGTTGGGTGTTTTCAACTTTATATATAGCTAAGTGCACACGCACACACACACACACACACACACACACACACACACATACAATGCACATGCACACACACACATAATCACATGACAGCACCCCAGCACACATACACACACACACACACACACACACACACACACACACACACACACACACACACACACACACACACACACACACACACACACACACACATACACACATACACTCACATGCCAGCATCCCTGCACAAACATACACACACATAAACACTTCAATCTGCTAAGTACTTTAATATCTGCTCAAGAAGTATGTCTTAATGTGATTTTTGAGAACAGTCTTAGAATTTGGTATCTCTGAATGCAGAAAATGTTTTGCTATGATAGAATTCCAAAGCTTCGGTCCAAAACAATCAATGGTGAAGAGACGATAATTTTTGTTTGAATAGCTGTGCTGGAAGTGGTTTTGTAATCTTGTGGAATATGGGGTATCAAGCAATTCTGTTAAAAGGGGTCTAATAGAATGAGGTAGCTGATGATAATTAATTTTTTTTCATAATAAGCAACATTTGAAGTTTTGCTATATCTTGGACTTTAAAAATTTTGTATTCCTTTAAGATAGGGTTTGCACTCTGGGTGGGGAAATACACCCTCAATAAGATCATCGCATCATTTTTTTCTGAAGTAACGATAATTTGTGTGTCTGATTAGCGTAGTTTGTACCCCAGATAAAACAGCAATAATTTATATATGGAAGTATTTATGCATTATACAATTTTAGTAGGTGATCTTTGCCGAGGGAATATTTAATTTAATAATATCATTCCTATGTTGCGACTTAATATGTTTGAGACACTGCTGATATGGGATGCAAATTTCAATTTTTCATCTATGTATACACGAAGGTATTTTACCGGATTCTGATGTAAAATAGAAATCCCATTAAATTCAATCTGGATGTCAATATCTGTTTTGTGATTGTTATATAGCTGGTATACAGTTTTGGATTAATTTCATGACAAAAGATTTCAATGTAGCCACTGCGAAACTTTGGCAAGGAATTTGTGATCTTGTTAAGAAGTTGATTGACAAGGAATTTGTGATCTTGTTATGAATAGCTCTTTGTACAGTCTGTACTTTTGAAAGCAAAAATGGCAGTGTCATCAGCACATAGAAACGTCTCACATTTTACATGTAAATTTACAACATCATTTATATATACTATAAAGAGTAAGGGGCTTAAAATTGAGCCTTGTGGCACACCCATTTCAATTTTTCTGAAAGTAGAGGTACTGTTATTCATTGTAGTAGCTTGTGTTGTTCCTGATAAATATGACTGTATTATTTTGATTTCATTTCCTTTTACACCATATTTTCCATTTTGCACACAATATTTCTTTGTCAACGGTATCAAACCCTTTCTCAAGTTAAGGTAAATTCCTACAACATATTCATTATTTTCAAAACCTTTGGTGATCAGGCTCTGTATTAAGAGCAGAGGAATGTATGTGGACCACTCATTTCTGAAACCAAATTGCTTATCAGAAAATAGGTTATATATATATATATCCCTTATGGTCACCTTCGCACTTTGATCTACCAATGCTAGCCACGCATGTTCGCAAAAACAAATGTTCCAGGCCCGAATAAATACTGCACATAAATAATCTCTCTGGAGAGCTCATCGATAAGACACTGAATTAGTACCGATGCCTCGACATATCAGCACTAGACCATCATCGGAAGTGATCCTTCGTCCGACACGATTTGACATCTCCAACACTGGCCTGCTATTGTTATTCCTATTTGCATTCGTGCTTCGACCATATTTTACAGTGATCCGCAAACTCATTCATCGCAGCGAAGATGAGAGCGGATAGTCGGGAAAGTAGTCACAATTTTTCCTAGCTCCTGCGCAACCACATCGATGGTTGTCGGTGGAAACCATGATTTCAGACTTGCCCAAGCCTACATCTTTCCGAATGAAACTGTCTCAACCGAATCAGTTGTGCGGTGTGATTTCAGCTGGTTTGCAGGTTGCATTGTATATTTCGATCACAATCGCTTTAGTAAATTGATTGAAACGTTGATTGAAGCCTAGGTATGATGCAACTGCACAGTGGTCGGAACCAGCATATAGGTGTAAAAGTGCACCCAGTCAAGTGCCCAGGCAGTAAACCAAAATGCAGAACGGCATGATTTTAGCCTATCTATAAACTTAGCTCTTTAATTATTTTGTAGGTTCTTCATGCGATGATCTGCAGAAAATGTTTTATGTTCACGGTGAGCCAACACGGTAAATCAATTCCATATATTTTTATCAGTGGTATAGGTGAACCCACGAGGCCATAGCCTGCTCATTTTGTTTTCACTGCACCCTCTCATGTGTGTCCCTTGTTTTGTGACTTGATGCTTTATCCAGCTATTTTTTTTTGTTGCCACTTGGTAATTACAGCGAGGATATTAGCTTCGTGCGTGGAATAACTGCATTCCCACTTCATCCGCGTTGAAGCTGCTTTTTTGTGGCTGTCTGAAACAGGCATTGTGTCACGCAACACACGGAATTACTTCCTTGAATGGACACAATAAGTGCATGTGATGAGAACCACCGCAAGACAATAGCAGCATACCTCGGAACACTTTGCAATATCTCCGCAACTGAAGTATACCGTGACGACACTGACGATCTAGGAATGATGAGCCTACGACGCAGCCTGTGACATTCCCAGTTCTATTCGGCTCCAATGGCTGGTGTTGGAGTACACTACTGTGTATGGGCGCTGTATGACCGAAGCAGTCGAAGCGCCCCTAAGCCCAAATAACTAACGAGTACACTACTGTCCGACATCATCCCAGTCTATACTCTCCGGAACAAAGGACGCCAGATGAACAACAACAACATCGTGACCTCTCGGAAGCCACCCGCGTGATGCGGGCAAACTTTAGAGGAACCGCACGACTATGTGGTGCGGAGAGACACTATATTAACTGCACAACTATGTGGTGAGGGCAGACGCTAGACGAACTGTACAACGTTGTGGTACGGGCAGACGCTAGGTGAACTGCACGGCTCTGTGGTACTGGCAGCATATGTGGTACTGGCAGACGCTAGATGAGTCGTACGACTGTATACTACCACGGCCGTCTGATAGCTTAGATTCCACTTCGTCTGGCATAGTTTCCAAGAGACATCTTGCGATTGGTATTCCCTAACGCTCCGATATCAACCCACCATTAATCATCATGATGCCACTGCACTACAGTGCATAATTAATGCGATCAAGTGCTGGAAGTTCATAAACTGCGCATCGCTGTTGATGCATCAGGAATGGATTATCTGGCAGAAGCGGAGCACGCCAGCATAAATGAGACAAGGCGTCAACATATAACGCCCTCTTTAGCTCAGTAGTTCCTCGATGATCGAATATAGTATAAGTATGTATCCAATGAAGAGCATACTGCGCCAAGCCATTTGGGAGAAGATTGAGACCCGTGTGCGCGCATCGGTTGCTAGCCATTAATCCCAAGAGACCACTTCTCGAGAGTTTTACGCAGACGACTTGACCGGGAGAAGACTGGATTGAACTCGATCATTTACTGACGAATTCGTATGGTTAGCATTAGGACGAATTATTTGAGGACCGCTAACTGGAATAATTGCATCATTCGCACCGTGCACAATTCTCCCAGCGTGGACCAGTACATGATCAAGGCGCGGCACGTCGACATGACTCAGATGATTTATGACTCAGGTGAGGAAAGTTCAGTGCCTCTTGGAAATAATGTTCACGACATTGGGCACAATTTTAGACATTTGCAGACATTGGACGCACCATCTACATGAACTAAACACGGATAGTCCATCGACGGAAGATAATTCAGCCTCTTCGTATCCACACGGAACGATCGAACAATTCAGCCACCTCATATCCACAAATAACCAGCAGAAAATTAGGCACCTTCGCATCCACATATAACGAGCGTACAGATCAGCCCCCTCGCATCTACACGAGCAGACAATTCGTAGAACAGACAGACAGACAGGCAGACAGACGGGCAGGCAACAGACAGACAAACGAGCAGACGACGAGACAGACGAACAGACAATTCATACTAAGCGGCCACCTTCTGCCCGTTCTCTGTAGACTCCGCATTTGATACATTACGTATGTTATAATCGGATGAAAAAAAACACCTGCTCAAAGATCAGCCTTTTTAGCCACGGCTTACGCTGGTCGATGCAATTGGATAGTTACATGCCATAATAAGATAATAAGCTCATGTGTGTCTGAGACAATGACAAGCGCTCCGGTAAAATTCCGGAAAAGTATACAACAGTCACTTAGGGAGTGACTTGGGTGAGGGCCCATCCCAAGACAGAACGGCTCATGTGAGTACGTTCCACGGCAAAAAGGGAGTGGCGACGAAGCGGTGTGTTAGCTGGGGAAAGCACACACGAGGCTAAACCTGACGGCAGCAGCGCTACTCCAAGAGCGTGCGTGGTGCCGACGGCCGTAGCCCTCCGCCCAGGTGGGTCGTCTCCAATGCGTAACCTTAAGGGCGCGCCGACTACAAGGTCATTTAGCTCCAATGCGTAACCAGCCTAATAAAAGTCGGCCCGTCAAGTTCAAAATATCTACCTCAGGGTTGACAGTGCTGGTTTGAATGAAACCAAGAAGAAGATTTGTGTGGTCTTGATGCGGCAGAGCATACATGGACCATGAACGGGATGATCTTCGCAATGTCAGGAAGGCTGTGACGGGATGATAATTGTCTCAGGTCGAACGAGATCACGGTGGGGTGCGATTCCAAATCTATAGGGAAGCTATCCTTAGCTGGCCGTGAATGTCATTACATGTGACATTGATTGCTTCAAGCTCAATTCCGGGTCTGATCCTCCATCTATTCTGGCGGTACCGTGTCACCAGACTTTTTGGCTTTCGACATAACAGACAGAATTTGCCCACTCCCTCCAGCGTGCGTTCCATACTGATAGCATCCATTACTGCCGTGCGAGCATGCTAACCCTTCCCGACCGAAGGAGGGTGGGGGGGGGGAGGGGTAGGTGGTTGAAACATACAATACTTTGGTTCATGTACCGACTACACTTATCTAACAAGCGCAAAGCTGTCACCACAGGTGCGGCGCTATTGTGACCGCAAGAGGGTAACGTCACGGTTTATAAAAATGCCCTGGACGGTATGACCGTGTGACCGAGTGTGACCGTGTGTGACTGTGTAACCGTCTGGAACTATGTGACCGTATGTGACGGTGTGGTGTGACCATGTGTGACCGTGTGTGACCGTGCGCGACCATGTGTGGCCGTATGTGACGGTATGTGACCATGTGTGGCCGTGCGCGACCATGTGTGGCCGTATGTGACGGTATGTGACCATGTGTGGCCGACATGTGTGTGGCCGTCTGTGACCGTGTGACTATGTGACCGTGTGTGACCGTGTGACCGTGTGTGACCGTGTGTGACCGTGTGACCGTGTGTGACCATGTATGGCCGTGTGTGGCCGTGTGTGACCGTGTGACCATGTGACCATGTGACCATGTGTGATCGTGTGACCGTGTGTGGCCGTCTGTGACCGTGTGACCATGTGACCGTGTGACCGTGTGACCATGTGACCGCGTGTGACCGTGTGACCGTGTGTGACCGTGTGATTTGACTTGAAGTTAAAATTAGTGAAGGCACGTTCGTGTGGCGTGCATCAGCGTCGTATTGGTGTAACATTTCGAGTACTGCAGCTAATGTAAGCAACGAAAAGTCAACCGATACACTGCGACCACATAGGCTGGCGCTGGGTGCTCTTTCGCAATTGATCTGACCTGCCATCCTACCCTGAACAATTAATTCAAACATAGTGGGCATTATTCCACTCTGAACCATGCCATAAATCACCCGGTAGCCGTTCTGCGACATCTGCTGTGGTGTTGCCATTAAGCGGGATGAAACCTGTGAGAAGTCCAATCTTCTGGAAATGCTGACCTTTGATCTAAACCTGGAAATCAACGATTCTAAACTCAGCAATTCACTTTTGGTGTCATTAGCTAGAGATGGTGCCAAGCAAATGAACGCTCGTGTTATTCCTGTCTCTAGATAAACTAGAGGCGATCTGGCTGGTGGCGGCACCCACTTACTTCGGCCGGAGGTATTGTGCAGCAGGCTTCAGCACGACAGGATTAAGGTACTCCAGTAGAAATGGTCCAAAGCTGCTACATATATTCCTCACATTTGTCACAGCCACATAATTAAATGAATTAAATTAATTAAACGCCACCTCAGCTACCACAATCACAAGTGTGCCAGTATGCATGAAATCCTGTCGGAATAATGCCGAACCGCGCAAACGTTTCGTTTCGTTTCGTTTCGACACGAACGTCCCGAAACGATGCGGTGAACGAACCGGTTTAATTTTAGTCACGTTCGTTTTAGGTTCGCCTTGCGCACGGCCGATGAAGTCGCTGAACGTACTCTGAATATAGGTCCCCAATTGCGATTTGCTGCGATTTGTTGCGTGAATGAAGCATGCGTTCGTGTTTTCATTCGCACGCCATGAAGAACGCCAACTTTATGTTGCAATTGGCCAACGGATCTAATTCAGAACCACTGATTTGTCGGCTATGGAGGAGAAAGTCGCTTAGAGAGAGGAATGTGACCACTGAAGGGATACCCTGAGTACCAGTCATTGGGAACACGGAGCACCAGTCATTGGGCTGTTTTTAGCGGCAATTTGTTCGTGCTTGGTAAATCGGGCATAATAACTTCATAGATGACATAAAATGTAATGTCTGTCATAACATCACGTAAGTTTGCTTATTACGGACATGTTATGTTCATTATCATAACGAAGTAGTGCGTCATTCGGCATGTGAACTTATATACGTACAACTTAAGGTTAATTAACATTGCATTGATTAAACTATTTTGCTGTCTTTGCTATGAAAACTGACATGTTCCGTTAGTTCCCTGTGCCAAATGTTGTCACTATGGTGAGATCGTGCCAGATATGATACGCTTTCTACCAAACTGGTACGCAAGCCGGATATTGGCTTCAGGCCGTGCGCTCATTGAATTCCGAGGCACGCATTTCATGTTTGCGTTTTTCCAATTGATTCAACAATTGCGAATAGTTTGCATCGGAGTTTCAGGACGAAAATTGCTCAGAAAACCTCGCCGTTCTATATTTGCTCCTGATGCTCCGTTCAGTATTGTCGTGGTGTGAAGTGAAGACATTCGCGACAGGAAATTAAAGAGGTTGGACAACTGGAGAGTGGTAGCATTACGTGGCAAGTCGATCAGAGATATAGTAGCGTCGCAACAGGGCTGGAGATCTCTGACGAGGCCAGGGGTGTAGTCCTAACTTTCAAGACATATCTTCAGATTGAATGAGGAAAATGACAACTAAACATTAGCAGGGTATCACACAAGGGGTCCAGAACCCTCCCCAGATTTCCAGCCATTGTTGCTACATTGTCAGGACGAGACCCGCGTGGCGGCCAACACGTACCCTTTATATGGCCGTCACAACCGTAGATATAAGTCCTGGCGTGCGTGACGCCCGTCTCAACAACCAATGGGCTAATTCTGTACAACCCAGGGGCGGATACAGAAGGCACTTGGGGATGTGCCCCCGCATGGAAGGTGGCGCACCTGCGGCCGGGAAAATGCGCCCCTCTGGGAAGGCTGCAGTGCACCGCCTCCTCGAATGTTTCCACCAAAGGCGCCCCTTGGAAGGAAGCAGGTGCCCCACCAGGTACATGCGCAGTGGCGCCCCTCCAGACAAATGCCCCTCATGACAATTCTTTGATATCGCCACTGGTGAAACCCGACATTATCGGTAATGTACAACGCGCACAATTTGAAATGTCGTCGAGGTTCACGGCGGTACGACAAAACAATTCAGCCAATCAGTGGCTAAATATTGGAATATATGACGTAATTTAAGACATAAACGGGTACCCCGAATGGTCATTTGGCAAACAACGATCGTCTGGTCGAATTCGAGGCCAAATAGCTGCCAGTGGCAATATAGATAAGTGCATTTGCCGTTTGGTAATGTAGGCTGAACTTTAGTTGTTATGGTTTCTGCATTTGTTTATTTTTTTCCTTTGCGAGTTTACCTTCAGTTCAGTTAGATAACATATTTCCTACCAGAAACTGATGTCATCATTGAAACTACGACTTGTTTCTATTTTCTCTTTAACATGATCTTATATCGAGAAACGCTCTATCTCTGATGCCTCGACGACGTCCTGGGCAAAAGGACAAAATTATGTGCAAAATCGTCCATTGCTAGCTGAAGACGCCGCTTGCCGTTCTGAGCTTAGTGGAGTCCTCTTAAAGTATGTATGAAGAAGCCACCGTCGCTAATAGACGTACATCAGCCAACCTCACGCCCTTGAGTATCTCTAGCATCGCCCTTGGCCATCTCGTCATATTCTGCATCCTCCTTGAACTTAAACCAGATATGATGGGCTGCAATCGGTCCATAGCTGGCTGTTGGTAGTGATTCATCTCCGCTGCCAGCTGCTCGATTCTGAGTACGTACGGCACGGAGACAGCATTGCTGAGCAACCTTGATTCTAGGTCATTCACCGGCGGAAAAAAAACACCGACACGCTTGGTTTGAGGCAAACAGTAGTGCAAGCAGCAGCTCTGTGTCTAGTTCAAGCCATGCGCTGATTGCGAATTGCCGTGCATTTGTGCACTACATTTGCTTGTAACCTGAAGGTGAGTTGTGTGAACAAGCGGGTAAGCAATGCGCTGAAGTGACCGTCGTTCTCAACATGCTAACCATCAGTTCCCACAAGGCACATCAACATGGCACATATGTACCAACTATCCCACCTCCTACTTGGCGCAGGTGAAGTACCCTATGTCTTTGGAACTATTCAGGCCACTGCAATGCGATGGCCGCTTGAGCCCGGCTATAGTTGCGATGATCACACATCTTAGCGTGGTATCCTATTTTCTGTCACTTACCACGTTATTTTACTTCACCAGCTTTCACGATGGTGAAGTAAAATGCATACACAGCAGCGCTCGTGTATGCATATCTACAGTCGTTGCAAGGTAGATATAAGTCCAACACAGATATAAGTCCAACACTGTTGTCCAACACAGAATTGTCCTGGCGACATCTCTATGTTGGTGACTTTCAGCCTCGCACATCTCTGAAGATGGCCACCTTCTCCCCAGTGTTCAGTACACTGACGACATCATTGTGTAGCCGACTATCTATCAGCCCCGTACATCTCTGAAAATGGCCACATTCTCCCCAGTGTGCAGTACACTGGATACATCAAGATATAGCTAATTTGCCCTGATTGATATGCCGTCCTGATGCCATTGAACATGATTCGCCAGTCGATGTCAGGATCAGAGTTGGCATGGCAACGACATTAGTAGAAGTGAATTGCAAAGATTGGTTGCGAAATAGTCTGTTGTGATGTTGAGCTATGAAAATTATTCGGAGACCGAACATTAAATCGATCAGGGTGCTATATCATCGACAAATGTAATGTCAAAGTACATGGAGCTTAAAATAATACACATAATATAAAATAAATTCCAGACCAGCTCACGTGCTATAGCTTATCATTTGGGTCTAGACGTATCCACCTTTGCCAACCTGGATCTCTCGAATACACATTGGGAAGCCGCAATGAAAACACTTCGATTACGCTGTGCGACCGTACAAAGAAAACTTCAGTTTGTTTTTCAAGCGACGAGCTCAGTTGGGTCTGGACGTATCCACCTTTGCCAACCTGGATCTCTCGAATACATATTGGGAAGCCGCAATGAAAACACTTCCATTACGCTGGGTGACCGTACAAAGAAAACTTGAGTTTGTCTCTCAAGCGATGAGCTCTGTTCAGAAAACAAACGTTTTACGACCGTTATGTGCGGGCCAAAATATGCCGGTTCACACCGCACTTCGGTCGAATGCCGCAGCTATTCGTTATCAGCAAACTGGGGTTAGGACATCAGCACGTCCCGGTTGCGTTTTGTTCTCAATGCGTGTACAATTTCCCCAGTGTGTGCCGGCCTATCCTCGCTTCGTTTCTCCAAATGGATGCGTCGCGTGCTTGAGACTGGGGCATTTACGAGGGAGTTCAGTTGTCACTTCAGGAGACCACGTGCTGAACATGCCGGCCGAGGCGTTGGTATGCTGGTGGAGTTCGTCCACACATCTGCCGGAAGACATGCATTGCACCAACAGAGTCGGCATTCTGCAACTTCCCCGACCTGGATGCACGTCTATGGTGCGATTTGATTGCTGCTGGCATGCCTTGAGTCGCCACACATCTGTACAATGACTCGAGCAACTTGCAAAGGAAGTTGAATGGTCGGAAGCGATCCACCACCTGATGTGCCCCTCAACTAATGTGCCGCAGGATACTTTATGACAAATGTGCCGCTGGGCACTCTGTGACAGATGTGCCGCCAGGCACTTGATTACCAATGTGCTGCTGGACACTTTATGACGATTGCGCTGCTGAACATTTCGTTACCAATGTGTCGCCGGACACTTTATGACCAACGAAGTTGGTGTGTCCTGAAGCTCAAATAGCTTCGCCAACTAGTAAACGTGGCGCAGCGCATGTCGTGACCTGTACCGCAAGGTCCCAGCAGCACAGTTATGGCCGCACCGACCCGCGACACTGCGACATCACTGTCAGACTATGACGGCCCGGACCCGGGACACCACGGTCAGACTATGACGGCCCTGACCCGGGACACTGCGACACCACTGTCAGACTATGACGGCCCTGACCCGCGACACCACGGTCAGACTATGACGGCCCTGACCCGCGACACCACGGTCAGACTATGACGGCCCTGACCCGCGACACCACGGTCAGACTATGACGGCCCTGACCCGCGACACTGCGGCACCACGGTCAGACTATGACGGCCCTGACCCGCGACACTGCGACACCACGGTCAGACTATGACGGCCCTGACCCGCGACACTGCGACACCACTGTCAGACTATGACGGCCCTGACCCGCGACACCACGGTCAGACTATGACGGCCCTGACCCGGGACACCACTGTCAGACTATGACGGCCCGACCCGCGATACCACGGTCAGACTATGACGGCCCTGACCCGCGCCACCACGGTCAGACTATGACGGCCCGACCCGCGATACCACGGTCAGACTATGACGGCCCGACCCGCGACACCACGGTCAGACTATGACGGCCCTGACCCGGGACACCACTGTCAGACTATGACGGCCCGACCCGCGATACCACGGTCAGACTATGACGGCCCGACCCGCGACACCACAGTCAGACTATGACGGTCCTGACCCGCGACACCACTGCCAGACTATGACGGCCCTGACCCGCGACACCACGGTCAGACTATGGCGGCCCTGGTCGCCCAGACAGTTATGCTGCGCGGGGGCTCACGTCAAAAGCGTGCGTCTCCTGCACTCACAGGATGATAATGGTTCCGGTGTCTCTATGCTGGGTACCGGCCGAGTGGCGTGTCTACCCTTCATTGGTATCATCACGCGTGTGCCCATACCGGGTGCCGGCCGGGTAGCGTGTCTACCCTTCATTGGCATCATCACGCGTGTGCCCATACCGGGTACCGGCCGGGTAGCGTGTCTACCCTTCATTGGCATCATCACGCGTGTGCCCATACCGGGTACCGGCCGGGTAGCGTGTCTACCCTTCATTTGCATCATCACGCGTGTGCCCATACCGGGTACCGGCCGAGTGGCGTGTCTACTCTTCATTGGTATCATCACGCGTGTGCCCATGCCGGGTACCGGCCGGGTAGCGTGTCTACCCTTCATTGGTATCATCACGCGTGTGCCCATACCGGGTGCCGGCCGGGTAGCGTGTATACCCTTCATTGGTATCATCACGCGTGTGCCCATACCGGGTACCGGCCGGGTAGCGTGTCTACTCTTCATTGGTATCATCACGCGTGTGCCCATACCGGGTACCGGCCGAGTGGCGTGTCTACTCTTCATTGGTATCATCACGCGTGTGCCCATGCCGGGTACCGGCCGGGTAGCGTGTCTACCCTTCATTGGCATCATCACGCGTGTGCCCATACCGGGTACCGGCCGAGTGGCGTGTCTACTCTTCATTGGTATCATCACGCGTGTGCCCATACCGGGTACCGACCGGGTAGCGTGTCTACCCTTCATTGGTATCATCACGCGTGTGCCCATGCTGAGTACCGGCCGGGTAGCGTGTCTACCCTTCATTGGCATCATCACGCGTGTGCCCATACCGGGTACCGGCCGAGTGGCGTGTCTACTCTTCATTGGTATCATCACGCGTGTGCCCATACCGGGTACCGACCGGGTAGCGTGTCTACCCTTCATTGGTATCATCACGCGTGTGCCCATGCCGGGTACCGGCCGGGTAGCGTGTCTACCCTTCATTGGCATCATCACGCGTGTGCCCATGCTGGGTACCGGCCGAGTAGCGTGTCTACCCTTACCGACCGAATAGCATGTCTGCCCCTCTCGGACATCATTCGCCCGGCACGACACATGGTTATTGCCTTGGAATCATCAATGCTCAAGTGCATGTGAGTGGATGGGAAACACGAAGCATGCTACTCTCTCACCGCACAATATTTCTGTTTGTTTTTAAATTAGTTTTTGTTTTGTTTCGTTTTTACCTCTCCGTTTAGGTTAATGTAAGCTAGCTCAAGCATAGTGGGGGACCAAGTATCAGCTGACGCATCCGTGGTCTACAAGTAATAGCAACTAATGTCGGTACGCAGGCAGGGGGAGAGACCAGGTCTCAGCCGACGTATTTGTGGATTGTGGACTGCAGGCGACAACAACGCAAGACTAACGGCGTGTTAATGAGCTTTGCATTGCAATGAGGCCGGTTATTGCAGCCTCTCCTGCAATGCTGGCAGATCGCACCGTCACAAAAGCGGTCCTAGCCTCCACGATGCAGGATGTCTACGCTTGAATCATTTTGAAATTTAATTGTAATATACCCGGCATAATCTGCCTGCACAATTGATGCAACTTTCCTTATACCTCAATTGAAGGCCAAGGCAGCAATATGGATTCACGGTGCGGCTTGTTTACGTGCCGTGCACTGTACGGCTGATTTTCATATATATATATATATATATATATATATATATATATATATATATATATATATATATGGTAGTTGTCAGTTGGCTTTTGGGCGCCGATGTGTCAGAAGTTTTTTCTGCAAAATGTACTATTCACCTGGCCAGCTAGCGTACGGTAGGTGGCGGATGCCATTGTCAGCGCCTGCCCAGTGCCGACCAACCTGCTGTGAGGTCTGATCCACCATGGCAGGTCAAGCCGACGGCATCCGCAGCCATAAACCCTAAAGCAATAACTCGATAGGTCAAATGTCGAACACTCTAATTGATTTCTACGGAGGTGACATTTGAACATGAGCAAGGAGCTTTGACACTTTTCCGGGATACCAGACGTGACCAGAGCTGGGGTGTGTTGACCTCCATTTGTTCATTGGGTGTTTCACGACGTACTTTATACACACTCACGGCAAATGGCGCCGCTCACACTGTTTCGCCGGTGGCCGCGGGACTGGGAAATGTCACGAGTAGTAAGAGTGTTGAACCCGGGACCTTTGGCATCCAGAGCTCAACACCTGAACCACTCGACCATCCCCACCCCAGGTGAGTTGAATTCATGTCAGTCAATTGATACATCGCGGGAGATGACCTTGGATATCATTACGACGTGTCATCAGTCGGCCTTTCTTAGAGCATTCGGGTGCGAGTCTTATTCGTCAGACGGAACCTCCTCCAGATAGATCGGCTATCAAATCATACTCAATGTCCCGATGGCTCAAAATTCATGAGTCAAGTGGCGCTGGACTGTCCGGCTCAACGTGGCAGCGGCGGTGTGGATTGCCCAAGATAACCTTTGGAACCACGGCAATCAAAATGTGAGAGATGGGACCTCGAATCGACATCTCACCGGTCAATTTATGGGGAGTTATCCGGTAGTTAACAATCGCAACAGTGATCGTCTAAGAGGAGTTCGTTCGGCTGGTGAGCCGGCTGGGAGAAAGGTCAGAATCGATGTGGAGATCGCAGGAGGTTCACTGTCAGGCTGATATATTATCACTGCTTGATAATATTTATATCGTTTAAATGCTTTTATCTTCCCTGAAATTACATGTGTAAAGGCTGCAGTTGCATAATGTGCAATTACTTGCAATTTCTGCACCTATGGAGCGATAGTCCGTTTTTAGTTACGTGTCGTACGTAGGATGGCCAATGCATACAGTATGTACTCGCATGTGTGCACACTAAACAATACACAGCACACAATGCACACAGTATGCATTCACATGTGTGCATACTACACACTGCACAGCACACAATGCACACAGTATGGACTCGCATGTGTGTACAATATATAATACACAGCACTGAACGCACACAGTAAGTACTCACATGTGTTAATATTACACACGTCACAGCACACACGGCACACAGCATGCACTCGTATGTGTTCACACTAAACACTACACACTACACAGAGGCATACAATCAGCAGGCTCGAGTCTGCTGACAATCGTCAAAATCAATAACTCCATCAATTGTAGATTAGTCATAGTACCAGCCACATAGTACCTTGTATGTATGGCTATGTACTAACCGTCCACAGCCCACGGTGCAAGAAAATCAGCTATCCGCTGTAGGCATCCACCTCCAGTCGCGCCATTCTCGACCCGGGGGCTGATGAATGGTAACCACGGCCTGCCAGCTACTTGGCAAGACGAACGATGCCGAGTTAGCGGCCTACCTGCTGGGGACTCATTTGCGCGTCGGTCGGCTTACTGCCGGTGGGCGTGATGGATGGGGTCTCCGGTGTGGGATCCGACGCCGGCCATTTTTCTGGCATTGGGTCCTGCCGAGCTGCTCGGTGGGGGGGGGGGACGGACCGCGGCACCGCCGGCGGCTCCTTGACTCGGACGTTATCGGCCACTCCGTGGCGGTCAGCCGGACGTGACAATGCAACTGGTGGGGCAGCGCGCCTCAAGTGGAGCCATGAGAGTGTCAGCGAGTGTCACGTGGAGGGTGGCCCGCCGTACCGGCAGACGTCACCCCATCTGAGGGGGGGGGGGGAGGATAGCTCGAACGACGACGGTCCTCGCAGCGGCCGAGGCCGAGCAGCGCGCACATAGATGGGCCCTGACGCAGGCTGCTACACACTGGATGCGGGCTGCACACAGCTATGGGGCTGTCGGTGGTGACCGGGCACTCACGCACGTGGGAAGAGCGGGCCGTGGAGCTTTGGTTCCTAATCGGAAGTACAGGCCACGGGAGCCTTTGCTACCCTGCTTACACGGGCAGCAATAATTATAATTTACTTCCTAAACGGCGCACAACCGAACTACCAGGCCCACGTAAACACTTCTCTCCTACCCCGTAAATCCGAACTCGCCAACGCGTTAAATCCATTCCCGAAGAAGGATAGGCTTGACTGGAACGGTTTCGTTGGGAACGATATTGACGAACAAGGCTGTCGATCAAAGAGCACCGCGTTATTTCATTTGTAAATTTTGCAAGTCAAGTGGTACAAAATAGGTTACTAATCACTATATGCGATTATAATGCTACATTAAATAATTAGGAATTAATACAATTTCTTCCGAATGGAGTGGTTATATTTTCCGTTTGACGTTTCCTACGCCATCAGTAGAATCGAGTTTGAAACGACAGACTTGGGTATGATTTATATATTTACATTTTCCATTGCCTGTTATTTAGCTGTTCCCATGCAGAAAATTGAGAAGGAAATAAATGGACTGATGAAAAGGTGACCGTCATGCTGAAAGGAATACGTGACCATCCATTTAGAGCGATGAACGGCAACAGGCATTTAAATGTTCATGCATGTGGAACTATGGTGAAAATATTTCGTACTTGTAGGATGAAAAACATGTGAAGAGGTTATTGAATAGCTGAGCCCTATACCAAGCAAACATCAGCCGGCTGAACATGACTTACCACTTCCAAACTACGGCTAACCACACCAGTAACAAGTGGAATGTGGCTTGCAAAGCCTTCCTGTTTACCACTGTAGTTATGGCAGTCTACTTGCTGGTTTTAGGACAAATGCCTACATGGCTGGTGAACTTGTTTGTGTACAATTGTTTATATGAGATAATGTTCCTTTGACACACATTTTCACGCAAACGTTTGCAAGCAGAAGTTGGTATGCAGATGTTCATATGGCGCAAAGTTTATATGCAAAATATTCGTATTTGCAGAAGTTCACCCGGATAAAAGTATGAATGACAAATGTACATAAATATATATATATATATATATATATATATATATATATATATATATTGTGTGTGTGTGTGTGTGTGTGTGTGTGTGTGTGTGTGTGTGTGTGTGTGTGTGTGTGTGTTTATGTGTGCATGTCGTCTGCATGCAAAGATTCATGCGGAAAAATCGTAAGCAAAAATTTGTATGCAAGGAATCGTTGCTGCAGAAGTCGGTATGTACAAAAGCTTGTATGCAAATATTTGCATGCAACCAGCAGACAAACCAAACCTTGCATGCAACCTAGCCTAACCTGACTTGGCCTATCCTAACCTAATGCACCACAGTATAGCCTACCATAACCTTAACATGCCATAGCACAGCATAGCATAACTGTATGTAGAGTAACGTACCTTGTGATTTGTGAGTAGGCATCTCATCATCTGGCGGCAAATCTACTACATTTACTACTGCAAAAAGGTCTCGAAGCAAGTTTTCAAGTTCCCCATGTATGAAAGGCCATTTGGTTCAGGCATGAAAACATGGATGCAAAGATGAATGAAGCAATATTGTGATGGCATCACAGAAATATAATAAGTCAGCTTGCATGCAACATTTTTATGGCACCACCATGATACAGGAATGAATGCATTAAGTGTGCAATATGAGGTGGCCCAAATAATAAACCTGAATGGAAAGACGAAAGAAGCAATATTGTGTTGTCACAGAAGCATCGCAAGTCGAATGACATAATATTTTGATAACATCACCGTGGTTCAAGAACGAAGGAGCAGAGGGATCTGGTGTGAAATGTGGGATAGCACATGCTGATGCAAAACATGCATGCAAAGATGAATGAAGCAATATCTTGATCACATCAGAAATGAATCACGCCAAATAGGCACTTCTCTTGTTGATGCGATGGCTAACTCTTCCTTGTTCCATCTTTGCATATACGTTTTTATGCATAAGCTACGTCATATTTTGAATCAGTTCCCTTCCTTCCTCCATTGCTGAACCTTAGCAACATCAAAATCCTGCATCATTTTATTATTATTTCAGTGACGTCACTAAAATATTGCTTATTTAATCTTTGCATGCTTGTTTTTATATCCGAACTATATTGCTCTACACACATGGAGGACTTGATGCAGTGCATGTTTCTGTAGTATTAAATGTAGCAAATTCTTCTTTTTCAGAGTGCGATATGCTGTCAGATGGTGAGATGCCTACTCATTGACCAGCAAAACAAACTATGGTATGTACGTAATGTATGGTATGTTTGCATGATGCGATGCAACATTAAATCAGGCTAGATTAGGTTATGTCAGGTCATGTCAGATCAGGTTAGGGTGTATGCAATGCTTGATTGAGTTGCTTGGTTGCATGCAAGCTTTCGTGCATGCGAGCATCTTCTCTGACAATCCCTTGCATGCAAACTTCTGCGTACAATTCTGCATACACACCTTCACATACAGTTTCAATCCATACAAACATTGGCCATGTAAACTTTTATCCTGATGATCATCGATATATATATATATATATATATATATATATATATATATATATATATTTTGCGCGCACACTTTACATCATATGAACATCTGCATATAAACTTCTACCTAGCATAGCCTCCCTCAACATAGTGTAACTTAGCATAACTTAGCCTAGCATAACCGAACTACCATGTGCCGCCGGCACTTAAAATATTCTCGTATGCGCAACATTCGCCTAAATCCGTTGAGGGATTCAAAATTCTTTCGCGTTTACTTGAACGGATTTTCGAGATTTGTCCTTCGTAAAAGCTATGAACGAACGCTTCGCACGGTCCAAATTCGATCCGATCCAAATTCGGATTCACTTGGTTTGCCTGTGTAAACTGTGCATGTTTCGCCAGCGTTTCCCTAGCCAGGGCCGACTGATGCACGATTTTGCGCCATTCAGCTGGCTCCAGGCCCCAGTGACGTCCCGTCTCGTGGTCCGGACCAAGCGGCGACACAGTCGGCGAGAAGGACCGGCCTACGCCACTGGGGCCCATTCTGTCGAGCAGGGACCAAGCGGCGACACAGTCGGCGAGAAGAACTGGCCTACGTCACTGGGGGCCCACTCCGCCAAGCAGGGGCCTCGGGTCGACACGGTCGGCGAGGAGGACCGGCCTACGTCACTGGGGCCCACCACTGTCGGTCAGTGACCACGGGTCGACACGGTCGGCGAGAAGGACCATCCTAAGTCCACTGCCGCCGGGCAGGGACCCAGGGTTGAGGATGATAAGATGACGCACGAGAAGTCGGATCGATCGTGACCTTCGGCTGTCGCCGGATCGCCACGGATACGGGACTGGGGCACCAGGTCCGCAGGGATGCTCTTGAAGGCGTCAGGAAGAATGTCTGCCGTGTGTGACCGCGATAGCGCAGACAGAGCACGCACTTATTGCTGTGGTGCTGCCTATCGGTACAGATGGGTCGACCTTAGGTGGCAACGAAGATAATACCGTCATGATGTATCGGATGGCAGTCTACCTCTGCTACCATAACGATCTTTTTACATTCCCAACTATTTTATGAAATGCATTACCATTATTTTAATGATTCATTGTTGATCGGTTGGATATTGCAGTTTGTGGGCTCACGATCTGCACATCTTCCTATGACGTCAGTGACAAGACCTCGCTGATGGGAACATGAAGACGTGATAACTTGGCAGATTCTTTAAATTGATAAATGTGCAGATCTGCAGACAATAACACCATCAGTGATTAAATATGCATTAGTAACTATGTACGAGTATGTGCTGCAGTTGATACAGTGCCACGATGTTCTGTTCATGGTCGAGCTCTGGTAGGGAACGGCTGCTATCGCTCTGCCACCTGCCAGGGACTTGGAATATAGCGATGGTGATTGAGGACTAGTTTACTTCCAATATATGAGTTGCCAAACTGCATCTGGTCGAATATCGGTGCAGGTCCTTAGGAGCGCTCAGAAGATATTGACTTCAGAGGAAAGGGCAGTAGATGCAAAAACCAGCAAGCAGCGCAACGCCAACTAGTACCTACATGTATAAATTTGTAGGAGATGAAACTGGTATATACACAAACTAATAAACGTTAAACTTCGCATAGACACCAAAAAGCAAACAGCAGGAACAAAATATATATACACATGCTAGTATGTGTACAACTTAGTAAATGAACAGCTAATTAAACAAACAAATTAGCAGATACATGCCTATGCTAGCAATTATGTAATCTGGTACATATATAGTTTAGTAAATGGACATATGAGTAGATTTACGCATCGCTAAGCAATTGCATGGAAGTATAAATACAAAGCCTGCAAATGTACAAATTGCCAAGCAATGCAGAGGACTCCCTCGACTGGCCACTTGTTTTGGTGTTTGTGCAGCAGCTTTGCTAAGTTTGTTTTCCTTTCTATTTGGACACCAGCCAGTGAGCAAAAGCATGAATTGGCTCTTGCCTTGCAGCGGCAATTATCCCCACCACGGCGCAGGCGGTACCATTTGTCCCATTGGATGCCGATTTAGCAATGCTATGCGTCGTTGTAAACACATTCGGAAAATTTGGCATTCAAAATGGCTGCGGGCTTATTAGAGTAGCAGGCCGGCATTTGCAGCGGAATGAGAACGGGTTGGGCCGCCAGCTGGCTGTTGGCCAGATCAGCAGTTTATGGGCAGATAGAACTGTCTGGACGGTCAGGATGCTCACCAGGAGTTGGAGTTACGGACGCTGCACCACTTTGATAATTTGCCAGCGGAAAATCTTCCCCAAACGACTAGCTGCATGTATGTTAATGTGCCCGACAGATTAGGAGGGACGTGTGATTTGGTGAGCATTATGTTGCGGCGCGATTGTGGCGTCGACGAGCAGACCAATTATGTCGCGCGATCGTCTGCGGCGCGATGCGCGAGTTGTGCTCATCGCGTATCCAACAATCAGGCCAAGTTTTGATGTGATTAAACGAGAGGCGCTCGCGGCCTGTTCAAAGTCGGCCGGCGATGGCGTGCCGCGACCGGCGGCGGCTAGACGGCCGGCGGAACGCTGGCTGGAGTGGGGCACGGCGTGCCCATCTGGCAGCGGCATCGACCTGGGTCACTCGCCTCGCCGCGTCCGCCCTGGGCCGGCAACTTCACCCCCGACCGGCGCTGACGCCGCGGCCAACAAAATGGCCGCGCGCCCGCGGCTCACCTGATTTGCCGTTGATGTCTTTCGCCTTGAGGTTGCGGCACTTGAGCACGGTGAGCGACAGCTGACTGTTGCTCGGGTGGTAGCACAGCGAGCACAGGATGTCGCCGCAGATATTCTTGTCCGAGTGGCTTCAGCGCCTTCCAGAATGTCGGCTTCTCGTTGAAGTCCACCTGGGAAAAGGTCGGCTCGTTCGGGTATGCATGGCGACGGTGACCGGCACGACCTCGGTGTCGTCTGCGTGGGCCGCCGTCACGGACACCGTGTCAGATGCGGTACCCGCCATGCTCTGCCGCGTCTGAGACGGAGCCGTACAGGCTCTGGCAGTGGCTGAGGTGGCACAGAGCAGGCTGTAGCCGTCTCCAAGGCGACGCCGGATAAGCTCGGACTGCTCGAGACGAACCGAAGACTCGGGCCGTGCCTTGAACGGACCTGGGCGGCCGCCTGGTTTCAATGTCCCATAAAGCTTACATTGAAACAGATATGAGAAGCTCACACAGTCCGGTGTGACTCTGCAGAAATGGCGCCAAAGTTGTCGAAACGTCCACGTCGAAGGTCGTACTGGAGTCCAGGCGCACACCCAGGATTTTTCCAGGGGGGGGGGCAGACCGAAAAGGGCACTTGGCCGGCTCCAAAAGGGCACCTGACCGGCTCCAAAAGGGCACTTTTTGCGGTCCGGGGCATACTGGCCCATAGGGCACCTTTGGCACAGGCGGGGCACATCAGGCAGGTGATTTTTGGGCTGAATTTGGGACATTCCGGCCAAGAGGGCACTTTTCGGTCAAAAGGGCACTTTTGGCCAAAAGGGCACTTTGGTCTCATGGGTGAGGGGGGGGGGGCTAGCCCCCTCCGGTGCGCCTATGCTGGAGTCACAACCGCTTGCCAGCTAATCATTGCATTCAGTGTCTCCTATAGGTAGCAGATGAATGTAAAGTGCGTCGTATGCCACCACCAAAGGCTTAAACCCGACCGTGCAGCACAGGTGTGGCAAAACGGCCGAATTTGGAGGGGCGCCGAGCCAGTTTTTAGGTTGACTCTTTCTCGTCAGAGCCACATGATCGGTGCTAAGTTCCGGCATGAAAGAGTGGCACCGTGCACGTGGCATGGAATGACATGGCCAATGCACATGGCATGGAACGGGATGAAAGAGAGGGCACGTGGCTTGGTGCCCTCTCATCGTTCTGCTGCCTATGCCAATGAGCAAACAGGAAGTTGGGAGAAGAGCGTCCGCACGACCACATAGGCTCAGCGGAAAACGGCTGGGCCCGCGCCCGTGCCGCACACAACGGCAGGAAGCAGAAACCTGTCCAGGAAATTGGTCAGCAGTGATTCACAAGTGCAGGTAGCCGCCAGAAAGTATTTGCGACGGCATTGCGCTTAGTCAAATCCTTCATAGATGAACGAAACACCTTTGCAAGTACCATTCAGACCTGTAAAATAAAACTCGAGTTTGAAACTGTTCATCAGCCCGCTCCCGATTACATCATTTTAGCAAAGTTTCATCCCCCTGGAATCATATTGCGAACATTGCAGCGCAAATGTCAATAGTTCTCAATATTCGAATAATATAAATATTTGTCTTGCATCATTCGAAGCTACTGGTAGCCGATAAGCAACGCCAAATAATTTCTTAGCATAATGATAGAATGTATGTGTGACATCCACAAATATGTCTACCTCGAAAAAATGGCAAGTTTGTATCAAGTGGTTGATATTCGCAAAGGTTATGCGACTTCAATAGCAATAATTATAAATTCCGAATGCTTAACACGGACACGGTGAGACGAGGGATGGACGGAATCCACCTACCCCAATCGATTTTTCGACGGCATCTTATAAACGGACGGCAATATTGCTATGGAATCTTGCGGCATCGCTAAGAAGTGACCAGCGCATCCTATGCAGCACAATTTGAAATCTGTTGGTAAATATAGGAACTTGGAGGTTGCGGGGTGTGAAGTCCACCGACCGAAGACTAACCGCCGTCCGGCCATCCAGCCGCCCGGAGTTCAAGGTCACAAGGCTTCGTCGGCGCGGTAGTGGTGGCGTGGTGTGGCGGCCGATCTCGACATCATTTGACCCTGAGGGCACTAACTAACCTAGGGTCATGGAATTTATAGCGAAGCGAGTTCACTACAGTTTACTTCACTACAGAGTTCACTATTCTTCGAATGCTGCGCTTCTAGCTTCAGTACTTCCAGAGATGTTAGGGGGCCGAATCAGCCCCCTCCAGTATGAGTAATGTGGGGGGGGGGGCCTCTGGCGCGCGTGACAGGGGGTATGTCGGGTGTATCTCCTGATCCATACTCCTCCGCTAAAGGTGATTAATGCACATACCACTAGCATGGGCATTGATTAAATCGTCCAATATTCTTCCGACATCCTTTACCGAAGTATTTTGCCAGAAAAGAAAAGCGTGGTATTATTACGGAGATTCACTAGTAATTATCACGTTCTAAGATGTCATTGACAAAGGCGCCATCGGTGAATAATGGACCAGTCGATCCTGGACCAGTGAGTGTAAGAGGCACACCCAGTGAACCAGTCGACCCTGGGCCAAGTGAGTTCAAGAGACACACCCTGTGGACCAATCGACCCTGGGCCATTCAGTTCAAGAGACACACCATTGAGCTTGCGTGCTGCGGCAACATAGTTGGGCGCGATGCTGTTATCGACAGATCAAGTATCATCGACCGCAACAGTGCTCTCTTGGCAGCTTATAGAGACGGTCGTGCCACTTCCGATGACACGAAGTTATGTCGAGCGCGAAAAGTACCATCACAGAACTAGTTCTTTGATGAAAAAGCAATTAATGCGTTCAAAAGGAAGCATTGTTGAAAATTATGGTAATATTAAACAACGACATTATTTAGAGTGAAGCAAATAGGGCCTGAACCGTCGAAGCACCAAGCTCCTAGGGTGCCAAAGCAGGTTCCGTGACAGTGGGGACGGAGCTTGTTAAATCTGGTCGCCACTCTGCAAACGCGCGACACTGAGCTCGCTGTGGCGTCACTTTCGCTCGTGATGAAATACATAATTGGCCTTTATTTAGCTAATTAGGCATACTCATGCGGATCGACATCAAAGCTGACATCAAAGTTAAATACTTTATAAACTACTTTCGTATACTTGACTGGTATATCAATACACAAAGATGACAGTCCCACCCATGCTGGCTAAGCGGTGTACTTGAAATAGCTGTAGCAAAATAGTACTTGTGCATGATTTGTGACATCTAAGTCCAGGCACGCACAGCACAATGCATACACATCAACCCTCGCCGAATCGGGGGAGGGGTCTCGACCACCACCTCTCCTATTGTTATTTTCCGAGATGGCGACCGAATAAGTAGACGCAGATACACTAAGCTTGTACTGCCTTTTCAGGTATCTGTTTTGCATACCCTGTACATATTTCAGGTCAAGATTATCCAAGGTCAATGATTTTGTATGGTCAAGGAGAGACATGTTCCAAAATATAGATGTCACCATTAGGAATAGTTTTATTGTATCAACGCTAAATTTCGATCATTCTGCTCTGTCATCAAGATGAACTACTTGTTATTTCGAAGTTTTAGGCAATATCCAGCTTACTGACATGAGGTCATGTCAATTTTCAGCGTTTTTCCGTATTGGGTGGGAAATGTTTATTTCGGGGTAGGTAGTTAGGTCAAAAATGAGTCAGACCATGGCTTAAAATATAAAATATCAAACGCGCTGATTTATAACATGAGTCAAAGATCAATGACAAGGTCAGGCCACGTATTATGCATATTCTACACAATGCCATTTTATACAGGATGCCACTGTTCCCTGTGAAGTCGTAGCTGAACTCCTGAATTCCATGTAACTGAATTTCGTGACAGATAGACGACAGACAAAATCCGAGTCTTCACGCTCTCGCATGAAAAAAAGCCTTCACGCTCTCGCATCATTGTGCTTACGTTTGTTTGGAATCGTTTCTACGGAAATAAAATCTTGGTCCTGAGCTATCTCAGACGCAGATGTTGAATTGTGCCAGAGGCGGAGGTCTACCAACCCCAGATGTCAGTTTCAATCTGTGGTAGAGGCAGACGTTTGCCCTCCCCAGAGGTAGACCGTTGATCTGTGTCAGAGGCAGATATTTTCCCGCCACAGAGGAAAATGTTGGTCTGTGCCAGAGGAAGTTTGCTTCCAAAGTGGGTTGATCTGTGGGGGGGATTGCAAGCAGAAGTTGATCGGTGCGGGGGTTTGTCCTCCCCAGAGATAGACCGTTGATCTGTGCAGGGGCAGAGACTTTCCCGCCACAGAGGCAGATGTTGGTCTGCGCCAGAGGCAGAAGTTTCCCGCTCCAGGCGCAGATGCCGATCTCCGCCGGAGGCATATATTTGCCCATCCTAGAAGGACACATTGATTTTCGCCAGAGGTAGAGGTTTGCCCATCTCAGGGACAGAAGCTTGCCGGCCCCAGATGCAGAGGTTTGCTCACCCCAGGAGAAGCGGTTTGCCCACCATAGATGCAGATGTTTGTTTACCCCAGTGGCAGACGCTTGTCCACCCTAGAGGCAGATGTTAATGTTAACAGATATTTGTCCACTCCAGAGGCAGATGATAATATGTGCCGTGGGCAAAGGTTTATCCGCTCCACAGGCAGATGTTTGTCCACTCAAAAGGCAGATGTTTGTCCTCTCCAGAGGCAGAGATTTGTCCTCTTCAGAGGCAGAGGCTTGCCTGCCTGCGCACCTTAGAGGCGGTTTGCCTGCTTCTGCTTCAGATGAAAAGGTTTGTGCGCATCAGAGGCAGAGGTTCGCCCACCCAGGAGGTAGCGTTGTTTGTTTCTGCGGTTCTGAGATGAGCTTACGGCCTTTGACCCACTACTTATTGCGCCGAAATCGGACACCATGACAACAGGGCGGTGGTGATATAATGTGGTCGGACTCCGTGGCAGGCTCGGACACTGTGGCGGACAGAGGGTAGCGTTACTCTTTAGTCGGACACTATGCCAACAGGGTGGTGGTGGTAGTATGCGGTCGGATGCAGTTGCAGGCTCGGACACTGTTGCAGACAGAGGCGACGTTACTCTTTAATCGGACGCCATGATAACATAATGGTGATGACATTCTGTGGTCGGACACTGTGACAGGCTCGGACACTGTGGCAGACTGGGGGACGTTACTCCTTAATCGGGCACCGCTGGAGAGAGCCAGGACAGGCGCTATTATCGAATAGCGTCTGTCCTCAATCTGACAGAGATAGGCGACGACCGAGGATGGGCGGCAGCCGTCTTTTATCGGACAGTGTAAGAAGAAGCACCCACGAGATAGAGCGCCAACCTCCACCATAAATATTCGATGATAATGACTGTCTCGGAAGACCGATGACTTGGTATCTGATGACGTGGTATCTGGTGACTTGGTATCTAATGACTTGGCATCTGATGACTTGATCTCCGACTTGGCTGGGCGTGCCCTGACCTGATGCGTGATCTGGTGCTTCGGCAAAGGCACGGCTAATCACATATGTGGACTACCAGGAAGGAGACGCTGTCGTTCGGCCGTGCGCAAATGTCACCGTCGTGGATCGGGCCTATCTAAAAGTCGAGCCCATCTAGATGTCGGGCAAATCTAGATGTCGAGCCCATCTAGATGTCGGGCTCATCTGGATGCAGACCTAGTCGTCGGGGCCCATCTAGATGAGAACTTAATTGTAGGGCATGGTGACGTATCGGTAGCACAGTGTTAATGCAAATGCGAGGGTTGAGTCTTGTTCCTTACAGATGGCCTCATAGATGTCTTTCTTATAGATGTCTTTCTGATGGCCAGAGATCGCAACCTAGCTAACTGGACCGAGTCAGCAGACAGCTGCTTATTGTCAACCAGATACCTGAGGAATACCTCCTTTTGCGTGGGAGAAAGAAGGGAGCGGAATGGTATTTTTAATTAAATATACTAGGCATACGCCCAAGAACGAATGCTAAATTGGCATCCAGCAGGGATTGCTCCCCCACTAAAACTCCCTATCCCCAGAAGTTTCTCCAGCAGGTATTGCGCCCCGACTAAAATTTCCACCAAGTGTCTCTTCCTGCAGGTATTGTGCCCCCACTAAAACTTCCTCCCTCCAGGTAGTTTCGATCCATGCGGCTGAAATTAAGCCCGAGTTAAGCCCGTACGCCCGTGGCACTGCAATTAATTCCGGACATAGTCATCCGCCACCGGATACTGCCAGTCACTGACACTGACAATCTCAACTGAGGATCGACACACCCGGTCGCTGGACCATGGCTATCTCGGCTGCAGTGTCGACGGTAAATGTCGGGCGACGTCCCGGATACTCAGAGCCTTGGCCACCGTGGCACACCCCGTGACAGTGCAGCCAGTGCCGTCGCCTGGCTGTCGCCCCTCTGTTAACAAGTGTAATTATTCGTGTCGGTCCGGGCATTGTGGCGTACGCCCCAGCCAACCCGGATGGCCGCGCAGTTGGCGCCTCTCGGTCCATTCTGCGACACGCACGCTGCCCTTGTTCGTGTTCTGGATGGGCCGCGACTGCGTACGAGTGCAGGCGTGGTGTGGTTCGGCCGTCACCACGTCCGGAAGAGCGGTGCCGCTGATGATACGTGCGAGCACAGGACCTGCAATGCTGTGTAGGCTGTAGACTGTGGTCACTCGCTTCCGTTTCTGATTTGTTGTCTCGCGGCGCCATCGCCTACACCTTCTGAAGTAGCCACGGACACTGGGCGGCACCTCTGTCATTCAGCGACCACTGACCTGGAGGTGGCCTGCTGGCCTGACCGTCGGGACCGCTGGTGATGCGTGTTCTTCGGCTTGACCTCTTCACCATCCAGCTCATGTGACTACATATAATCAAACATGACTACCTCCCCAAAAAGAAATCGGCAATATGCCCTACAATACATAGTCAGAAAATATGCTACGCAGACTGCAAGACCCCGCGCTGTCGAACTGTAGTGTAAACTAACTGTGAACTAACTGAACTGCCTGAGAACGTAGTGCTTTGACAGCAGATTATCGTCTGCAGCATTGTGGTGGTACGACAATGACGTCTGTGGTATTTTGACGGTAGGATGATATGTGTCTGTGGTATGCGTATGAAGTGTAGAACAATATTGCCTGCGGTATTGTGGCGATACAATATCGTCTGTGGTATTGTGACAGTACGATAATATCGTCCATGGTAATGTTACATATACGACAATATCATCCGTGGTATTCTAAAGGTATGACAATATCGTCCGTGGTATTCTGACGGTACGACAATATCGTCCATGGTATTGTGACTATACGACAATCATCTTAGTGTTGTGACTATATGACACACACTGTAACTAAATGACGATATATTCTGCGGTATTGTGACGGTACGGCGATATCCTTGATGGTGTTGTAACTATGCGACAATATCGTGTGTGGTATTGTGACGCTGCAACCATATTATTGGTGGTGTTGTGCCAGTAAGACAATATCGTCTGCAGTATTGTGATGGCACGACAATATGACAATATCATCTGTGGTATTATGACGGCACGACAATACCGTAAACAGTTCTGTGACGTCACAGTGCCATTCGCAACTGCATGACGTAGCTGCATGACGTAGCGACAATTCGGTGTGCAGCCGGTGACATGGCAAAGCCTTGTTTGTCATGGGAGTGGCACTGGAAGGTAAGGTGGGGTAGGAAGATTTTCAGGAGCGGAATTCCTCCGGAGGGGGGGGGGGGGAGGCTGCTAACCGATAAAAAGCACGGGGTGGGGGTGCGCTTGAGTAACCCCAGGTAGGCGGTTTTGATCTCAGAGGAGCACCGTCGGCTGTAAATTGAAAGGGGTGCACTCGAATATCCCGAAGGGAGAACGTTTTCCAGTCAGAGGGGAGCCTCTCTCCAGTCAGAGAGGGCACCGCCGAAAGTGTGGGGAGGGGACAGTCAGCGGGGGTTATCCGTCCTCCCGCTAACTATGCACAAGCCGTCTGCAGTGTTGTGACAACGGCAATGCCGTGCTTAGTAGTGATTTTGCGACGATGTCGTCCGTGGTGTTGTGACGTGACGACGATATTTGGCTTCGCTGTGTCGAACAGTGCCGACGGTGTGCTTATGCACTACATGAAAGGCTCTGCGAGTGCAAGATGGATGGTGGGAACATGAGTTCACGCTGAGGCCCATTCTTCATTCGCGTCGCGTAATTTATCAAAGCCTACCGGACAACAGTGGCTGCGGAGTCCAAACACCCGTTCCCGTGTCGTGCAATACCGATTGTGTTCATTTGAATGCCTGACTCAGTGGTGTAGGCAGCGTCGACCGTGAGTGATTGCCTAGCACAAGTGTCCTACAGCGCCCGATGTGCCGACCGCATGTGTTTACTTGCCTAACACCAACGGCGTCGTACAGCACTGAATGCTCCGACTCACTCACCTGGCCCAGCGGCAGGTGGATCTCGCCTATTGAATCGTCACGCGAGAACCGGTCGTAGTCGTAGATGTGTAGATGTAGCACGCGCGATTGTAACTTGTGCACCGGATAGCCTGCGGTCAAAAGGAGAGAGGTTAGATGTCACGTGTGTTGTTGTGGCTCATGCAACGAGTATCCAACAGTCCGAGGAAGAAATATCAATGAAGGGAGAGAGAGAGAGAGAGAGAGAGAGAGAGAGAGAGAGGGAGAGAGAGATAGAGAGAAAGAAAGAGAGAGAGGGGAGTGGGGAGAGAGGGCGAAGATAGAGAGAGAGGAGGTGGAGAGAAAGGTTGGGGTGGGGATGGAAGGGTATAGAGAGAGAGAGGAGAGGGGTGGAAAGAGAGAGGGCTGCACAGGAAGAATGGGTATGGAGGAAGACAGTGTAGAAGAAGGTAGAAGGTATCGCCCCTCCAAATCACCTTCCCTCCTGCTAGCCTGACCTCAACATTGTCGGCCATTTCAGGAACTTCTCCAAGGACGTGACTTGACCTAGTTTGCGGTAGTGCCTACTTCGCCTGTTGCCCAACAGCCGTGACTCCAACAACACACATTAGTCTGTCTTTTGGCGGATTCCGAAGCACGACAAACATAGTTGTTGGAAAGTTCGCATCGGTTGAAATTTCCGGTCCAAGTCGCGGCTGGCTTGTTGGCCAGCCAATATGCACGGATGTGCTTTCCGACTTTGGGTGTAACGTCCCGATGCGCTGCGTCGTGTATGCCGCGACTGGCAGCGCGCGCATAATGGCTGAATGGACTGAATGAACTGTGCAGTCGGCTGAATGGAACAGCGCACGAAGTCTGGCCGGTCTGGGATCGGACGACCTGGGTCGCCCAACTCCAGCGCGTCATAAGAGCCGAGCGATTGCGCGGCAGCAGCTAAACGACGCAATTCCTGGCTCTTAAATGCTGCGTCGGAACACCCACTCAAACGATGAAGCCAGCTTGGCCCTCATACGAACAGTATCTGCTGCGCCGGACTATAGACAGGCTGATAGGTCGACAGCGGAGATGCAGCGCATCACGGAGGTGGTGCACATGATGTTTTCAGTGGCGTCTGACTGTTCTAACCGCTACACCGAGACTCCCTGACTGCTTGCACATTCCGGTTGGCTGCGTCATGCGCCACGCGCTTCCAATGGTAGCCCGGCAAGTTTGATCAAATTTATCCTACAATATAAACGACACATGTGCTGGTGTGGCACCCTGTTGTTGGAGGCGGTGAGGACGTCAAACAGCGCAAAATGTCAATACCGCGCGACTCAATTTACTTCCAACAACACCACTTATGGTGTAGCATCACCGCTGTTACTGAGGATGGGTCGACTGCCGCTAACATAGCTGATGCACTCGCTTCCGCTGCGCGGTCTGATCCGTTACTCCAGCACGACGTCGTCGCGTCACACTGCCACACGTCACATCGTCACGTCACACCGCCACTCGTCACATCGTCACGTCACATCGCCACTCGTCACAACGCCACGTCACATCATCACATCACACTGCCACTCGTCACGTCACACTGCCACTCGTCACAACGTCACGTCACACTGCTACTCGTCACAACGTCACGTCATATCATCCCGTCACGCTGCCACTCGTCCCATAGTCACGTCACACTGCCACTCGTCACAACGTCACGTCACATTGCCACTCGTCACATAGTCACGTCACATCGCCACTCGTCACAACGTCACGTCGCATCATCACGTCACACTGCCACACGTCACATCGTCACGTCACACTGCCACTCGTCACAACGTCACGTCACATCGTCACGTCACACTGCCACTCGGCACAACGTCACGTCACACCGCCACTCGTCACATCGTCACGTCACACTGCCACTCGTCACAACGTCACGTCACACCGTCACGTCACACTGCCACTCGTCACATCGTCACGTCACACTGCCACTCGTCACATCGTCACGTCACACTGCCACTCGTCACAACGCCACGCCACATCATCACGTCACACTGCCACTCGTCACGTCGTCACATCACACTGCCACTCGTCACATCGTCACGTCACACTGCCACTCGTCACATCGTCACGTCACACTGCCACTCGTCACATCGTCACGTCACACTGCCACTCGTCACATCGTCACGTCACGCTGCCACTCGTCACAACGTCACGTTTTCGGAGACGGCAGCTGCGTCGCAACCATCACCACGGGAAGTGCCTCCGGGCACAAACGAGGTCAGCACCATGCTGAGCCAGCGCCGCTACTGGCGTTACGCCATCTAGCTGGAGAGGCGTCCCCGGGGAGGGCACATGCGTGCTTCCGGTATCGTCTCCCCTTCTACCCCACCCACCACCCACACCCGCCCGCCCCGTCCCCGGTCAGAGAGTGCACTTGGCGCGGACTTGATAGCATATCGGCCTTGCTCAAACCCGCCGTAAAAGCTAGACGAAGTGCACGACCCAACCGCGGCATGGGTGGGTCGTGACCCAATCCCAACTCGAATCACGGCATACCGCAAACGGGAGGTGCAGAAACGTTTCGACGTGACCACGTTCCATGCCTAGCCGGACAGGCAACGGAGTAGTCGAGTTTGGGGATGGTGGGACGTGACTCGTCCTGTCTCGCACTCAGCAGGTCACGGACGGGTCGAGTTTGGGGACGGTGGGACATGACCCGTCCTGTCTCGTACCCAGCAGGTCATGGAAGGTCGAGTATGGGAACAGTCTGACGTGACCCGTCCTGTCTCGTACCCAGCAGGTCATGGAAGGTCGAGTGTGGGAACAGTGGGACATAACCCGTCCTATCTCGTACCCAGCAGGTCACGGACGGGTGAGTGTGGGAACAGTCTGACGTGACCCGTCCTGTGTCGTACTCAGCGGATCTCAGACAGAGTCGAGGCTAGAGAATGATTGAGCTGAGTCTCATGTCTGAGAGTCTTCAGGCTGCCAGCACAGCATTGGTGCAAGCCACTGCCCACATGTCGACATTCATTACCCCGGTATTTGGTGGCGGATGACAGGGCATACAAGTGGCCAGTCCCGGCTTGGTGATGATAGGCCGCGCAGGCATTGCGCTGGCCTAATTATTGGATAGAGTATGACTCAGGCGAACGGGTCGAAAAGCACAAAATAAGTACCAGCTACACCCGCACGGACCTACGTCCCGCCAATATTCGGGGAATTTAGCACTGCGCCAATGACTTTCCATGGAACGAAACCAGACCACCACCCCACTCCTGTCCAAAATTAGTGGCGGAGCCCGCGGGTGAAGCGAAATGCTTCCATTTGGATTCCATGCTCATTGTGCGTACCTTCAAAATAGAATGTTTCATTCCAGCGTGGATGTAGCGTTCTCCGCTTTATTTTGGTGAGGAGCTTGTGCTTCTTGTCTGGTAGTAAGGTCACCTTGACGTAGGGGTCGGACGTGCCTGACAAATCCTTGGCTGGCAGCTCCTTGGCCTGAAATAGACGCCAAAATAGTCTCACCAGCGTCGATAATTCGATACATTTATATGCAACCTTCAACCGTAGAAGAGTCACAGCCATTGCGAGCAATGCGACATCGGACATCGGACCTCCCTCGGCGGCAAATCTCGATTGCGACACGAGTTTTTGAGCTCCCACCAGAAATTATGCAGCAAAAAAATAAACTACCCCTCCCCTTCCCCTTCCCTGCGCGCTCTATGAATCCCCTGGATCGGCCAGCCATCAGCCGAGGCCATTCTTCATTTTCTCTCCCAGCTGGCGCCGCGCGCCATTACCATCTCCGGCGGAAGTGGCGCGGCGCCAACGGCGCTTATTGCCACAACGGCCCACAACACGGAAATGGGAGCACTGTAGCCTGAACCGCAACAGCAGTGGCACTGTGTGCCCTGCACCCCAGCACTGGTGACAATGTGTGCTCGGAACCACACCAGCAGTGGCATTGTGTGCCCTGTACCACAACAATGGTGACAATCCGAGTCAACACCGCAGAACCAGTGACACTGTGTGTCGTGTACCACAGCCACGATGCTACTGTGTACTCTGTGCCACAGCCGCAAAGATACTGTGTGCTCTGTTCCACAGCAACAGTGACACTGTGTGTTTTGTTCCAGAGCAACAGTGACGCAGTGTTCCATGTGATCTACGCCAAAGCAATAGTGGTATTTGTGATCTGTAAGTAAGATGTGGCTTTCAAGAAGCAGATTGAGCATCCACTCACACCTTATCCGGAACATACATAGTGGTTCCACCCCCCCCCCCCATTCAAGCAATGTAGCCGTGATGAATATTCGCTCGCGCACTATGTGTACTTACTCACTGGATACACTCGGTCATTGGGTACACTTGAACATCGAGCACACTCGGTCACTGAGTGTACTCGGTCACTGGGTACAATTGGGCTACTGGGTACACTCGGGTCACTGGGTACACCCGGTCATCGAGCACACTCGGTCATTGGACACACTCGGCCATTAGATACATTCGGTCACTGGGTACATTGGGGGTCATTGGACACACTCGGCCACTGCGTGCATTCGGTCACTGATGCATTCGGGTCACTGGATTCGCTCCGTGCATGCTGGCTTACTGTGCAGACTCGGTCGCTCGGTACAGGACAGTATTATGAGAGACGCGAATGGCATGGATCGTTGAGGCGGATCCTTCCAATTGCTCTGAAATACAGCGTCTCTCGTGGTGCTACGACCAAGGTCACCACGGTCACACAATGTGTCTTGACGTGGCACAAATCAACTTTCCGGTCTTGGATTTCGTGCCGCTACTATCAGGTCTTACTTCGCTGTTCTCGTGTCGTGGTCGCCGTTGCTGAAACTTCCGCGACCCGACCAGAATCACAGTCACCGATCACGATCGGTCTCTGGCCGTCCCTCCACGGCGCTCTATGTATGGTGAGTATCGGTTGACACTGCTCGTTATCCCACGGAGATATTGGGCACTGCAGCTGCACTGACTCAGCACCTGTATCGACGGTGTGTGCCGATAAATGCAACAGTTCCTATCGTTATCCGGGGAAGGCCACAAGACCCGACCAACGGACCGGTAGACCAACGGTCCAACGGACCGACGGACCAAGCGGATTCCACGGATCCTGGGGTCAGTGTGTTGGTGTGGCTGCCTGGGGCCAATGTTTTAGTGAGGCCACCTGGGGGAAGGGTATTGGTAAGGCTAATGTGTTGGTGAGTCCACATGGGCCCAGTGTGGTGGTGTGGCCCCCTGGGACCAGAGTGTTGGTAAGGCCCCTGTGGCCAGAGTGTTGGTAAGGCCCCCTGTGGCCAGAGTGTTGGTGAGGGCCCCCTGTGGCCAGAGTGTTGGTGAGGCCCCCTGTGACCAGAGTGTTGGTGAGGCCCCCTGTGGCCAGAGTGTTGGCGAGGCCCCTGTGGCCAGTGTTGGCGAAGCCCCCTGGAACCATGTGATGGTGATGTGCCTACCTGAATGATGCGCAGCACGAGCGTGCTGTTGATGTGGTCGTACTCCAGGCTGAACTGGATCTGGCCGATGTTCTCCGACGGCTCCGAGTTGTCGATGTACATGTCCAGCAGAGACACCGACCGGTTCTGCCAGAACGCAGCCTGCAGGATGCACAGAGAGTGACGTGACGTGACGATGCACAGAGAGTGACGTGACGTGACGACCATCGTTCGACAGCGGTCGTCACTGCAGTATCGGTCCTGGGATGCTCACATGGACGTCTGGATGACTAGACGCAATCGCAGCTGTCTATTGAGCTGCGGTGTTCACACACGAACAGCTGCTGGGATACACACGGTAGCAGTTTCCGTAGGGTGGCGAGCTACAATAGCTGTACATTAGATACAAATACAAACAGCTGCGCTCAGATCAGCAGAGCGCAGGGGCTGAGGAAAAAAGGTGTCCACGTGCAGCGGCGTGGACCTACATGTTATACGAAGAGGATCAGAACCGGTTGCAGCGTTTCGCGGGCTAACACTTGCCTTTGGACACCGGTCACTTATGCGATTGGATCTCAAAGACGTAGTGCTTGGCTATCATTCAACCGATTAGCTAAATCGATGTAGCTTTCGTTCGCCTGACAACGTTCAGGCTGCGAACATGCGATCAGACCACTCTGTCAAGATGACTGTCATCGCTGGTTCCTGCGGTACTGGCGGCCATGCGATCAGACCACTCTGTCAAGATGACTGTCATCGCTGGTTCCTGCCGTACCGGCGGCTCGGTCGGTAAGGCGTCCGGCTCCTGGTCGCAGATCGTGGACTCGCATCCCACAATCGGCGCCATTACCGAGTGCACCGAAGACCAATCGGCGGGATTACCGATAGCACCAAAGACCAATCGGTGGGATTACCGAGCGCACCAGAGACTATTCGGTGAGATTACCGATTGTATCAAAGACCAATCGGTGAGATTGCCGAGTGCACCAAAGACCAATCGGCGGGATTACAGAGCGCACCGAAGACCAATCGGCGGGACTACCGAGTGCACCAAAGACCAATCGGCGTGAAGGGTCATCAAAGCTACTTGGCCAGCGGTCGAGTGCGTCGTATTAGTTCATAGGCGCCTCATGGCCGGAGTAGCTGACGCGTCCAAAAATCACAACTGCACACACATGGAGATGCATCGCAAATAACCCAGGGTTTTCCTCTTCTGTCAATGGTATATGCCAGTGTGATCTGGAGCAGGAACTCGCGTACGATTCCCAGAGTTGATACGAGTTGTGATTGCCCACAATCGAATGGGAGCCTCATAAAGCTGACCCAAAGCGCGGCTGATGAACTTACTATCTGTCGCTGAACGTTGTCCCTTAACCAGACGCACCGTTATATACAGGGGGTGGGGGTGGGGGGTCATGCCTGCAACTGCCATGAAAAACTTTGTAGTAACGGTGACGTCACCAGGGCATAGGAGTGGAAAAAAATCCTGAACGCAGCCGCTGCCGGATTCCAACATGTATCAGCATGATACATAATCCGTCACGTGATCATGGCATCGCCGGAAGTGGTCACGGCTCTCCTATAATTAAGATTGGTATTGGTGTGTCAATTAAGCTGGATGATATGTCGTTTTCTGCTGTTCGTGAGCCCTACGCTGTATGTTATGGCGAATTGCTCAGTTGCTACATGTCAATGCAGGACCATTGGCAGGCATCCTGAGATCTTTCGCCCTTTCCAATGCAGGATCAGTGGCAGGTATCCTAGCTAGTTAGTTAGTTATTGGTTTTACGACACATCGACCGTTGAGTCATATAGCGTCGCCAATCTCTCACACCGATTGGTCGCGGGCGAAGAGTAGCAACAGGTGAGACTCGAACCCACAACCTTTCGATTGTGAGACGAGCAACTTACACCTAGGCTACTCGTCCCCGACAGGTATCCTAGCGTCTTCCACCCTTTCCAGTGTAGAACCAGTGGCAGGCATCCTGGGGTCTTTCGCTTTTC
Organism: Imbricaverruca yamaguchii; assembly: GCA_034440575.1. Taxonomy (NCBI): domain Eukaryota; kingdom Metazoa; phylum Arthropoda; class Thecostraca; family Neoverrucidae; genus Imbricaverruca; species Imbricaverruca yamaguchii. Next base: position 1,559,425 of record JAOTOL010001661.1, read on the forward strand.
CCAATAATCCCACGAGGGATTCTGAAATGGCCCACCCCAGCGCAAGAGCTCACAAATGCGAAGTAGAAAGTGCGAGAAGTTGTTCCAAACATCTTTCGGAAGAATCGTACAAACATCATGTCCCTCTAAATGATCACTTCTTCCCAAAGCAAAGACAAAGGTGAAGCCTTTCTCACATATTATGCTTTGCCATACAATAGTTTTCCTTTATTAGTCATGTGCTGGTGCGCGAAGCATGATCATAGGCCGTGATGTCGAAATTCGTATTTCCATATTTAAAGCTACCATATAGTGATGTACATCCGTTATTGTCTCATGGCAGAAAACTGTTCGTCAGCTGTGAACAAATTATGATCTCATATCAACGCATGGTAAATACTATTTAATGTGCTCTTCCATATTTAAATATGCACCTGAGAGGGGTTAGCATTCAGTCTATTTGGGAGCTGTGCATTCATCCTGCATGCAGCTCCCGCTCAAACCTTTAAATTTGTGTGGCGTGTTGGACATCCCGTGTGGATGATTGCATCATTTTTTTACAATGCAATGGCCAATCGGTGATAATGGGCGGAGCAAAACACATAATTTGTTTAGCACTAACTTTGTATCCACAACCAAAACATTCGACACCCTTTTAGGTGTATGTTTAGGTAGCCTGTGTGGGTCGGTTGTAAATGTTGTGTTGCCAAGTGTTCTCATCTGAACATATACCTTTGAGCTTTCAAGAAGTATGTTTAATTTATTACTTCCTCCACCCACTCATCGAGAGCGTTCCAATCGGCCATCAACCCCCCCCCCCGAGCGGGTATAGGAATGCTTGCATGCACATGATTCTTGCTTGCTAGTTAGTTTCTCACGAAAAAAGCATACTGAACTCGACGACACTGACACTTGGCATCTCTGCACTACCTCGATGCGTTGGTCTGCCATTAAAACACATTCCCAACTCTTCTTTCGCAAGCCCCCATCGCGGGTCGGTGCAGAAATGTCACATTTCAATGGCTTTCCCCTTCACCGAAGTAAATTAGGAAGCGAATCTGAGCACGAGACCTTACGACCATCGTCTGCCGAGATCAACAGTACCGTAATACCAAGCTCGAGGAAGGGACTTGAGCACCGGACCTTACGACCATAGTTTGATGACTACCATGCTGGTGTCTTCGATCACATATTCAAGGACATGTAGACGGGTATCACCTGTTATAATTAGTCGTAACTCTCAGGTGGGTGTTACATTACTTGGTGACGGCTAGGTTGAAAACACGGCTACATAGACAAGCACAAGAGTGCAGGTAGTTTGAGCGGGAGGAAACATTTGCATATGTTCCTGAACCAACCCATACGACATTTTCATAGCGCTGCATCCATTCACACAGCTGAGTGGACTTTTTTCATTGTTATGATAAGTGTGGATTCGCTGTCGTTCCTCTTATATGAAACTATTCGATGCTACTTTGAATGCAATTCTAGGCCGTCCTGACCGTCGACGGATGGCAGTCCATTCCTTCCAACGAATGTATATTCCCGTTTTCAACTTTGGCTGCACCAGTAGTTTTTTGCTCAGATTCTGGCAGGACGACATCTTGGAACACGCTCGTTCCGGTTGGTGTCGCTCACGTCGCTGTACGGCAGCTGTCGGTGCGGCTTAGTCTTTGGAAAGGAGGCAGCCTTTGTGGCCCGCGTTTCGATGCAGTGGCAGTAGGCGCGATTCACGTTTGGGCCGGGCGGCAGCCTGTATGACCCTGTTGCCTGTATGTAATTGTCGCCTGTTTTATGACAGGCGACAATTTGTGTGGCCCAAGTTTGGGTCGGGCGGCAGCCTATGCATGGCCCACGTTTGGGACGAGTGGCACTCTGTATGGTCCTCGTTTTGTGACTGGCGGTAGTCTATGTGACTCACGTTTGTGCTGGGCGGAAGTCTGTATGACTCACGTTTGGGCCAGACGGCAGTCTATGTGACTCACGCTTGGGTCGGGCGGTCGCCTGTATGACCCGCGTTTTATGACAGGCGATAATTTGTGTGGCTAAAGTTTCGGTCGGGCGGCAGTCTGCGCAACTCACACTTGGATCTGGCGGCGGTCTGTGCGACTCACGCTTCGTCAGGACGGCAGCTGGAGCCACTCACGTTAGGGTGTGTCGGCAGCTTTCCGGATGTGTCCTGCCGCACCATCTGGCCGGTGCGACCCGTGGGGGAGGAGCAGGTGCTGGCCATGTCGTCACCGTCCTTGACGCTCGTGGTCGAGGAGGTGGCCGCCGATGACATGGTCAGCCCGGCACTCCTGCCGCCGGGGACATGGTCAGCCCGGCACTCCTGCCGCCGGGGACATGGTCAGCCCGGCACTCCTGCCGCCGGGGACATGGTCAGCCCGGCACTCCTGCCGCCGGGGACATCGTCTCGTATAGCAAGGAAACAGATTGATTCAAGATACTCAAGATGGGTTTAGGAAAGGACGATCGTGTCTCACAAATCTCTTGGACTTTTTGAACTTCGCCACAGAACAATTTGATCAGGGAAATCAGGTTGATGTAGCATATTTTGACTTTAGTAAGGCCTTTGACAAGGTACCCCATAAACGGTTAATGATACAGCTTCAGTCCCATGGTATTGCAGGTAGCATCTTAAAATGGATAGAGTTGTGGCTTTCAGATAGACAGCAAAGAGTGATGCTAAATGGTACAAAGTCATCACGGCAAAATGTTCTTAGTGGAGTCCCCCAGGGGTCAGTACTGGAGCCACTACTTTTCATTATATTTGTAAATAACATTGGAAGTGGCCTAAGCAGTAAAGTTTTGAAATTTGCGGATGATTTGAAGGTCTTTAGGGCATATCTCGCTGCAAAAAGACTTAGACGAACTTGTGAAGTGGTCCCAAGAATGGCAAATTTAATTTAATTTTGATAAGCGCAAAATCATGCATGTAGGTAAACAGCATATGAAGGCTCCATACTTGATGGGTGGCCAAGTGCTATCAGTGACTCAACAGGAGAAGGGTTTAGGTGTTATTCTAAACACAAAATTTGGGGCATCAGAACAGACCAAGAAAGCCAGGAATAAGGCACTGAGAATGCTCGGGGCAATAAATAGGAATGTATCATACAGATGTGAGGAAGTCATCAGAAAGCTTTACTGTGCATATGCCAGCCACATTTGGAATACTGCATCCAAGCTTGGTCTCCTAGCTATGAAAAAGATTGTTGGCTTTTAGAGAGAGTACAAAAGAGGGCTACAAAAATGGTCAATGGCATCAGCAACCTGGCATATGAGGAAAGATTGAAGAAATTTAATATATTTTCACTTAGATATAGAAGGCTGAGAGGAGATCTCATCGAGGTCTTTCAATTTGTCCATGGTCTGGAGAGGGGATATCTTGGGAAAATGTTTGAATTGAACATAAATTATGCAATTAGAGGTCACAAATTCAAAATTAAAGTTAACCACATCAGAACAAGGTTAAGGCAGACTTTCTTCACCAACAGGGTAGTAGAACACTGGAACCATCTGCCAGAAACGTTGTCAGTAGCAGCACATTGAACATCTTTAAAAACAGCATAGACAATCGTTATAAGAATAGAGGGCTTGCTTTTCAGTATTACAGGGAGGGCTGATTGACATATTTGGTGGGTAACTGGTTCAGTGTACAGAGTGCAACCAAGAAGGGCCCTTGTGGCTCATAGTTGCACTAATCTTTTATGTCTTTATGTTTTTATGTCTTTATGATGCTATATTGCAGGAAGAAGAATTGGAACGGCTCATCAATGAAACGAGGGATGCGAGAAGCGACTTCAAATCTGTAGTACAAAAGGCTGCCGCACAGCATTGCGTTCGAGCGCTCCACCGCTTCAGCAAAACCATGTTTGACATGCTAGTGCAACCATTCGTACATTATGCCATTAGCCACAGGTCACTCGATCCCATTATAATTCGGTGTGCAAATTTCCGAACAGTCAGCGTTAACCTCAGCTAGTGCAGGTTAAAGACACCTACACGCATACCATCTTCTACAGGTGTCCAAAATGTAACTCCTCAGCTTCTGCACCACCAATATACTTAATCATACATAAATGCGCACAAGCGAACACCTGCACGCGTTAATCAAAATGCATCCGGGCATATATGCACACATACATACATCTACATAGGCAATGCACACAACCATACATATATATTTACATATATATGTGTATATATATATATATATATATATATATATGCATATATATAATGCATGTGTATGTGAATGTGTGTATGCATGCATACGGACGCACATCCATACATCTGTGACACACATGCATGTACATATATTCAGACGTAAGGTGTTTCATACAAATATTGCGAATGTTCTCTGCTAACCTTGATCTTAAGTCGATTTGATGTGCATTGCGTCTGCAAGACTATTTAATATCCTAATTTGCTGATAATACTCATCTACAGATAACTGAACCATGTCACCGGACGAATATGCACGCATGATAGACTATTTGGATGTTTGGTTTTCCGTAACTGTTCACATACATTCATAACTCGTCCACGAGAACGTCCACGTCCACCAATCCACGAACGTCAGCCAACGTCCACGTGCCCATGAGTAAGCATCGTTGATGAGCTGGTAAGTTTGGAGAGTGAGGGCTGTCTGTATGGTGCCACTAGTCTTCGGAGATTATCCGAGTAACAAGCAACCCCTAACCATTTCTGCTGAACTGAACTTCGCTTACGTTGGTAGGCACAAACAGATAGATAAAGAAGTTATCTTCTTTAGAGGACTGAGTTAAGTAAAGTTTCACGGGATATCATCCCTCGTTGTGCCGTTTCCCACTCGATCCGAAAACTAGATGAGCGTACTCTGACTGTTGATATGGCTGGCCAATTCCGACCGATCCATCGCATTTCGCCGCAAAACATATTGTTTTCGCTCATCTTTGCAGTAACAATGCTGCTTTTCGTGAAATTGAATTGCTGTCAATAATTTTGGGACCTGCAATAGGAATGCTGCTGTCACGCTAATGATCAAGATGTTGCATGCATCGGCTGTCCGCGCTATAATGTGTCATGTTCTCTGTCTCATGCTATAGTGCGACATGTTCCCTGTTTCGTACTATAGCGTGACATGTTCTCTGTCTCGTGCTATAGCGTGCCATATTCGCTGTCTCGTGCTATAGCGTGCTATGTTCGCTGTCTCGTGCTATAGCGTGCCATATTCGCTGTCTCGTGCTATAGCGTGCCATGTTCGCTGTCTCGTGCTATAGCGTGCCATATTCGCTGTCTCGTGCTATAGCGTGCCATGTTCGCTGTCTCGTGCTATAGCGTGCCATATTCGCTGTCTCGTGCTATAGCGTGCCATGTTCGCTGTCTCGTGCTATAGCGTGCCATATTCGCTGTCTCGTGCTATAGTGTGCCATGTTCGCTGTTTCGTGTCATAGCGTGCCATGTTCGCTGTCTCGTGCTATAGCGTGCCATGTTCGCTGTCTCGTGCTATAGCGTGCCATATTCGCTGTCTCGTGCTATAGTGTGCCATGTTCGCTGTTTCGTGTCATAGCGTGCCATGTTCGCTGTCTCGTGCTATAGCGTGCCATGTTCGCTGTCTCGTGCTTAGGTTTTAGCGTGCCATGTTCGCTGTCTCGTGTTATAGCGTGCCATGTTCGCTGTCTCGTGCTATAGCGTGCCATGTTCGCTGTCTCGTGCTATAGCGTGCCATATTCGCTGTCTCGTGCTATAGCGTGCCATGTTCGCTGTCTCGTGCTATAGCGTGCCATGTTCGCTGTCTCGTGCTATAGCGTGCCATGTTCGCTGTCTCGTGCTATAGTGTGCCATGTTCGCTGTCTCGTGCTATAGCGTGCCATGTTCGCTGTCTCGTGCTATAGCGTGCCATGTTCGCTGTCTCGTGCTATAGCGTGCCATGTTCGCTGTCTCGTGCTATAGCGTGCCATGTTCGCTGTCTCGTGCTATAGCGTGCCATGTTCGCTGTCTCGTGCTATAGTGTGCCATGTTCGCTGTCTCGTGCTATAGCGTGCCATGTTCGCTGTCTCGTGCTATAGTGTGCCATGTTCGCTGTCTCGTGCTATAGTGTGCCATGTTCGCTGTCTCGTGCTATAGCGTGCCATGTTCGCTGTCTCGTGCTATAGCGTGCCATGTTCGCTGTCTCGTGCTATAGCGTGCCATGTTCGCTGTCTCGTGCTATAGTGTGCCATGTTCGCTGTCTCGTGCTATAGCGTGCCATGTTCGCTGTCTCGTGCTATAGCGTGCCATGTTCGCTGTCTCGTGCTATAGCGTGCCATGTTCGCTGTCTCGTGCTATAGCGTGCCATGTTCGCTGTCTCGTGCTATAGCGTGCCATGTTCGCTGTCTCGTGCTATAGCGTGCCATGTTCGCTGTCTCGTGCTATAGCGTGCCATGTTCGCTGTCTCGTGCTATAGCGTGCCATGTTCGCTGTCTCGTGCTATAGTGTGCCATGTTCGCTGTCTCGTGCTATAGTGTGCCATGTTCGCTGTCTCGTGCTATAGCGTGCCATGTTCGCTGTCTCGTGCTATAGCGTGCCATGTTCGCTGTCTCGTGCTATAGCGTGCCATGTTCGCTGTCTCGTGCTATAGCGTGCCATGTTCGCTGTCTCGTGCTATAGCGTGCCATGTTCGCTGTCTCGTGCTATAGCGTGCCATATTCGCTGTCTCGTGCTATAGTGTGCCATGTTCGCTGTTTCGTGCTATAGCGTGCCATGTTCGCTGTCTCGTGCTATAGTGTGCCATGTTCGCTGTCTCGTGCTATAGTGTGCCATGTTCGCTGTCTCGTGCTATAGTGTGCCATGTTCGCTGTCTCGTGCTATAGTGTGCCATGTTCGCTGTCTCGTGCTATAGTGTGCCATGTTCGCTGTCTCGTGCTATAGTGTGCCATGTTCGCTGTCTCGTGCTATAGCGTGCCATGTTCGCTGTCTCGTGCTATAGTGTGCCATGTTCGCTGTCTCGTGCTATAGTGTGCCATGTTCGCTGTCTCGTGCTATAGTGTGCCATGTTCGCTGTCTCGTGCTATAGTGTGCCATGTTCGCTGTCTCGTGCTATAGTGTGCCATGTTCGCTGTCTCGTGCTATAGTGTGCCATGTTCGCTGTCTCGTGCTATAGCGTGCCATGTTCGCTGTCTCGTGCTATAGTGTGCCATGTTCGCTGTCTCGTGCTATAGTGTGCCATGTTCGCTGTCTCGTGCTATAGCGTGCCATGTTCGCTGTCTCGTGCTATAGCGTGCCATGTTCGCTGTCTCGTGCTATAGTGTGCCATGTTCGCTGTCTCGTGCTATAGCGTGCCATGTTCGCTGTCTCGTGCTATAGCGTGCCATGTTCGCTGTCTCGTGCTATAGCGTGCCATGTTCGCTGTCTCGTGCTATAGCGTGCCATGTTCGCTGTCTCGTGCTATAGTGTGCCATGTTCGCTGTCTCGTGCTATAGCGTGCCATGTTCGCTGTCTCGTGCTATAGTGTGCCATGTTCGCTGTCTCGTGCTATAGTGTGCCATGTTCGCTGTCTCGTGCTATAGTGTGCCATGTTCGCTGTCTCGTGCTATAGTGTGCCATGTTCGCTGTCTCGTGCTATAGTGTGCCATGTTCGCTGTTTCGTGCTATAGCGTGCCATGTTCGCTGTCTCGTGCTATAGTGTGCCATGTTCGCTGTCTCGTGCTATAGCGTGCCATGTTCGCTGTCTCGTGCTATAGTGTGCCATGTTCGCGTCTCGTGCTATAGTGTGCCATGTTCGCTGTCTCGTGCTATAGTGTGCCATGTTCGCTGTCTCGTGCTATAGTGTGCCATGGTCGCTGTCTCGTCCCCTATAGTGTGCCATGTTCGCTGTCTCGTGCTATAGTGTGCCATGGTCGCATCGTGCCTCTAGTGCGGTCATGTCGTGTCCTCCACTGTTCCATGGTCGCTGTCTATCCCCAGTGTATGGTCGCTGTGTCGTCCCCAAGTGCTCTATGTCTCATCCTCTAATACTTCATGGTCGCATCGTGCCTCTGGTACGGTCACTGTCTCGTGTCCTCCACTGTTCCATGGTCGCTGTCTCGTCCCCAGTGTTCCATGGTCGCTGTCTCGAGTGCTCTATGTTTCGCTTTCGTGCTTATGGTCGTGTGCCTTGTGAGTCGCTGTCTCGTGTCCTCACTGTCCATGGTCGCTGTTCGTCCCTAGTGTTCCATGGTCGCTGTCTCGTGTTATGTCCCATCTGATATTCGTTGTTCGTGCCTCTAGTGCATGGTCGCTGTCTTGTCCTCTACTGTCCATGGTCGCTGTCTCGTCCCCAGTGTTCCATGGTCGCTGTGTCGTCCAAGTGCTCTATGTCTCATCCTCTAATACTTCATGGTCGTACCGTGCCCTCTGGTGACGGTCACCGTCTCGTGTCCTCCAGCGTTCCATAGTCGCTGTCTCATTCCCCAGTGTTCCATGGTCGCTGTGTCGTCCCCAAGTGCTCTATGTCTCATCCTCTAATACTTCATGGTCGTACCGTGCCCTCTGGTGACGGTCACCGTCTCGTGTCCTTCAGCGTTCCATAGTTTCTGTCTCGTGTCCTCTGCTCGTGGTTGCTGTCTCGTCCTCCAGTGTTTCATGGTTTCTATCTCGTCTCCTCTGTTCATGGTCGCTGTCTCGTCCTCCAGTGTTTCATGGTCGCTGTCTCGTCCTCCAGTGTTCCATGGTTTCTATCTCGTCTCCTCTGTTCATGGTCGCTGTCTCGTCCTCCAGTGTTTCATGGTTGCTGTCTCGTGTCCTCCAGTGTTCCATGGTTTCTATCTCGTGTACTCTGTTCATGGTTGCTGTCGCGTCTCGCGTCCTCTAGCGTTGCATTATCGCTATTTCGTCCTCCACTGTAGCACGGTGGTGTCCTAGTTTCCTTCTGTGCCATGGTCACTGTTCTGTTGTGGTCTAGATCATGACAGGTGCCTGTGCGAATGCAGTCTAAAGCTAAACTGAACCAATCCAGTGCACTATTTGCATGTCTTGCCATGGCTGAGTGGTTATACAGTGTACAGCGATAATAATCGGACTAGTCCTTAGAGATGCTATCTTCTATTGAGTACACGGGTTTGATAATGGTATGACTCGACGCACCACTGGCGTTGCTCTGGAAATATTGTCATTGCTTTGAATCATTTCACTTGTAAGCTTCGAATTATATCCCTATTTGCTGTGTTCAGTCACCAATGAAAGGCATGGGCATCGGACCATTAGGCGCATCAATTTCATGAATCTTCGGGTGGGCACAGGACATTTTGGCATTTTGACTTGGTGCGGATTTCCCACCCAGCCCTTTGGTTTTCTACCCAGTCGTGTCCTTTTTCCATGCCCCTCTTAAATGTTCCATTATTATCAGTAAAAGTGCCCTTTTCCTCAGCATAGTCGCCATTTTTATTACTAGCCAGTAAAAATGGCAACTATGCTGCCATTTATTTTTACTTTTACTGGTGAATATTGCCCAGCTGGTCATTATTCACCAGTAAACGCCCGGGTGATCACTAATAAGTTGGTTACCATTTCGAGCAAGCATCAAGTTCAAGCATTCAAAACATTCAGTCATGCGCGCCCAGACGTGCACGCGCACAAACGTGCACGCGCACAGCCATCGGCCGGGCAGGCGGCCCGGGGCCTGTCGCGACTACTCGGTCTACCGTCTATCTCGCCACCACACATTGCAACTCATGCTCCTGCTGTGGGAGCCGCATGGCATGACAGCGGCCCAGACCGGCACCAGGCATGGACACCACGCACCAGCCGGCCAGCACACTCTTCGCCATGGACCACCGAGCAGGCAGCAGTGGCGACGCAAGTGCCATCGCCAGCATAACGTCAGAGCAACAACTCTCCCCAACGAGAACAGGCGATAGTCTACACCGGCTGACACCAGCCGACACCAGCCGACACTAGCCGACACCAGCAGTGTGGTATGGCCTGCACCATTGACACGCACACACACAAACACATACAGGCAAAAGCGTCACGCATACTCCACACCACCTGCACCCCATTCCACTGCCATCCCACTCCCATCCTCCGATGACTAAACAGCGACAAGCCTGCGTTGTTCGTGCCGTCGACACCGAAGGGGCCAATTCAATCAACTACGAACACACACTGCGCGGCAACCGACTGGTGAAAGTGTGCGCGATGCGATGCTCGGCGGCGCGCTGCCTGCTAGTCAGCACAGCCCACTCGACAGCCAGCGCAGTCTGCTAGCCAGCGCAGCCTGCTAGCCAGCACAGCCCACTCGACAGCCAGCGCAGCCTGCTAGCCAGCGCAGCACACTCAGCAGCCAGGACAGCCCGCTCGGCAGCCAGCGCAGTCTGCTAGCCAGCGCAGCATACTCAGCAGCCAGGACAGCCTGCTAGCCAGCGCAGCACACTCAGCAGCCAGCACAGCCTGCCAGGCAGCCAGCGCAGCCCGCTCGGCAGCCAGCGCAGCAGCGCAGCAGCAACAGCCGGCCGCCAGCCTACACACAGCGCACCGGTCTCCAAAGCAAGCCAGACGTGCTGCATGGCCGACACCCGACCGGCCGAATTACTCACTCTAAGTGTGCCCTTGGGTGGAGACAAAAGAGAGCGGCGTTAGTGGGCGTGCGAGCATGGGTTGGAGATGGGCAGTCGCCCACTGAGAGGGGAGGGGGGGACGTCGATGCGCTGACGGCCGGCCGCCGAGCTATTGGCAGCTGCCGTCGGTCAGCTGGCTGCAGCCGGCGGCAGCTGGCGGCAGCTGGCGTCAGATGGCGGCAGCCGACCCATCAAAGGCTGCAGCTGGGCACCAGGGCAGTGACGGTCCGAGGTGCCCCGGTAACAGGACAGCTGGGAGCCAGGGCAGTGGCGGTCCGAGGTGCCCCGGTAACAGGACAGCTGGGAGCCAGGGCAGTGGCGGTTAAAGGTGCCCCGGTAACAGGACAGCTGGACAGACAGGAGATGGTAACCATCTTGGATGACTGCACAAGAGCACGGGATATGGACTTGGTTACCCATGGGCCAATCTGAACCGGAATTGTGCTAAAGTAAGCGTTCGAATAAGTCAACTAGAGTATAGTTGTGATATGGATATAATAGAACTTAGTGGATTGCTATCTAGATGGAAACAATTTGTCATTAAAAATATGATAGAAAAAGTGCGTCAACTTTAGACACACTGGCGTATTTTATGGCTATGCATTTCATATGTCAGCTCCTTGTTGGGTTCGCACTGACGTCGATATCAAACTTTGAAGTCATTTTCTCCCAGCCTCCAAGAAAGCCAAAGCATTCCGACAGCAAACGCGGCTTTCAGAGCAAACTAGATTCGACTAAACGTTCGATGACAAAGCATTGAAAGGCTGAAATAGCAGCGATTCCACAGGAGTGGGCTTTTGTGGACCATTTACAGGCTCGCCGCCCTATCAGTTCGCCTCTTAAGGGGAGTGGGGAACATATCAAGCATGGGAAATTTCGTCCGGATGCAGCTCAGCCAACTTATGCACGCTGCAGCTTAGCTGGGGCACGGTGATGGGTTGTTACGTGCTTTAACATCTACATGATCAAATGTTAAGAATGCATTTCAATGTTCGGCAAATGTCTGAGGTGCATTTAAGCATGCCAGCGCAATATACCCTGCACAAACACATGCTTCATCATCTGTTTGGACAGCACTTGGCATGGTATAAACAGCACAGACACACAAGGCACTCTGATCGAAGAGTAAGGGAGCTGTTCAACTGCTGTTATGCCTCAGGAAGTTCAGCTTTTGGACCAAGCGCTGTGCAGCCCAGGTTAATTTATCCTATGCATGTATACATGAATATATATATATATATATATATATATATATATATATATATATATATATATATATATATATATTACAGCCCATTGCATATATGTGTATTATGCGACCTTCCAAGCTCCCAGGTGACGCTACACCTGAAAATTGCTTACCATAGTCGAAATGATGTGTTCCAGACATTAATAATACAGCAAGTGAAGTCGTGAAATATGGATATTGTTCTTAGAACTCTCAATACACGGGTACAAGCTGTTTAACATATTTCATTGATGTGCTGACTAGTCACCTTCATTAATGGACTGACTAGTGGTCACTAGTGATATTAATGGGCTGATTAGTGACTTTATGCAAACTGAAGGATCCATGTCTCTGATCTCCCTTAACGCTTAGCAAACTTTAAAATCTTAATTGTGGTCGCAGTACAGCCGAAGAAAATGACGCGCCCAAAAATCACAACTACAAAGACACACATACCTAACATTCGTGCAGCTGCTCTCTTCCCCAACCCCAGCCCTTTCCCACACCGAACCCTTCATTGAAATGACTGAAACAACCCGAGGTTGTTGTTCGTTGTTGCATGGGTTTGTTGTTTGCCGCTAGTTTTATAGATCATCACCCTACCAACGCCGTCGTGGCTAATGTCTCACTTTATGGAATATCCAAGAACAATGCTGTTTCTTCGCACAATGAATCGCACTTGCCTATTATTGTTCGACTACGAACATTGATTAATTGGTCGGATTGCCAAATTTACATCATATTTCATCCCATGCTACTACCCATGTGACGTCCACTCCTAATGTCAACTGGAACAACACCATCACATTTCCTGTGTGACTTTGCAGATGTGCTGACAGCACTCTGGGGTACCCCTTCCTCGTGATCACCAGCCTGCTCCGACATAGCACTATGCTCCCCTCCTCAGATACCCAGCATGACCTGTCACGGTACATACTCTGGGGACGCCCCATCGCCCTCCTAAATACCCAGCTTATGCCGACGTGCGTGCCGTTCTGCACTTTGAAACGCAAAAACACCGCCACACATTTCGCCGTGTTTGCTTCCATTAGCGAATGCTGTCAAAAGTCAGGTGACTGCGACTTCATGTTCCAGTTTACGAGACTGCACTCTAAGGAGAGAAATAGCCAGCCAGCAGAGCCCCTGTGCACACCACCCTGATCACACATTCCAGTTCGGTGCTTTCTTCCACTTCCAGGCCATGTGCAGTTTATCTAGCGGAGAAGATTGAGATAAACGGCGAGGGACCTGCTGAAGCAATGGCACTGCAGGCTGTGTACGATTTCAGTGCTGCTTAATCTGACTGTGTGTCTGGCTTAAAGTGATTGCCGAGCAAACTACCGCCGCACTAAATTATATCAAACATGGAAGCGCCCCAGCAATAAACCTCACTCATTTTAATAATGCGGCGTCGTCCGTTTGGGTTTGATGTTTGCCTATTTCATTCGACATTAACGAACACGGGTTCGACGGCAATGCGTTTGATCGTGCCACAGCGATTTGCAATGCTGTTGAGCTGAAATAAGTTGGACATGGGGCATGGCGCAATTAATGGTAACCACGGAGCCATAGCCTATGACTGTACGCTGATTACTCTGTCAAACGTAGGGCATGCATCTAAACTGCAATACACTCTGCTGACGCCTGTACTCTGGGATATTTTCAGGTAGGAAGAGGAAATTCCCATGCTACCACCATTTCGCCCGTTATGTTACTCTAAGTACTCTCCCGATTGTATGAGATCGGGAGCTAACACGAGCGCTCAGCCGCAACTCTCCCACCTCAGATATATTTTCTGCAGCATTTCGTGGCTGTAACACACGTTGCCAAAATGAATGTTCTCAGTTAAAATTAGATCAGAAAGTTTCCATTTTGTGCTTTCACCGGTAAACGGAAAGCTCCGAAATGGAATTATAAATAATATCTGAAATTCCATTATCGTCACCTCCAAGTCATTCTCCGGAACGGTATCGCAATATGTACCCGCTATCGTCCGATGCATCGGTCATAAATGTCTCGATATTGAATGAAGACTAAGAACGATGGGCCGATATTGTTCCGCCACGGGTCAGCAACACTGTCCCCTGACTGCAGGAGTGGTGGGCCGATATTGTTCCGCCACGGGTCAGCAACACTGTCCCCTGACCCCTGGAGTGGTAGGCCGATATTGTTCCGCCACGGGTCAGCAACACTGTCCCCTGACTGCAGGAGTGGTGGGCCGATATTGTTCCGCCACGGGTCAGCAACACTGTCCCCTGACTGCAGGAGTGGTAGGCCGATACTGTTCCGCCACGGGTCAGCAACACTGTCCCCTGACTGGAGGAGTGGTTGGCCGATATTGTTCCGCCACGGGTCAGCAACACTGTCCCCTGACTGCAGGAGTGGTGGGCCGATATTGTTCCGCCACGGGTCAGCAACACTGTCCCCTGACCCCTGGAGTGGTGGGCCGATACTGTTCCGCCACGGTCAGCAACACTGTCCCCTGACTGCAGGAGTGGTGGGCCGATATTGTTCCGCCACGGGTCAGCAACACTGTCCCCTGACTGCAGGAGTGGTAGGCCGATACTGTTCCGCCACGGGTCAGCAACACTGTCCCCTGACTGCAGGAGTGGTGGGCCGATATTGTTCCGCCACGGGTCAGCAACACTGTCCCCTGACTGCAGGAGTGGTGGGCCGATACTGTTCCGCCACGGGTCAGCAACACTTTCCCCTGACTGCAGGAGTGGTGGGCCGATATTGCTTCGCCACGGGTCAGCAACACTGTCCCCTGACTGCAGGAGTGGTGGGCCGACACTGTTCCGCCACGGGTCAGCAACACTGTCCCCTGACTGCAGGAGTGGTGGGCCGATATTGCTCCGCCACGGGTCAGCAACACTGTCCCCTCGTGGGGCGATATTGTTCCGCCACGGGTCACCAGTACTGTCCCCTGACCCCTGGAGTGGTAGGCCGATATTGTTCCGCCACGGGTCAGCAACACTGTCCCCTGACTGCAGGAGTGGTGGGCCGATATTGTTCCGCCACGGGTCAGCAACACTGTCCCCTGACTGCAGGAGTGTTGGGCCGATATTGTTCCGCCACGGGTCAGCAACACTGTCCCCTGACTGCAGGAGTGGTGGGCCGATATTGTTCCGCCACGGGTCAGCAACACTGTCCCCTGACTGCAGGAGTGGTGGGCCGATATTGTTCCGCCACGGGTCAGCAACACTGTCCCCTGTCCCCTGGAGTGGTGGGCCGATACTGTTCCGCCACGGGTCAGCAATACTTTCCCTGACTGCAGGAGTGGTGGGCCGATATTGTTCCGCCACGGGTCAGCAACACTGTCCCTGACCCTGGAGTGGTAGGCCGATACTGTTCCGCCACGGGTCAGCAACACTGTCCCCTGACTGCATGAGTGGTGGGCCCATATTGTTCC
Organism: Imbricaverruca yamaguchii; assembly: GCA_034440575.1. NCBI lineage: Eukaryota > Metazoa > Arthropoda > Thecostraca > Neoverrucidae > Imbricaverruca > Imbricaverruca yamaguchii. Next base: position 1,574,603 of record JAOTOL010001661.1, read on the forward strand.
GCCACGGGTCAGCAACACTGTCCCCTGACTGCAGGAGTGGTGGGCCGATATTGTTCCGCCACGGGTCAGCAACACTGTCCCCTGACCCTGGAGTGATGGGCCGATATTGTTCCGCCACGGGTCGCAACACTGTCTCCAGACTGCAGGAGTGGTGGGCCGATGTTGTTCCGCCACGGGTCAGCAACACTGTCCCCTGTCCCCTGGAGCGATGGGCCGATATTGTTCCGCCACGGGTCAGCAACACTGTCCTCTGATTCCGGGAGTGGTGGCTGATATTGTTCTGTCGTGGATCGGACCGAAGTTATTCACATTTGCGATGCAACGACCTCACCGAACGAAGACCACGCAACTAGCTCACCGCGCAGGTGGACGACTGTGAGGTGTGAGGTGTGGGATGAGCTGGCTCATCTTACAGGATAACTCGATGGAGACCCAGATCACAGAACACCGTACACAGTCGCACATACCGGCATACTGTCATTGTTCAGCCTGCTAGCTGTGTGATTCGTGCCAAAACTGATCTGGTCGCAGACTCGTTGCCAGATCTGGGACAAGTCGTCACATGATGACGCTGACGGCATAGATGGTGACGCTTACTAATGGTAGCATTCGCCAGAATGATAAGTATGTTACCATAATTAGCTTGTCCCCCTCCAACAAAAAACGAGATCCGCAACCCATCATGCCCAAACTGTCGCATTTCCAGAACTTCCGAATGGTTCGCTACGACGTCTCGAATCTTGCAACTGGTGTCGGCGGAGCGCGTGCAGGGTCACGTGACCACCGTCCACCGTCGCCATCCGTTAATCCCCGACACATTCAGCTGACGGTCGGATATCAAATGTTCCGCCAAAATCGATAATGAATTGGGCGACACCCGGCGCGGGTGCAAATGGATACGTCAGGGTCTGATCGTCCATGGTACGACGGCAACGGCATATTTGACGAGTAATCGGAACCGATGCAGCTGATGGCGTCGTCGGTACTGACACAGCTGACTGTGTCGTCGGTACCGACATAGCTGACTGTGTCGTCGGCACCGAGACAGCTGACTGTGTCGTCGGTACCGACATACCTGACTGTGTCGTCGGTACCGACATACCTGACTGTGTCGTCGGTACCGACATAGCTGACTGCGTCGTCGGCACCGAGACAGCTGACTGTGTCGTCGGTACCGACATACCTGACCGTGTCGTCGGTACCGACATACCTGACGGTGGCGTCGGTACCGACATACCTGACGGTGGCGTCGGTACCGACAGAGCTGACTGTGTCGTCGGCACCGAGACAGCTGACTGTGTCGTCGGTACCGACAGAGCTGACTGTGTCGTCGGTACCGACAGAGCTGACTTGTCGTCGGTACCGACAGGGCTGACGGCGGCGTCGGTACCGACACAGCTGACTGTGTCGTCGGTACCGAGGCAGCTGACTGTGTCGTCGGCACCGACAGAGCTGACTGTGTCGTCGGTACCGACATACCTGACTATGTCGTCGGTACCGACATAGCTGACTGTGTCGTCGGCACCGACACAGCTGACTGTGTCGTCGGTACCGACATACCTGACGGTGGCGTCGGTACCGACATTGCTCTACCAATATTCACATAATGTATTCAGCGCGATCCTAGCCATAATGCAATCATTCAATGTGGTATGTTACGAATTAATACTACATATCCCGTACATATATATAGATATACGTATATGCACATATATATGCTGTTTATATCAATAAATATATTCTGCGACGGCGGGAGACGAAGCTGCGGGCGGCTACCCGGAAATGCTTCAGAGGCCGTCATCAGTAGTCAGCCGAAGCTAACGCACGCAGCCGCCGCCTCGGGGTGGTGCACGTGAGCTGGCACCATTACACTAACGAGTCCGGTCAGCAGTCTGCGTGAGCTGCCAGCCCCCAACCCCAGCCGACGCCACCTCCTGCCCCCTGCCACCCCGCCATCCCGCCAAATGACTGGCTGGCGAACAACCGAACAACATGCATTCAGCGCACAAATTGCTGCTCCCGTCAGCCTGTCTGTCGCCCAGGCTGGAAACAGCAGGCCGGTAAGTCGGTCGGGTTGGAAACAGACGGCCAATCGGTATTCCATACTGGAGCCGGCTGGTCGATCCGGGGTCGTGCTGGAAACGGGCCAGCATGTCGGTCATCCTGGGAACAGAAAGTCCTCTCCAGTCGCCGTGGCATGCAGCCTTAGACATTGGGGCCGACAGTCGACCTATTGTCGGTACTGGAAACTAGTAAGCCGGCCTGTCCATACGGGAGCCGCCACTTAGTCGTCTTATTCCATCGCATCAGCTGTTCGGATGCATCGGATGACTTTTTGTGCCCTTCCAATGGCCGTTTTCCTTGACGACTGCTCGTCTGCGTCCGACGGTTGCTTGGCATTCTCCGATGGCCGTTCATCGACTTGTGTTGCAGGGATCTTAAGACTCTGTGAGTGTTGCCTGTCGTCGCACGATAACAAGAGCCAGCCGAGGGAAGCAGTGCATTATTATGGAGCGACGCGTTGGCCTGACGACGTCTCCGGAATCCGCGGCAGAGCGTGACAACAGCCGTCGGGCCCGCCGTTGGCCGTGTCCCGGCTGCCACTGCGACAGACCGCGACCACCGTCGTGCAGCCACACGGGAACGCCCCGCATCTGCTGGCCGGGGGGTGGGCGTCGGCGACCGCCCCGCCGCGGACGCCGACTCACGAGTGTCTGACGGCGGCCGGCACTGGGTCAGCCGAGACGCTGCCGCGCTCGTAGTACGAGCCGGCCGCCGGTCGCGCCGACACGCGCTCAAAAGCCGAGCGCGGCCGGGGGCGGTCGAAGTGTGCGCGCTCGTTCGGCGGTCGGGTGTGAGGCTGCCCGCTCCCGGCGGGCCATCGATCTCGTCACGCGCGCGCCGCAAGTGTCCGCCGGCGGGTCGGCGGGCGGCTCGACGCGCCCACCACCGCTCACAATTTACGCCGACTCGACATTTCGCCGGCGGCGGCGCAGTTCGCTGGCCGAGCGGCCGCGGCCACACTGGATCACGGCGGCGCTCCGGCCAGATAGAGCAAACGGAGAGAGCCGTGTTGGCGAAACTGTGTTGTACCTATGCAACGGTTCCTGCTTGCAGCGTCACATCCATGTTTGTTTGTTTGTTTATTGGTTGGTTCACGACACACTTTATGCACAGTCACGGCTAATGGCGCCGCCCACACTGGTTCGCCGGTGGGCCGCGGGATTGGCACATCCATGCATACATATACATACATACATATATATATACATATATATGTGTACATATGTATGTATGTATGCATATACATATATGTACATGTATATACATATATGCACATGTATATACATATATGTATATATATATATATATATATATATATATATATATATATATATATATATATATATATATATATACATATATACATATATACATGTATACATGTATACATGTATACATATAGGCATAGTGCCGGCAGCTGGCAATGCATTGGATGTCACCGAGAGCATACCAATCTATACACTCAACTAACAACAAGCGTGACAACAACGCAACAAGAGTGGGTGGCCCACACCCACTCTTGTTGCGTTTTTGTCACTGATTCGACCCCTTCCGCCGAGGGACTCGAACGCCCCTGAAGACAAAAGCACACAATTCCGCTGCAGCGAACTCGCTTCAGTGTACACTTTATGATCCTAGGTCAATGCCTTCAGGGTCAGATGAGATAGGATCGGCCGCCACACCGCGCTGCCGCTCCGCCGCACAGATGAGGCCTGGTGACCTTTAATGCGGGGCGGCCGAGCTGAGATCGGCCGCTGCCCGCTCGGTGGACGTTCCACCTCCGCAGTCCCTACATTTACTGGTGGATTTCGATTTTGTGTTGCATGGGATGTGTGTGTATCAATTGTGTAACAAAGTCACAATGTTGCATTACAATGCCGCCGCCCACTTATGGGATATCGAAAAAGAGGAGTGGTGGACTGATTGCGCTCTCCCTTCAGCGCGCATGTTCACTGTACAGGATCTGCAGCAAACATTCTTACGCAGGAATGCACCCGACGGCTTTTCCCACTCATGCGTTGAAATCCTTTCAATCCGCTTCCTGGAAGTTTGGCAGAAATAGCCACGCAACCGAAGGTGAAGAAAATTGGAAGCATGTATTCCGGTTTTTCACTCTTGGTGCTCCGGTGACGGGCCGACCACATTGGATCGAGCCTCAACAGAGAAGTGTCGCTATTGACTTCTGAACAAAGAAGGCAACTTCAGCCACCCTGTGAGCAAAGCACATCCACCCAGAATGACCATCTTGTTTCAGTTCGGTGATCTGGCTTAGATTCGCTGGTCGGATTGGACTCCACAGACAGGTCTGGTCAGACGGAATGTATCCGGGTGGACAGTATCGAAATATCCGTCACGACGGCTGGAGAAACGCAATGTTGACTCCACGCAACGCAACTGGATGCAATTGTCCGAACCATATTTTGAACTTCCCATTGCTGCTATGAATGTGTCCATTATTTACAGAATCTACGGGCGGAAGATCATCATGGGGTGTCTATGGTCCATGGACCATTTTGGGTTAACTATGGACTACGACCGGTTGACCGCGGGCCGTGGAAGGTCATAGTCGGACCATGTATGCTATGCTCACACCAGTCTGCCTCACCAGCAGCACCTCCAGAGAGCTGAGCGTCAGAGCGTCAGACAGCAGACAGTATTAAACCAGAAGTTGCGAATTGGGACCACTGTGCTGCATGGGTGTCTATGTTTTTATATATATATATATATATATATATATATATATATATATATATATATATATACACACATATATATATATATATATATATATATATATATATATATTAGTACCAGTACAAACAGCAAAGGTGTCTATGCTGAGGTACATTCGTACCTATGCCGCAGTTCCGGTGTGTCTATTCTGGGGAGATGAGAGCGAAAGATGAGTCCGCACTGCGATGCGGGCATGCCTACATCGTGGTACGGGTGTGTCCAAGGTCTGCTGCCCCGGGAACTGAGCTCCGGAGCTCAGCGCTGGCTAAGATTGGTCTTTGTCGTAGCAAGACAGGGTTCAAGTCGCTTCACTCGCTCACATTTAGCCCCAGTGTGAGGGTCATTCGGCAGCTGGGCCGATAAGACCGGCGACGAGCTATCGGGGCGGCTGTGTCAGGGCATTGACAGCTCGTTAAACCCTCGGCCAAAATTATGCCGTTAAACTGGAATTCCTGGAAAGGGTGGTGGGGCCAGGGTTCGTGCAACCAACTCTGCTTAGCAGTTGCATCCTGGTCGATAAAACCATCCTTGCAAAAGTTGGAGCTAAACTTCTTTTTAAAATTACGGTACAAAAACGATGGTGTGGCGCCGCCGAAGGTAGGCTCCGTCCAGCGGGCGATAGGCATCGAGCAGAAGGCGCGACATCCTACAACGGCGTGGGTCGATATCCAATCTGCATGGCGAGTCTGCGACTTTGCATAATGGCGCCTTCGTATTTGCAGCTTTGAGCTGAAGCGGTTCATTCCTGATTCAGTGGGCGGCTCATTGGCGTATTGGGCTGTTCCGAGTCGCACCCTGTCACAATAGGAGCGAGCCAGCCGATGCCAGAGCGGCCGATACAGCCGATGGTGGAAGGCGTTCATTTGAAAACAAACAAGTGCCTACTTAGACCTGTGACATTCCCCTGGACGGAGAAATGCCCTTGTCGAATGACATGTCGCTGCTGTTCGAATGAGCAAGTACTTTGAGTGTCCGTCCTGCTCGGTTTGTTGCATAGCTCGGTAAATTAATAGTAGTTACACACGTGAGAACCACTTCTGAAACGGAGAGTGGTTGAACTATGCATGGCATGAATTTCACTGGAATGCATGCAATTTGTCAGCCAAGCAGGTGTGCCCTTGGCAAGCATATTCTTACCATAAACTATAAGACACAAGCCAAAGGACGATGACAGTGTCTATGAGCAGGTATATCCTATGCGTATTTATCAGAGGTGGCGTATACAAAAACCTAGTCGGTATGTTAGAAACGGCGTGCATACATGTGTGACCTAGAACTAAAAACAGAGGGCACATAGTGCCGATGCTGTCCTCGAACACATCGCTTAATGTAGATTGTTGTCTGTAAAATTGCTGAATATGCGCCCCAATCTTCGGCTGAAACTAATACCGAGACATATCTGGTGCTTGGCGAGGATATCGTGAGAAATTCCGGAACTACTACACAAATGCCATGTCGAGAGAAGTGATCCCCAGTTCATCTTGTAAGATCGTGATGAATCCGTATATATCCATGGCTTCACAGAGTATGGTGCATTTTCATCAAAAAGTGTAGGCACAAATTTTACATAAGTGTGTGCTAACAGCAGCAAAAGAAATGCCTGAGTGAAAACATTTTTCAAAATTCCAATGGCACTAATGTGGCAAAAAACCGGTGAGAAGCATTGTAGGGTATCTAGTGACACTATAAAATCGAAGCTGGGTCACATTTCTAAACTTCTCTGCTGCACTCCTCTTACCTCTTTCCATCATCTCAAAATGTTGGAGAGAGGAAACTGCTATAAATCCCAGGAAGGTAGAGGAGCCACGGGACTCACACCACTAGCTGAAATAATTTCGTTTCGGTCATCTGCTCATATGTATGCATCTGCCGGTCTGGCGTCAAGGCAAGAAAGGTAGGGAGACTGTGGGGAACGCCGTCAGACATTTGGTCCCGAGCACACAGTTTGCTATCCAGCACACAAACTCAGTACCGAGCACAGCGATTTGGTAGCCAGCACAAAGCTAAGTTCGGCACCGAGCAATTATGAAGTGAGGACCGAACGTTGCAACTTGGTTTTGCAGTGTCAGCATGCGACAGCATTTTTCCCGGAGCCCGTGTTATCCTCAGTAATTACTCGTGTGCGCAGGATTAAACGCAGTGTTTCGAATTAAATTTTGTGAAACATTAGGCTGTTTTTACTTCATAAAAATTCAAACAACCAGCTATGCTGCATAGCCCCAACCAACTAATAAATGCGATAGCTCCAACTAGCTAATAAATGCTATCATCCCAACTAGCTAGCATGTTTTCGTGGCATTACAGACACAATGTGGCTTGATATGACCTGAACAAAATACGGGACGACTATGCACATTCACACAAGATCAAGTTATGGGCAGACATTATGCAAGCCCGGAAGCCATGACTACCATAAAACAAAAAAGGCGGCATAATTCCCATAAACAATGAAGGTGTGATTACATTAGAACAAAGAAGTCATGACTCCCATAAAACAAAGATGGTATGATTACAATGAAATGAAGAGAGCACGATTACCATATAACAAAGAAGGCATGATTACCATAAAACAAAGAAGGCACGATGGCCATAAATCAAAGAGGACATGATTGCCCAAAAGCAAAGAAGGCATGATTAACATAAAACGAAACCACATGTGATCCCCTTTGTGTAATAGTGTAATAGTCGATGTAATACTATTACCTTGGTGTAATAGTTAATGAAAAGTTAACATGGAAGTATCACATAGCATATGTTGCTGTAAAGACTAGCAGAAATCTAGGCATAATGGGAAGAGCTAAATCATTTATCGCAAATCGTGAATTTAAATATATATAATGCATAGATTCTTCCCTATTTAAATTATTGTGCATTCATATGGGGAGACAATTCTCTGCCACAATTGGACAGAATTGTACAAAATACAAAAAGGGTATTAAGAATCATAGATGTTCAGCACTATACATGACACACAAATTAATTAATTTGCAAATATAACATGTTGAAGCTCTCTCAAATTGCACAGGAACAGAGCATACTGCTACTTCACATATTTGTGAATCAAGCATTACCAATCACTGCAATGAATATGTTCCAGTACTCATTACCAAGCAATTTAAGGCGTGTTAATGGTTTACATGTATATTTCTCATCGAAATCCTATAGACTTCACTCTATATCATTTTCAGCATCACGGACTTGGAACAATATTATTGGTTCAACAATTCCTTCCCGTAATGTTGAACCAATAATACTATTCACGCATTAAACAGGAAGATGCAAAAAAGTTTTCAGAGATTATTTCATTGACTTATATATCACAAACTAACATGATGCATGCTGCATAATGATGATGATGCATGGATACTTATATGATTAATTGCATGCACACACGGATGTGCATATGCGTGTGCAAATGTGTATGGATACATGTGTATTTGTTGATGTATGTGCATGTTAGTATAGGTGTATGCATGGATATTTGCATAAATAATATGTGTGAGTGCACATATCTTTGTGTGAGAAGTATGTGTAGTTGTAGGGCTACATGTCTTTTGTGTATACACATGCAGGTATGGTGCTTGTGCATGTGTACATGCATGGATCCAACTTCTCCTTTTCCTCCTCATAACACATTTCACTTTGTGGTCCCAGGAGTTCCTTTGTGTTACTAGCTTGCTACCTAGCTGAGGAGCTCCTGGGTCTACTTCTAGTAATAACTGGTGGCGGCCTATCTGCAAAAGAAGGACAAAAAGGATGCAACCAATCGTTGTGAACTGGAGGTACGGCGAAAGATGACACACGTAGTGGCATCCTGAGGAATTCCTAAGCTGGCTGTCCTAACTTTTGAATTGCTGGCCATAGGAAAGCCCAATATCAATCGAGCCGGTAATTGTTTAATACAACGAAGAATGGCTCTTAGATGCTCCTGGGTTTTAGACATTGGTGAGACGAAATGTACGACCCTTTACAGGAGGTGCTGGGTTTACTCAACATCAAAAGTAGCTACTTTTGATGTTGAGTAAACCCAGCACCTCCTGGTATATTGAGGGTCGTACATTTCGTCTCACGCAAAGAGCCGGTAATTGTGCGTGTAGCTAAATAGGATAGGCTGCTGCATACGGAACAGGGGTCGAAATTAGGAAAAAATGTTTGACATTCTATTCTTAAATAGAGTGCATTGATATCATTCGCATGCGCATTAGAATAAGGCTAAGCTCACACATACTTCAGCAATTTCTGGATCCCAGCCGGACAACGAAAGGGAAGATACGAACACTGCTCATAGTTGATTGGTAGGCTTGTGTCAGGAACGAAGACGGAGAAGACCAGAGGAACGCCAATTCCTTTCATTATCATACTACAAGGTCTAGATCTGCTTCAATGCATTACCTCAGTGGTGATCCACTTCATTGCCCTGCGAAATGAAAAATGCGAGTGGCGCGGGCTTCGGTGCAATGACGAAGTAAGAAACTAACCCTTAAGGAATGCAAATTGTCTTGTACAGCCATCAAGAATGACAACTTGTGACAAATATACAACTTCGAAAACGATGGAACTGGAAACGCATCGAAATCTGGTGAACTCGGATCGGGTATGCTGGGTGACGTCTGGTTGAGTTCGTTGAATAACATTGGGTTGGCCGTGTTCAGGTTCAGGTCGTGTGGGGCTGGCTATGGTTGTTTTAGATGAAGTCGAGTTGTGGCAGAATTTGATGAGGTCGGGTCTGGCTGGGTCGGATCCAAGTAGATGGGATCGGGCCGACTTGGGTCGTATCAGATCAGATTGGACGTGTCTCTACCACTCCCCGCGGCGTTTCTTGCACAGACGAGCTCTTCTCCGATGATCAATATCGGAGTCGGATGTCAATGTCAGATGTCAATGATCAATGTCGGAAAAAGACGCCGAGCATTTATTTGGACACAACCCAGATAGTATGAAATAACGTGAATTAAACATTGCAAATATCGTGCATCAGCTGAGTGCCACCCTGGCCACCGCACGCGCTCCTGCCATCCACTCACTTTGGCCCGTTCATCTTGGCAGGCGATAACTCACCCAATGCCTAACAGCTACCCTAACAGAACGGATGCTCCCAGGCTTAGCGGCATTGAGTGTGTCGTCAAATCGAACCAGCATAGTAGCCGGCTAATTCCACAGTTGGCCCAGTGATACATGTTATTAACATCACATTTGTCTGCTGGCGCGCTGCTCAAACTGCCATCGACGCGAAATGTGGAGCCAATACTTGGCGCGGTTGTCTAATTCAGCCACGGTCTATATTATATATATTTATATAATATATATATATTTACATTATATATATTGTATTGACTTACAAGTACATCCACGCAGCTGGTGGCTATTATTGCACAGGATGGATATGAATGAATAAGTGAGCTGAATAGCTGAAAGGACGTAGGGATTAAGGACGTTGCATTCTAGAGCACTGGAGCCAGTCGGCGCCGGCTCAATAGACTGCAACAAGGACGAGGGTAGGTGTCAGGTCAAGGAATGGAAGGGTGCTGAGAAATCAATGACAAGGATCGTCCATATAAATTATACAATAAAAAGGAGGGATGAATAGTGATGTCCTTGTTCGGATTCGTTCGTGCGTTGTCGTCTTAATTGCTGGTTCACCCTCTTCATATCATACTGAATCCAACTTCCATTGAGCTGTTTCATTTCTTGAGTGTATGCTTTCCAGGTGGTGAAAATTCAGGAGGCCCCGCGGATGGTCAGGAGGCCTCGCGGAGATCCAAAGCCAACGGTCACGAGACCGCACTGTGCGGTCTGCGAGTTATCGTGCCTGAGCCTTTTACATCTCCCATCCTGATCTACACAGAGTTAATGCTCAGCACTGAACGCAGAGGTCTTCCCACTGAGAAAAAATGCAGTCGGCAAGCGAGAGAAGTATGGGCGAGAGAAGTATGCGATTACTTCCGACATTACTGAGTTGCGCAATTACTGATGAGGAAAGGGCCCAACGATGGATGACTATAGCATGACGACGGTGTCTAAGAGCTACGTAACATAGGTGCACACGTGCACGTTTCCAATATGCCGAGGTCGCATATATCGCACTATCATGACGATATGAAAATGCGATATATCGCATTATCATGACGTTATGGTAGTCCGATATATCGGTACCACGATATGTGGTCTGGCGATGGTGTGATTTGTCATGAGCGAGGGCAAGGCCCAAGCGAGTCACTCTCATGTATGTGCGATGGAAGCCCATCTGGGCGACCCAACCCAACCCGATCACCACGAGTTTGAAAACGCTATGCCTTATTTAAATGATCAAGATCAAATTATTATATTCGGATATATGCCTGTCACTTTGACTTTGTTGAATATCAGCAGCAATTTCAATATTTGGTACCAATTGCTTACGATCTCAGGTCAAAGAGCGTTAAGGCCGGATCATGCTCATGCGTTGGCATTCCCACGCCCCCGGTGATACAGGGGGTAGTTGGCACGACTTCGCCTCCTCCGCCAGTGATTCTGAGCCTAACAAGCTAGAGAAGCGAAACAAACAGGTGCGTAGCGTGTTACGAAGTCTCGCGATTGTCGTCAAGCTTGACCCCGTGGTATCGTTGGTTGATCCCAGGGGCGAGGTCAAAATCAAATTGTCGAGAAAATGAAAACACTTCCCGACTTTCTACAAATATTGATAAACCTAAGACTATATATTGAATACTGCCCAGGACGCCAGCCCCAAGTGTTATTTTGATTTGGCAAATCTAACGATTGATCGATCGCAGGCGACCCTATGTTCTACAGGGAATGCACTAAGTGAGTTCAAATAGACGATACCATTTTCGAAATATTTGGTTAGCATGATACTCGGTTTACTTGGTATTCATAATGCAATTGGTTAAACATGACATATTCGGCGTCCGTAAGCTTCATGTGTGTCTTCCTATGTTGCGATCGCTTTTGGGTTGCATGCTGAATGTCTATGTCTATGTCTGGCTGTGCGTGTTCTGGACATGTAGTTCTGCTCTGGCTGTACGCCCTTTGCACATGTAGTTCTGCTCTGGCTGTACGCTTTTTGCACATGTAGTTCTACTCTGGCGGTACGTCCTTTGACTGTAATTGTTTAGCATCGTCCGCACACAGGACCGAAGTCGGATTTTCTGCACCCATTATTTGTCAGTACCTGGTTCACACATTATCGTTCTCTGTGTCCTCATAGTGCCTCATGTCAAAAAAAAACGTCGCGCTTCTAAACATAGTATTGAAGTCGTAAGGTCACGTACTCGAGTGGTTAACCTATCATGGACTTGACCTTCACAAGGCTGATTGTTTGTCAAGGCACTACGCATGGCCACACAACGTGCGCATTATTGCATGATGGCTAAGAGTTTGCATTAACCGTCATTAAAGCCACGTAAATCAACATGCGTGGAATATTTGAGATTCGTATGCAAAGCTTCATACCTTGGTGTTTGCAAATTACACAACAATCAGTCGTGCTCAAGCGCTGGAGTCCGTCAATGTTACGAGATTACATCACCCGCCCATCCCCTTGCGTTGGCGGGGGCTACAGCGATCTGCCTCTCCCCTAACACACATACATAAGCACGCGCCTGTCATATGTACATACGTACACGTGCGCATACATACATATGCACATTCATGTCCTTCAAAACGCTACCTTCAGCCTGTTCAGTATCGCGCCACCCGCTTCCCCACTTCATAGTCAAATTAACACTCGCATGTCCGGAGGTCCGAACCAACTTCGCATGTCCGGGGGGGGCAGATGACTGCCCCCCTAAGATCTCTAAAACTATGCTAGCTAGCGACAAACGGAAAACGGCGTAGGATGGCTGGCGACTGGCTCTATCGAAAGGGTTCCGGTCATTGTTTCCCTCAGGTCAACATTCAGGTCACTAGGTCATCGTAGGTCAAATTCGACCAGATCAAGTGGGACTCAGATATTGACATATATCTCAAGATCTGCAACAGATAGAAACAAACGGCGAACGCTATTCGACAGTCCTTGAAATGCGCTTCGGACAATAGGCGGTGTAATATAAGGTCAGATCAACCGAAACTCATGTCGAGGTCATGACGTTGCCTAAGGGGTCATGTGATGTATCAATCGGCACGTCTTGGCGATACAAGCACAATTACGGTAATTTCAGCCTTTTAGCTCAATGCAGTGCGATATAATGCGCAGAAATGTGTAATGATCTCAAGTGGCCTCAGAGACCTTGGTGAGGTCACTGAGCAAAATGTCAGCGGTAACATTGAGCATAGCTTCCATCTACATGCCACAACCGTTGTGAGATCATTCCGAGCGCAAATATGTAACCAGGAAACATTTGTATATCTTACTATAGCCCTATGATGGGGAAGCCATGGACGCGACCTGACCTAAGGTCAATGCTACGAAAAAACACGATATACATATTATGGTCCATGATGAGATCATGACATGTTATAAGTTTGAAATCACTCGCCCAATTAGTGTGAAAGTTATGCGACCTAGAACTCCGAGAGATGTTGGGTCACTTCGCCTGACCTGGTGATCTGACCTGAGATGGCCCAGGATTAAAAATGTATGAGGATATGCGGAAAAAAACAAATAAACAGCTGTGCGAGGTTTTGCCTTGCTAACCCGATTAGTATGGCGGACAATTAGGAAAAGCCGCATGGGGGAGGGGGCAGATATCTGCCCCCGGGCAGATATCTGCGTGTTAATGATCAACAGAACTAGTAACGCGACGAACCTCCAGGTATTACCACCTCTTTTTCTCAGCATAGTTGGAATTGCTTGGCTGAAAACGCGTGCATCAGACCCGACAGACGAAGCCGATCACGGCAATACTACAGTCGATTAAGGCTGCAGCTGGATTTGTTGTTCAATTGCGCATGCTAGAGATGGATATATTCTTTAATTGCGCAACCTCTAGCTGGACTTGCGCCACCGCAAGCACTTTTTCCGAAACCGGATTCCCCTGCCTATTATGGCACGCGTATCTCATATTTCAATACACTGGAAAATTATCGAAGTGGTGAAGTGGGTTTTACTTATTTTTACAATTATCGTACCTGCATGCCATCCATAATCAATTATTGCAATTAATGAGGTGCATGTCTCCACGGTAAGGCAAACAATTGCAGCCGGTCCTGAATGTTCTCGCCGTGTTATTCCTGCGCGATTTGTGGTGCTCTGCCCTGCGCATGTAGCACGGTAACCCGGCAGCTCGCTTATTCTCCTTTCTCGTCCAGCGTCAGCAGAAGCACATTAGATTGGTATTCCAGTCGACACAGTGCGGTAAAGGCGTGCACCACGGCGACGATCGCGTGGTCGTTTGTGACGCGGTGTCTCGAATAAACAAAGCAACACGACATCATTCAGCGATATATAGCTGCGGTAGTTGGAATAACTCTGTCACCGAAGCTGCAGCAGCTGTCACAGGAGCTACAGCAGCTGGACCGGCCTTGTCACAGGAGCTGCTGCAGCTGGGTTAGCCCTGTCACAGGAGCTGCTGCAGCTGGGTTAGCCCTGTCACAGGAGCTGCTGCAGCTGGGTTAGCCCTGTCACAGGAGCTGCTGCAGCTGGGCTAGCCCTGTCACAGGAGCAGCAACAGCTGGACTGGCCCTGTCACCGGAGCAGCAGCAGCTGGACTGGCCCTGTCACCGGAGCAGCAGCAGCTGGACTGGCCCTGTCACCGGAGCTGCAGCAGCTGGACTAGCCCTGTCACCGGAGCAGCAGCAGCTGGACTGGCCCTGTCACCGGAGCAGCAGCAGCTGGACTGGCCCTGTCACCGGAGCAGCAGCAGCTGGACTGGCCCTGTCACAGGAGCTACAACAGCTGGACTAACTCTGTCGCAGGAGCTACAGCAGCTGGACTCACCCTGTCACTGAAGCTGCGACGCTCTTTTTCCTGAGACACACCAGGCAGTACGCACTCAGCGGTGCCGCGAGTGTTGCACCAGGTTGTATCTCACTCAGCGGTGCCGCGAGCGCCACTTTTGGAGCGCACTTATGCCGTCGAGTGGTGGCCCCGGCTCTCGGGCCGCCGCTTGAGTCGGCCGTGATGTCGACTCGTCGGCGAACCTGGCCGAGTCGCGGCTCGGCGGCGGCTCGGCCAGATGAAGCGCGACGACGGCATGCAGATGATGGCCGCTGATTGGACGATGCTGCCGTCAGCCGGCGGCTGGGCGGTGGGCTCTTCCCTGAGAGACGGTGGGCAATGGAGTCGCTGGTGCGCTCCACCAGCCCAGTCGATGCCCAGCGAGCCTTCAGTCGGTGTCGGGGTCATGGGCTGGTGAACCTCCGCCGCTGCGGTCGCCTCTGTCGGCATCACTTTGCCAACGATGACGATGCCAGCCCAGACAGCGGCACGAGTACCATCCGAACCGAACCACCCAATTGACGGCGCCAGTGCCATCTATACCAATAGAACCAATTTGTCACCACCAATATCACTGAAGTGCCATCCACTTCTCCTGACCAACGCCACCACGTATAGCCTCGTCGGTACATACCTCCCCAGCCAGTCCCCAGCCGGACATTGCTGATTCAATGTCAGGTCACGATCTGCGAGCCGGCTCGGACAATGCCGGGGTCGGCGGAAACTTCTGAAAACACCCCTCCGGAGAGCACTTGAGGAGTTGGAGCTGTGCCGTGATGTGAGCTGGTTACCAGTTGTCCAATTATGTGAGCCGTGTCAGGCACAAACAAACCTTTTCTTGTATTTTCGCTCGGAGTTGGATGTGAAATGTGTTGTTTCAGTTGGGCATGAGTAATGAAATGCCTCTAGAATTTATATCCGCGGTGGAAGTGTTTGAAAAATGACCGTGTTCCGGTTCAACGTTGCATTTTGGTGAGGGGCTCACAGTGTCGTTGATGTTGGGCGATTGCATCAAGGCGTAGATCAGTGTCGGCCACCTCCGGCGGTGTTTTGCACTTCCTCCATGATTGAGTAGGCCATTCGCCACGCTACCGCGTACGTTCTCTGCTGTCATAGTCTAGTCCGCCGGAAGACTGATTCTGAGTGATGATGGTCGGACCGACTGTTGCCAGGTCGTGCTTATGTTCGGCTCCAGTGACCCGGGCTGATCTGGTCCACTAACCGGACCACCAGCGGCGGCCAAGGGCTCGCAACAGCGGGACGGCTTTGTCTCTGCGTTTTTACCGATCAGTCCATGGCTATCCAAAGCATGCGTCTGCGAAACTCTAGCGCCCCAGCGGTGTCCAGAGACACTAGGGAACTCATGTGTCGCCACCGGGCGGCGCTGCGGGCGCACGGCCACGGGTCGGCCGAGTATCGCAGCCTGGCTCGAGCAGTGCGGCCCGCCATTAAGTGCGACACTCGCAGTGACGTAGAGCGGCGCACCCGGGAGGATGATAGCCGATCCGTGTGGAGGAACATCAGCCCCGTCGAGGGCAGCCAGATGCGCCGCGGAGCCAGCTAAGTGGCTACTTTGTAGGCGCGGGTCCGCGTGTGGCGGGAGATGTGAGGGATACGAGAGAGATGCCGGGGACCTTTCCGGCGCGGGGGCGCGTGCTCGCTAGTGATAATATCGTAGACATTGTCCGGGCGGAAGGTCGTCGTCTCCAGAATGAATGGCTCGTCGGCGTACGGTGAGAACGTCATCAGCATCGGCACGGGCCGGCCATCTCTTGGCGCTGTCGGTACGGTGCTCCCGCATTTGATGCACTCCAACGCTACGTTATTGCCGCATCATGGAAACACTCCCTCATCCACCACATCTTTACGTCCGGGCATCTTAGCAATCCATCCAACCATCATGATTTGTCCATTGTCACTGTCACTGACAAGATTGTAGAGCGCACCATCCATCAGAAACTGTACGACTACATGTTCCCAAATTGTCTCCTATCTCCCACTGAGCACGGCTCTCGCCCACGTCACTCGACGGAAGCTGCCATAATTTACATTTCCGACAAAATAATTCGCGCCAATTACCGCGGTGAGATGTTACTTCATTGTCTGCTGAATTTGAGCAAATGTTTTTTTATGCGATAGACCACTTGAAGTTCCTTTCACAATTTAGCCTCTACGTTATAGATATTTCCTGGTTTTCTCCCTACCTCCATAATTACATACATTGCATCAGCCTCACCGGCTGGGGACCAAAAAAGTCATCACTGCTCTGCTGCATTACGATTTTTAAAGGATTAGTTCTTGGCCCCTCGATCTTCTGCATTTTCTCCAACGACATCAGTCTTTTTTGCAAAAGTCGCAGCAGCATTTCAATATACAGACGAAATAAAAAAATTCAGGCAGTGGTAAAAAGCCTTAATTCCAAAACGTCGTCGTCCGGATGGAACAAGTTGCAGCCTCCCTTGCCATTCGGTTTGGTGCGAGCGGTCTCAAAGTAAATGCAGGAGAGACTCGGTTGGTATTGCTAGACAGTCAGCGCACTCTTCGACACGACCCAAGCTTCTCGGTAAAATTTTGAGATCATGATTTTCCTGTCTCGAAAGCCAATGGCATCGGCTTTACTCCAATCGCTCTCTCAGCTGGAACTCTGACGTCTCCACCATCACCAGCCATTGTTTCGACACTTTGAGTGGTCTGTCGCACTCGAGGGGCTACTTGCCACCCGCTGTCATCACCGCCCTGGTGAATATCCTGGCTCTCTCACACATCCGATACTGCATTTCGATGTGCCGAAACCGAGCCAATAATCACATACCCGGACCGACAAAAACGATCAACTGCGGAGCACAAATTATTTTCACCCGCAGCAAATTCGATCACGTCTCGGACCTGCCAGCGAGACTGGGCAGGTTGGGTGTGGGGATCCGGTGTCGTACCACACGCCATGTCTGACGCACAAGGTGCGAGCCGGCGGCTCCGGCCGGCGAGTTACCACTGCCAGCCACTCGTGACCGGCCCACGAGGCGGGCCGGCCGGCTATATGCACCCTGGTCACGAACCGAAATCGGGAAAGGACGATTTTGCTGCCGTGCGGCGCGGCAGTACAGCGGCCAGCCGCCTGACGTTCGCCAGCTTGCCGGCCCATTACTCGGTCCCCACCTGAAGCGTCACCTGCGCGAGGGTCCGGACCGACACCCAGCTTTGCTCCGCACACTAATATCCTACTGTTTTATGAATGTGTTGCGTGCATGTATGTTTCCACCGCCGGCCTAACTTGGTACCACTGTCGGGCAACCGTAATAGCAACAAGTCGATCGGGTGACCTCGGCTGGTCTGGTCTTCCCGCGAGACTGCCCACCAGCGGAGCGCCATGGGCCATGGGCGCTGCACGACCTAGGCAGTCGATGCGCCCCTAAACTCCAATAGCCAACCGACCAACCACCCGTGGCCGCCCATGGCGATCCCACAGGTGACCCGCGCTGGTCTGGTTCTCTGACGAGACCACCACCGGCGGCCGCCCACAGGTGACCCGCATGTGAGCCCACAACTGGTCCGTGTGGCCCGGGCTGCTCTGGCCTGCTGACAGTGAGCAGCACCACTCTCCTGTGGGCCCGGTGACCCGACATCGCACCGGACACCACCAGCCGCCGACCGGCTGCCACTGCCCCTCGCCTCGCGTGGGGTGGAACTCCAACTAGCCATGTGGGAACCCCATGCCATGGGTTCGTCACCACAGCAACGGCTGGTCCCGAAAGGGTTGCGAATAGGGAGGTGCAGAGTGCCACATCGAAGATGACACCGCTCACCAGCTGAGCAAGAGGTCGCCGGAGTGTTGGGAACACAGCTAACTGCTCATGCCGAGCACTACAAATAGTGAACCTCTGGATGAATATTGGCTATCAATTCGTGTGGTAACCATCAATACCGGACTTCAGAGCAAGGAATGGTATGGCATGGACACGTGTGCACTACGAGAGAGAGTGGGGCACAAGCTTGTGTTGTTTTTTATGGTGATGTAACATCGGAGGGGCTAATATTACCGATTTATATTTTATTTATTATTTAATATTGCACCATGAGAGAACCGGCCGAAAATCCACTTCGCAGCAGTGCTCCCTCCACTTCTTTCAAAGCGGGGGCGCTGCATTGGTCAAAGCAGAGCACTTCTCCGATGTGGATGCAGTAGCTCTCCAGCACACTACCCCTGAGACCTAGTATGGCTGTTTATCGAAAGGGCAATTTTGGGGTTACATGACTCGTGGTTCCCTGAAATGTTGGGACACATGGGCGCCGATACTACAACCCACACCCATCCAGATACTCCAATGCATTCTGTCAGTCTTTGGAAAGACTAAAGTGGCGAAAAGGCACAAACACGCCGCGGAAATATACTAGGATCTGAATTGCTACCGGCGACAAAACATCAGCAATGATTTTGGCTGCGACGAGGCTCATTTCACGCGTCAGTGATTTAACACATCTTTTTTACGACATTGAGGGCGTAGCCTCCCGTAACGACATTTTTTTTTACGCCGACACTCGCGGATTAATGCTGGTGCCGTCCTCTTTCACTCGCCCAAGTTTCCAACAGACTCTGCCAGCGCTGATGTTGTCACGGATGCCGAAAGAAACTTTTGCAAACCACGTCGAGCGGATCTTTACCACTTCATGGGAAGAGTCTCGGAATACGAGCAGCGGCACCTTCAATCGTTGTTAATGGTATGCATTGCTGTTTTCAAAGGTGTACTTAAAATATGCAATGTTTTCTGCCAAATAACTGAAATATCCCATCGAATGTCATTCCACAGCAAAACGCACTAACCTGCTAAGTATAGGCCTTCAATGGCCACACACTACAGTTGTCCACCAGGCAAGCTTTATGCTGTCAAGGCTAGCGTACGAGTGCCCATTCTTCTCGAGACCAACACTTAGCAGTTGTTGCATGTTCAGCTACCAATGAAATGTATAAACATTTGTCCTGCCATTCGCTACAGATTAGACATCTTATGATTGCAGAGACATTTCATGACACGGGATAGTGCTCCTGCATCTGTTGCCGAATGCGGTCAGCGGCATTGCCAGTTTCTGTCTCCACTATTTTTTTCGTCTCCTTTATCGCATAGTTCCGAAATGATACGAGCTGGCCGAAGACACTTCAGTGCAATAACTAGGCTGCATCTCATCTTTAACCCAGTATGCAATAGAGTGAAAGTGCATTTTTACGCAGCTGAGGCCACGAGTTGTTTTCTTGTTGGTGACACGACAGGGAGAAACGCCGCCATAGAAGCCTTTATTAAAAAATGCAGATACTTCGGGCAAAAAGAGATATTGTGATGACAGCTGGCAACGAAGTCAAAATCTGAAGCAGGTAGCACATACAAAGTGCACAAGTACATTACGTACAATTTACAGCGAGGAAGCCAGACTTCAAGCGTTGAAGTGAACGTTAGGATAGTTTTGAAATCGTGACGGTCTGGATGGGTCTGTGCTTCATATACCAGCATTCATGAATTATGTGGCTTACATGCGACAGTTCATATACCAGCTTGGGCTTCGTCCTCGCAGTTCATATACGACAGCGCATGTACCATCTCATGCTTCGCCCTCGCGGTTTGTATACGACAGCCCATATGCCACCACGAGTATCGTCCTCGTACAGTGTCGGCAACAACATGGCGATTCCAGCATAAATCACCAAGGTAGACCCCAAGTTGTTTACCACGCCCCTCCGATTTTGACTTCAAATTAGTGGAATGGTCTATCTACGGCCCAGATTACAATTCTGATATTTTTAGCTTCTAGCTAAAAGAGGCTACGAGATAAAGGTTAGGAGCTTTTTGAGGAAACAGAGAAAGTTCGCATAAGAAGACCATTTTTATTTCCTTATTCATGGCAATTAGCCCACCAAATCTGTATATCATTTGAAAACATAAGATCTACCCAATGCGATACAAGTGAATGTGGTTTTGTGAAGTCAGCATTTTACCTTGTGACCTCGTGACGCTTCATTGACCATGTGCACTTTCATAAAAGTCTTATTAGTTCTCAATTTTACCTGATGGATGCTTAATCAATTGTTTATTAAATGAAGCATTGCTTTTTCTTGTAAATTCGATTTTGTAATGGGTAGCATATTTTAATTGTGCGGGCCTAACAACAGTTCCTGATAATGGCATTTTACGTGACTAGAGGAAAAGTCGATATGGATGTTATTTAAGAGCTGCTTGGCCACACATCACGATGCCGATATTGTCGCGAGTACGCAATGGTCCAAAGAGTCATGCGTGGGTCCTGATCTGACGTGACTTGGTATAGTGGAGCTATGTGCATCGTACAGGTGGACAATATGGGTCTGATGGTAAAGCCCTTTTCTGATAGACCACGATTGTGTCAGGTTAAATTGCATAAGATGATCGGTTGTCATGTATGAGTCAGCGACCTGCAATTAAGCTGGAGCTTAAAGTGCGCTTCATGGAAGATATTAGTCTGGCCTTCTCGTGTCGCTGGGGCCGGTTGTCGCATATGCAGTGAGTTATCGTCCCTTTGTAATCACCATTTGATGACTCTTTAGATGTTGGTGGAATCCTCCGCAGTCCCGCACGTCCCTGAGCAGAAATTGAACAGGAAATGGTTTAAATTTATGAGCTCGACATTAGTAGGCTGTGCCCAGGCAGTAGCGGGCTAGAACTGCTCGACATGGAGAGGGCACGAAATACGCAGCAGAAAAGCTTTTAACTACTTAATGCTATTTTGGTCAATCATCGCGAATTGCGTACTGCTTTTTAGTAATGACCGGACCGGATTGTGGCTTTACAACGCACTCAGCGGTGGAGGCCATATGGCGTCGCTTGCCTCTCACCCTGGCAGGAAGGGCGGACATCGGGGAAATCGAACCCCGCATCTCTGACGTGCCAGACGGTCAGCTCAACTACTGAGCTATCGACGTCGACTTTTTCGTAAGAAAATGACAACCGAGCCATGGCTTTTCCAACCTTTGTCAGTCAAAAGCCTCACGCGATGACTTGGTGGCCGACGGTGGGACACCCATAACGTCTGCGCGATGTGTCGGTCATTGCACATTGACTGATGTGCTTCCGGCTGACGAGCGTGTTTCCACGCTTAGTGATGCAGCATCGAAGCTGACGCGCCACCACGTCACCGGCCGGGCGCAATCACAGTACTTTAAGTAACTGAGGACTATCTGTAACAGAGAGGCGGTCGTGGTGCGTGTTTTTTCCTCGAATTTTCTAATTTGTAATCCAGGATGCGGCTCGACGTTTTCATCGCGATAACTCCCAATGCACTCTTCATCGCCTGGTGTCATGCACGAAAAAGCTTTCGGGTTGTCTTGCTCCCCAATGCAGACGTTCCACGACTGTTGCGATAGCGGTCCAGTCGGTGTTGGTTCCTACACACGGCAGATGCATTCATAGCCGGGGAAGCTCCACTCCTCAATGGTTGCGCTGGGAAATCTAAAGAACCATAACTTTGGAAATGTTTGTAGCCGCCAGAATGATTGGAGTATCAGACGAGAGTGGATTTTGATTTGGCAACCGCGCACGACAAATTGCATGCGACGACATTGGATGGTTGGCTAAGCGTGCAATATATTGCTTCAGCCTCCAGCTATCGTTAGATGGGTAGATCGTGGCCGTTCAGTTAAGTATTCCTGGAAAACCACGATTCTGAGTCGTATCTGAGCACTACGATTAATTTATATTTTTCTGAGCATCAGGATTGTGTTATGTGGCCGATAAACCTGCAGCTCGGTTACGTCAACCACTTCTCTTGCCGAGCACATAAATTGAAACGCTTTGCACTGCGGGATGGAAAGACGACAGTAGAGCTAATGATATATCTGTACTATCTGCGTGTAGGCTCCGAAGGGTGGGCTCCGTAGTTTGACGAACTCAGTGTTTGCAATTGAGTGGCAACAAATTCTGTAGTCGGCCAGGCCACTACCAGCGTCGTGCAGCGTCATACAGACAGCGTCACACCCACAACCGTGCGCCATCGCGTCCTGGGCCCGACCTCCGGCTCTACCGCCAAGGTGACACGAGGTCACCTCCGAATGGCCTCGGGCGACCCGCCGCAGAGGCACACTCACCAAACCGTCCGCGAGCACAACAAGCGGCGCCCGCCGCAGCGCCAGCCCCCCCCCCCCCCCCCCCCCACGCCCTCCACGCCTGCGCTCCCAGTCACCATGCAGCGCACCGCCGGGCACGGGCGGAGGCAGGCGCGCCACAGACTCCTGACATATCTGCAGATATTGACCATTGTGTACGACCCGTCCGTAATTGATATGCGTGACATTGCCTCGAATAGTGTTGTGTCGAACCATAGAGGATCTTGCACATTGTGTGCATGAGCACCTGCTATGTTCATGATAACGCCTTTAGCGAAATATGCTTGTAGATGAAATGCGTTGTGTGATGCCAATTAATTCCTCCTCTTAAGAGGAATCCTCTCAAGGGAGGACTCCGCTTACACAATATCCAATATCCTAGAAGGTGAAGGGGTTTTTCGTTGAACGCAAAGCTTCATTTCAAGATTAGGTAGGCGTACATACCCATGTGACCTCCGCGAACCCACATAACAGGTTTTGTTACTGCCGTGCTCTATAACCAGACTGCTTTCGATGACACACTTACCAAATATCGTCTGTAATGCACATATGACCTTTATTTTAAAGTCAGGTCACTGACCAATGAGTGAAATATGTGGCCTGCAATGCAATTACCGGTGTGACCATCTTGGTCTATGGGAGGAGTGCCTTGATATGAGACCGATATTGATCATTGCAGGGTGGTCCGAGCGATGTGGGACTGGTGGCTGCCGTGCCGCTCGCGGCTTGGCTGTTGGTTTGTCGTAGTGATTGTTATGTCGGATCCACCTCTTCAACCGCTCCAACGTCGTAAATCGTGCTGCGGCCCGTCGTCAACATTGCACGTATTTGCATAAGCGAGGCCAGGCTCTTCCACATCACATACGCTCGTGAGTGCGCCCAGCAGATAATGTGACTAGGAACGGCTGTATGTTCAGGGATGTGGCACTGACGGATGGGTACGGTAGCGGTACATGGCAGTGGTACGTCCACCGCCGTCGGCGCTGGCACATTTACGGGACCCATCCATAAATTCCGACCCACCACCATATAACCAAACACATCCACCACCCATTCACCCCCCCCCTCCACACACACACACGCAACATAAAATTAACGTTATCGGACGGTCAGACACCGTCTGCCCCCGGGTACTACCCTAGTACACTTTTAGCAGTGATGTTTTCGGAATGCTGAACACTTGCTGCGAATTCCAACTAATTCCAGTGGGCCTCAGAAGTACCCATTGACGCATCCATCCGAAGACCATTCGCTTCTTCCATTCCAGACGAGCATTCGGTTTCAAATAAAACGGATTGGCCCACATCTTTTCCATTCAGTGCTACGCAAGTATTTGGCAAGTCGTATTTCAATTGGCCACAGTCAATTTGGTTTGTACCAAATGTATCTCAATTGCCCGTTCCGAGATCATACCTGTGAACGGCTGAAGTGACTCCCCTGATTGCATGCTTTGTATCGAGTTTCGTTGCTGCCCTCAAGGCTTGGCAACACTGGAAGACAAAATTTACCGTCGTCTTCCGTGCGACCTAATAGCGAGCTATTGTGTCGCATGTACCAATACCCATGTTTCAATGACCGGCTTACCCAAACCTTACTCAATCGAAGTCATGCCTGGCCTTGCACGTTGAAACAGCGACCGAGAGCGACATTGATGGGTGGCCCAGGACCCTGCGTCGCCTAATACCATTTGCAGACCGTCTGGCATCATATCCTGCCCTATTCGGTTACCGAGCGCTTATGGAATGCCAAAATCTCATCCCAGCCAATGCTGGCAGTCATTATTTCGCCCGAAGGCCAATCTGCACCCTATATCATCGGGCCCGCGGGAATGTGTGGCCAAGAAATAGCTGAGTTTCGCAGATGTCCAGTTTGCAGTTACGACTTAGGAACGTTTGCCCAGGAGTAACAATCAGGACAGTCTCGTCATAGCACCCATTCGTCGTGGTAATTCCCCCTCCCCCCTTCGGGGGATTGAGGATGAAAGACCACTCACTGTCGGCGCCGGAAGACATATCGGCTATTGGGGAATAGCTAGCGGGCTGCCCATCTTGCCTTTGCCATGCTCGATTTTCCTGTCCATACCATCAGGCTCCTTTTGCCATGTTGTCCTTTACTGAATGAAAATCACACATTATACAACGCATGAACCGCCTTGTTTCAAAATTATCTGTCTGGAAATTCACCAGCAGGTTCAAACCCGACACTGCAATGGGCAGTCGCCTGTCAATATCATTACCGGTAACCTGCGGTGGTGTCCGGTGGTGGATCCCTTAGCCTTCTCCTGCACTTCATTTTTGCCAATGAGATGAGCTGACAGGTGTCAGGAGATACAGTGGTAGTGCGCCGATTATGCCCAGATACTAGTTTGTGAACGGTAATCTGAACTCCAGAATATGAAGGCTACGGCTGGTGGGCACTCATAGCGTTGCAATACATGGGCTTGGTCTCTCGCGATGAAAGCAAATACCGCTGAGACACAACTGGTTATCTTCGGAACCCGTTCAATGCTTCGCGATGTACCAAGCGTTACTGTTGGATTCCGCTGCACAGTCAACAGCCAGTCTTCGGATGCAAGAATGTGGGTTTAATCATGCATCAGCATTTAACGTACAAAAATAACAACATTGACAGCGTTGTTGTCAAATGCACTTGAGTGCTGGTGGCTTTAATGGACTCTCGTAAAATTATTTTATTCATGTGGCAGGGTGCTCAGTGGCCGAATAAAAGTTAACCGAATACTAGTACCTCGTGAGTTGAAATGGGTGAACTGAACAATTTAGTCGTATATCATCGTGAATGCGCGCCTATCGCGTCATTAAATCCTGACAACATTCACCGTCGCGGACCGACCGCTTGGAATCGAGCCGAGCCATGACAGACGAAATTCTGATGAATTTCGACAATCAATAATATGAGCCGAAATTGACAGGAGACAGCTCGTTCGCAATGGTGCGTAGAAGTACTGCAGACACAGTGGGTGCTTGCCCATACTTGCCCATGCTTGGCATGGGCTGGGTGGGACTAGTTTTCGAGATAAGAAAAACTGCAATGCTAGTCTTTTCAAGCAGAGAAACTTCTGACTAGTCCGTGCGAATAGTATGCGTAATGCCTGATGAAGTGCAATATTTGCATTCCTGTTGATATAGTGAAGCTTACTTTCGTTCTCAGCAGGCTGGGGGCTGGTAGCGTCTCTTCTCTCCGTAAACTGTCCTCTCCTGATAATGAACGAAATCCCTCTCCTTCTCAATGACCTTTCTTATAAAAAGTAAGCATTCACCAAAGTGTAGTGAAAATGCCTTCAGATCAATCTATGTCCTTCATAATTGTGTCTTTAAATCGACTGTATTCAGGCTCAGGTCATTCACCGTACTGCACAGAGGCGAATTGTCACAGAGGCGAAATCACAACCGAACCGAATGTTTATTTGGAATCACCAACCTCCATTCACTGCCGCCGCCACTCACGCTGCCATCCACACCTACGCTACAAAACGAAAGCAAGAATGACAACATGCACACCTGCTGCCTGGGGCGACCACTATTCTGTTCACTGTTCACCTTCCGAGGTACATACTACGGGTAATGGTACACCCCTCCCCACGCGGGAAGTCGCCGGCGCCGGCCATGTGACTGAGCCGGGATAGTGGTGGTGACAGACGAGCTCCATGACCTTGCCAGACAACACCCACATGGCGATGGTGGGCGGTGGGTTTTCTCGGCTCAGCTCTTCGACTCCTCCACCCGATAGTGTCGCCATCGTGCTCCACCGCTGCACGTCCGCGAGCGTCTCTGCCCGGCTTCCACCACCGCGCGCCAGAGAATGTCCTCGTCCGGCGTCCACTGTCGCGTGCCAGAGAGTGTACCCTTACTTCCTCCACCGGCGCGCGTCCGAGAGTGCCCCATCCTGCCTCCCTTGCTGCACGTCCGAGAGTGCCCCGTCCTGCCTCCCTTGCTGCACGTCCGAGAGTGCCCCGTCCTGCCTCCATTGCTGCACGTCCGAGGTGTCTATTGTCGTCCCGTCCTGCCTCCATTGCTGCACGTCCGAGAGTGCCCCGTCCTGCCTCCATTGCTGCACGTCCGAGAGTGTCCCCGTCCTGCCTCCATTGCTGCACGTCCGAGAGTGCCCCGTCCTGCCTCCATTGCTGCACGTCCGAGAGTGTCCCCGTCCTGCCTCCATTGCTGCACGTCCGAGAGTGTCCCGTCCTGCCTCCATTGCTGCACGTCCGAGAGTGCCCCGTCCTGCCTCCATTGCTGCACGTCCGAGAGTGTCCCCGTCCTGCCTCCATTGCTGCACGTCCGAGAGTGTCCCCGTCGTGTCTTCACCGCCGTACGTCCGAGAGTGTCCCCGTCCTGCCTCCATTGCTGCACGTCCGAGAGTGTCCCGTCCTGCCTCCATTGCTGCACGTCCGAGAGTGCCCCGTCCTGCCTCCATTGCTGCACGTCCGAGAGTGTCCCAGTCCTGTCTTCACCGCCGTACGTCCAAGAGTGTCTTCCTGTCTTACCTTCACCGTCGCGCTTACAAGAATCTCCGTCCTGCCTTCATCGTCGCGCGTCCAAGAGTCCCCGTCCTGGCTTCACTGCCGCCCACCAGAATGTCCGGGTCTGTCACGGCTTTATACCTAAATGCATCATCCTGCCTTCATTTTGTTGTGATGGCAGAGTGTCCAGAACTTACTAGAACTACAGCCTCTCCTGCTCCCGCTTCCGCCGCGAGCAGGTCGGGCTCCCATTCGCTCTTCGCGTGTTTGGGTATACAACCTTGTTTTTCGCGACCTTGGGCACAATATCGGTGGCTTGTTATGAACGACTTTGGCCCAGATGGCCCAGGTGCAGGATTCCGTTCGATTCATGATAGGTCTGCTGTTTTGTTCTGGGCATACCGAGTCAACACAGCCAGCGTCTCCTCAAGTGAGCGTCCAGGACGCCCCATGTCGCCGGTCTGTGGGTTGTTTGCTAGTTGGCACAGATAGCCAAATTTCATGATCATGTTTCCTTCGGACGCAGCTGTGCTTTCGACTCGTTGAGAACGTGGACGTTCGGCCACGCAACGCGGGTGTCTTTTCTGGTCGACCGGCCATAGCGTCTTGAGATAATGTAAGGCTTCTTACAGCCATATTCTGCAATGCACACAAAGCCACTTTTTCGAGATCAGGTCACTGATCCAGATGTCATCTCTCTGACCTCTGCCGCACTTAGGAAGATCATCATTGTGTTCTATGAACAAACAATTTTGAAACAACACCCATTTCGACTATGTGCATAGTAACGCACAACGGCACTGTCATGAGGCCACGCCAAGCCCTGACATTTCACCTCAATGACCCATTATAGGGTTAGCTGTTTAAGAAAAATGGACGCTAACAGTTAGAAAATTGATGGGCAATTTTCGGTGAGGACAGAAATGATTTAAAATAGAGCTTTTTCAAAAAGTCACGAGGTAAAAATAAAATAACAAGTGAACAACAGGGCGTAAAGATGACCTCAGTAAATCACAAATATTTGTACTGCATTATATAGATCTTCCTCTTCGAAATAATGCATAACCTTGTTTGGCCAACTGTTGTTATTATTTTAAATATATTTATATATATATACATATATATATACATATGTATGTGAGCTTTCTCTGTCACTTCAAAATTTAGATGACCTGTAGCTCATAACCTTTGAGACCTAGGAAACAAAATCTCAGAACCGTAATCTGGGGCATCGATAACCACACAAGCCCATTGTAATTAAAATCGGAGGGTATGGTGAACATACATTGGTGATCGCTCAGCAGCTATTGAAGTCGTATCACACCATGTCGTGCTATGTGGTGTTCTGTGTGAAATATGCACAACTGGATATTCGTTGAAGCCGACTTAGCATGACATATAATGTCATTATGGTATTACATTTATTCGCATGGCATTGCAATAGTCACGTTTAGTAACCGTATCAGTGGGTCGCCCCAGCGCTCAAATTCCTGACTAGCCTGTCACCCTGATCTGGTGCTGTAAGCAGTAATCCTAACCAGTCGTCTCTGATCCGCCCCCGGACCACGATCCCCGAGCGAACAGCCTGAGCAGACTCCCTAGCCCGCCACCCTGACAAGACATCCTGACATGCACCATCACCACAAACCGCCTCCCTGAGCAGACCCCACCCTAGCCCGCCACCCTGACAGACATCCGCTGCACCATCACCACAACCGCCCCAGAGCAGAGACCTTAGCGTCACCCTGACAAGACATCCTGACATGCACCATCACCACAAACCGCCTCCCTGAGCAGACACCCTAGCCCGCCACCCTGACAAGACATCCTGCCATGCACCATCACCACAAACCGCCTCCCAGAGCAGAGACCTTAGCCCGCCACCCTGACAAGACATCCTGACATGCACCATCACCACAAACCGCCTCCCAGAGCAGACACCCTAGCCCGCCACCCTGACAAGACATCCTGACATGCACCATCACCACAAACCGCCTCCCAGAGCAGAGACCTTAGCCCGTCACCCTGACAATACATCCTGACATGCACCATCATCACACACTGTCTCCCTGAGCAGATGCCGTGACTTGACAGCCTGACTCCGTACCCTGACTCCATACCCTGACTCCGTACCCTGACTCCGCACCCTGACTTCGTACCCTGACTCCATACCCTGACTCCGGACCCTGACTCCGTACCCTGACTCCGCACCCTAACTCCATGCACTGACTCCGCACCCTGACTCCGTACCCTGACTCCGCACCCTGGATCCGTACCCTGACTCCGCACCCTGACTCCGCACCCTGACTCCGCACCCTGACTCCGTACCCTGACTCCACACCCTGACTCCGCACCCTGCAGACGCGTGTCCAAAGCATCGTGAACGAGGGCCGACTCCACTTTCGTTCCTGGACGTGTGCGGTAGAGCTGCCACGTGCAGCTCTGCATTGACCAAAACTCGCTATACACATCTGTCGCTGCCCACGCTTTTTGGGGGGCAAACACACCAAAGCGCCCCTTCGGGGGGGGGAAAAAAAGGGGAAAAAAAAAACCGACCAAAAACATGCCTGCCTGCCTGCTACTCATTCCGGAAACCCAACAGGCCAGGCGACAACCGCACATGACGTGTTCACAACTCGTACAACGCCGCCGTCCCATTCGTCCATGATCGCAATGTCGCTCGGCGCTTCTCCCGCCGGCGTGGCTGTTGGGCGTGGGACCGGGCTCGGCATCGTTGTAGCACATGATGAAGTGCCAGCCGGCTCCTGACCCCTGTGTAAGCTCGTGATGTATCAGTCTGCTTGTGCGCCAAAACAAGACAGCGCTCTGTCCCTGTAGCCAACCTATTGTCCAAGTAGAACCGGGTCAGGTCAGGTTAGGATGGAGTTTTTTTTTTTGCTCGCCACGACTAAGATGGTCATGTGGCATTAAACTGGGTTAGGCTATGGCATAATTATCGAATGGCCTAGCTCTTAGCGTCTGGTAGCCTGTGTATCGCAGGCTTAGGTGACGTCAGGATAAGGTTGGGTTGTGTTGCAAATTTGATTGCCGGATACAGCTTGGTCAAAACCGGACGCATGCTCTTCGATGTGCTTATTGGTCAGGTCAGGACAGAACAAGCGGATCAGTCCAGGTCAGGCCAGTTAAGGTCGGCTTCAACGATGCCAGGATACTTAGTATTGATTTCAGTCGTTTCGAAGGTTATTCGATCAGCTAGTATCGTGAAGCCGCAATTCCCTGACCGGGCCAGGCTGCAGTGACCTGACCGGACCAGGCTGCAGTGACCTGACCGGGCCAGGCTGCAGTGACCTGACCGGATCAGGCCGCAGTGACCTGACCGGACCAGGCTGCAGTGACCTGACCGGACCAGGCTGCAGTGACATAACCGGATCAAAGTGTCGCAATTAGACCGGATCATGCTACTGTGGCCTGACCAGGTCAGGAAACCGTGACATCATGTCAGACTGCCATGACCTGATCAGGCCAGACTTTCGTAACCTGACCAGACGAAATTACCGTGACCGGGTCAGCAGAGCCGGCAGCTACTCGGCGGCCGTGACTTGATCAGGTCAGATGGCCGTGACCTGACCAACACGGGTAGGCGTAACCTGACCGGCTCAGGTAGCCGTGACCTCACCAGGTCAGATGTCCGTGATCGAACCAACACGAGAAGCCGTGACAACACCAAATCAGGTAGCCGTGACCTCACCAGATCAGATATCCGTGGTACCTGACCAGGTCAGGTAGCCGTGACCTCACCAGATCAGATAGCCGTGACCTCACCAGATCAGATAGCCGTGACCTCGCCAGATCAGATAGCCGTGACCTCACCAGATCAGATAGCCGTGACCTGACCAGGTCAGACGGCCGTGACCTGACCAGCTCAGGTAGCCGTGACCTCACCAGATCAGATAGCCGTGACCTGACCAGGTCAGCGGAGCCGGGCACCGGTCGGTGGTCGGCTCCGGGCGCGGCAGGCGCATTGATTGGTGGGCGCTGCTGGGCGCGCCTCACGGTCGATACCGCCTCAACTGCCGGCTGGGCGGCCGCCGCCGAGACCCCCTCCACTCGGCTCCCCTCCCCCACCCCCGCCCCTGTCCAGCTCGACGGTCACCTCTCGCGGCACCTCCGAGCGAGCAGGACCGGTGGTCGAGGGGGGTCGCCCGAGGGGCAGGACCGGTGGTGGAGGGGTGTGTCGCTGGTGGTGGGTGTGGGGAGGGTCGCCCTCGCCACAGGCCGCCAGATCACTACAGCCTGTCGGATTGTGGTGAGGGCACTGCAGACTACTACAGCCCCCACAGCAGCCAAGTCGGTCACGGGGGCGTCTGCCGGGGCCCACACACTGCCAAGCTGTGGCGATTAGCGAAGTCGGGCGTGGCTACGCTCGGCCATGCATGCACGACGGCTGCGCCGTGAATAACGCTCGCGTGCGGTCGGGTTTGTGAGTACGATTGTGTGGACTGGGAAGGAAAAAGCGGAATGGCATCACGTAGGATGAACATTTTGTTGGAAATTTTGACAAACAGCCAGAACCAGGTGAGGAATGTAAAATCTCCTGTGGCATGGTTCGTACCGACAGCTTGTATTGCACTGCGAACAGCCTGCTCTCACCCGAGTACCGATATTTATCTAGCAACTGGTCCTCAGCCCTACCCTGATGCTACTTTCCGGCCATCCAGTGAGATTGCGTCCCCATTTTTCTCTGAAGCTGTTCTCCAATCTTGCCGACAGAGTGCTGCTTGGCCTTCCACTGAGCATGCTTCTTCGCCTTATCTCCACCGCCGCTTTTCAGACGTCCCACGATAACTCTTCCTAACATTCCCCGAGACTCCCTCCAGCATTCCCAAGGGCTGCTTTATTTTGTCCTGCAAACTTGTCTAGTCTCCCTCTGAGGCTGTTCCGTAACCCTCTCTCTAGACTACGTGACAGCCTGCCTCTCTGGCTGTCTTCCCACCGCCCATCGTGTCACAGGTCGCCTCTCTCGGCCGGCGGCTGCCGCCGTCTCTCGAACGACGGCGACCGCCGGCGGCGCTCTGGGTAGCCGGTGGGCCCGCCATATCCGTTCTCCACATGCCGTTCGCCGTCGCCCTACGACGTTTTCTCGGCCGGGCCGCGCTCCTTCGACCCGTCATCATCCATCCACGTCGACCGCCGCCCGCATGTCAGCGCGGCACGCACGCTGACTAGCGAACACCAGCCATCCGGCGGCCGAGTCGGACGGCGGTGAGGTGCGCGCGCCGCTGCCTTTCACCCATGTGGAGGTTCAAGTCCCCGCTGAACCATGCGAACACCAGCCATCCGGCGGCCGAGTCGGGCGGCGGTGAGGTGCGCGCGCCGCTGGCTTTGACCCATGTGGAGGTTCAAGTCCCCGCTGAACCATGCGAACACCAGCTGTCCGGCGGACGAGTCGGGGAGTGGAGTCTGCGAGGTGCGCGCGCCGCTGCCTTTGACCCATGCAGAGGGTCAAGTCCCCGCTGAACCATGCGCCCGAACCGCTGCCTGCGCCGGAGCCACCGATCTCCCGTCAAATAGCGGTCGTATGCTCGGTGGCTTGGCGCGTAATGGCTCTGGAGGCCGCGGACGCTGGCTGTGGAATGGCACGGCCCGCTCGCCGGCCGCCCATGGCTCAGCCGGCCTTCCGGGGCCACGGACGTTACGGTTCATCCGCCGTCACGAGGATGGGACAGTCCGTACACAGACAGGCAGTTGAACTTCCTCTGCCGTCAGCGCTACTGAAAACGCTTCCTGTCGTTTCGTCTCTGCTGAGAGCAGGCTCTCCCTCTCCCTCTGCCATGACGGCTTTGCTGAGCTCAAGCCCTCTGCCGCGGCATATCTATCGGGAGAGCTTCCATTCCCCTATCATGACGGCTCCACTGAGGACAACCCCTCCGTTGTGACGGCGCTACTAAGAGCGGCTCCTCTGCCGTGATGGGGCTGCTGAAGGCGGGCTCCTGTCGTGACGGCGACACTGAGAGAGCCCCTACCATGACGTGTCTGTTGAGAGCGACTCCTCCGCCGTAACGGCGACACTGAGAGCGCTCCCCTACCGTGACGGCGACACTGAGAGAGCCCCTACCATGACGGGCATGTTGCGAGCGCTTCCGTATCGTGGCGGCGCTACAGAGCGCGGCCCCTGTCGCTGTAGCCTTGCTGCGCGAGACAGAGAGGATATAGACGAAGCGCCGTGGCACATACCACGGCAGCGGCGTCAGAGCGGCACCTACCTACCGCCGCCAGACATACAGCAGCATACTGAGCTCGGGCGTCATGGTGGCGCCCCGGGACGAGTGGTGGTTTCGTGCCGGTGCGATGGAGACATGTCACATCGACCAATCTGTTCTCTCCGAGCAGGCTGCGATTACCGCAAATTGGGCATTTGAGCATCACTGGATATTGCCGAGTGCTACATCGGATTATCAATGGAAATTTAACTGGTCAATGAGGGGTCTTTAGGGGACTCTTCTCCGATCCGGCGAAGGTGAACTTACCCGGATATGGAAGGAACACGCATTGGTTAAAAACATAGAAAATGACTCTTTCGACTGTGATAATGTATCTTGATCCAGAATGTCTGAGCAAAAGTGTCAGGGGAGCAATGTCTAAGACTTGAAGTTGATGATCGGTTATCTCCGTTCCTTCGTTTCAGTTCATTGTTGCTCATTTTCTTGTTTTAGCTTCTCCGAACTATAATCAATATCATCGGGGGGTACTCCGTGCCTGTTGTCCCGGCCAAAGTATTCACATCCATGTCTGAAGGTTCAAAGAAATGTGAAGCACATCCTCACCGTAGTTTTAATTGCAATGGTTGCGAAAAGCGACGGCAGCGAAGGCCTCCGGCTAAACTCATTACTTTACCTACGATAGCGATCAGTTGTGTTGTGTTGACCTCTGGTGCCCAGCAACAAGTGTCGATACATCGACCCGTTCCGACGGTGAGATCAATGTCGTACATCATGGACGGCCGGCGATCGGCGAGTCGCCGATCACGTGGCGCCGTCCGCCCGCCCATTGATTATTGGGGCTCCGGGGCGTACCCGGCACACACGTCATCTCTTCAATGATGAATGGTAACGAATGGTGCGGATGATGGGTGATGGAGTAGGGCGATATGAGTCAATATGTGATGCCGATGAGCGTCCAGTGATGGGCTATGGCATGGTAGTTCACATAAAATGGCCATTCTGTCTTAGGTGACGTTACCGCGCAGGTACAGCACCGACTGCAGGCACTTCAAGG
This sequence comes from Imbricaverruca yamaguchii, assembly GCA_034440575.1. Classification (NCBI taxonomy): domain Eukaryota; kingdom Metazoa; phylum Arthropoda; class Thecostraca; family Neoverrucidae; genus Imbricaverruca; species Imbricaverruca yamaguchii. The sequence goes on from JAOTOL010001661.1 coordinate 1,609,109, forward strand.
CCGCCGGTCCAACGACTTCTCTGCTTCTAACCGAGAAATGCCGACCTTTGCTCAAGTTTGGTTAGGCCGTCCAGCTATAGATTCCTGCGTGTGCGCCTCCACTTTGGTGAACCGCGTTACACGCGCACGTAAACAAAAACAAATGATTTCTGGGTCGTGAAGATATTGAAAAAATTGCTAAATAATTCCAGTCTCCCTTTAATAGGCAATCAAGATTAAATCATCTCTCCTCCTTCTCCCTCCACTCCTCTCTCTCTCTCTATCTCTATCTCTCTCTTTCTCTCCTTCTATTTCTCTCTTTTTCTCTCTGTCTCTTTCTCTCTATTTCTCTCTCTCTTCTCTCTCTCTCTCTCTCTCTCTCTCTCTCTCTCTCTCTCTCTCTCCCTGAGTGCCGCCAAATTTCCAGCATCTTTCCCTTGCATTTTTTCCATCTGACGTGAATATGTCAACCCAAGGTCACGTAAGGTCACTGATCTAGCTCTTACTAAGGAGCTTACTTTTACTTTTTTACTCTTTACTCTTACTTTTCTCTTACCTCCAGGGATGCTTGAGTATAGATACCTCCTACAAATAAAATATATTCTAAGGAATCTTGCTGCACGAGTGCCATTGTCCAATGTCCACAAAATGTTTGTCTCGGATTTCTGCTTCAGTTTAGGTTAGTGCCTTGGGGCCACGGATAACGAATGAGCTTTTTGGGCCACTGGTAATATCTTTGTGATAGGTATGTTTTTCTACTCATATTTTTACCTTGATATGGATGTAGAAGCATCAGGAGAAGTTTGTTATCTAATTTGCTTGACCTCCACCAAGTGACCTGATGTCAGATGGAGGTGGGTGCGTCATGTGAGCCAAACCTATAACACTGCTGTTTTATGATTTATCTCAAGTTTTCATGACAGAAATAATATCAACACTGCATTGCACGAATGGAATTACTATAATGCTCAGAATTCATTTTTTTTCAGAAGTAGATTGCTCTTGAAAACCAACATTTTGATCTTCGAAGTTATTTGCAAATATAACGTAAAAACATGTTCAGGCCCTACTCGTTGTGGCTTTCCGATGATACCTGGTCCGTTTTCGTATAACGCTTGGTTCGGAAGTTAGAGGACGTCTGTAATGTATTTTTAGTCATTCACACTTCGTCACCTATGCCTCACGATGCTGCATACAGAGCGAGTTATTGAGCACCATTAGTCTGCGTCTCCCTGGTTGACCTTCGTTACTGCAACACCGAGCGACATCTCACAATGGCATTGCCAATGGTGTGAGTGTGTGTGGATGTGTGTGTGTGTGTGTGTGTGTGTGTGTGTGTGTGTGTGTGTGTGTGTGTGTGTGTGTGTGTGTGTGTGTGTGTGTGTGTATGGTGGGGGACTTGTGTCATGGTGGTTAATGCGGCGTCTGTACCTGCATGACCTTGTGTGGTTCGGAAGTTAGAGGACGTCTGTGTGTCTGCATTTGTGTATGTACGTATGACTGTGCAAATATTTGTGAATGTACGTATGACTGAAAATATTTGTGTATGTGCGTATGGCTGCATATATTTGAGTGTGTGTGTGTATGTCTGTTTGTACGTGTGTGTGTTTGACTGTGTGTATGTCTGTGTGTATGTCTGTGTGTATGTCTGTGTGTATATGGACGTGTATATGTGTTTATATGTATATACCCACAGCACGTTGGCCAGCGCAACAGCCCTCAGCATAGATTCAGCCAGACAGGATTGACCCACCAACTCATTATGCGTGATATCGCCTTCCGGCAGCCGAGATGACTCGCGCACAATAGTGCCACGTCGTGTCCATAGATGGCGCTAGTTATACCCGATACCTGAGTCCTATTATGCCCAGGATAATAGTTCACTCAAAATAAAGGAACTTTGGTAAATAAAACCAATTCACATGCCCACGTTCAGATACGTGTCAATCCGCATAGCAGACATGTTGCAGGGACTATATTCTCAACAACTGACAACCGTGGATGGTATTTCTGACACTGACATCCGTGCCTGACATCTCGTGGCGGCTTGCGGTATGCGCTAGTCTCTACTCTCTATGCTCTCTGTACTCTCCCACCACCAACCCGGTCTACATTCCTAGCAGACATGTCTCCCCTACTAACGTTTTTCAGCCGTACCCACGGGAGCATTCGGCTGAAAGGGAGTTGAGACCACCGCACGCCAAAGTGGCACTCAAACTAACCGAGCAATATGGACGGGAATCTGAGGTAAGGTTACACTAATGTGTATATGTCTATGTGTATATGACTCTGTGCATGTGTCTATGTGTATATGCCTAAGTGTATATGTCTGTATTTGTATGTCTATTTGCATATGTTTAAGTATATATGTTTATGTGCATATGTATATGTGCATGTCTACATGCATGCGTGTATGTGCATAGGTCCGTATATGTTTGTGTATGTTTGTGTACGTATATGTATGCGTATGTATGTGTGTGTGCATGTTTGTGCATATGTATGTATGTGTGTATGTATGTGTGTATGTATGTGTGTATGTCTGTGTATGTCTGAGTCTGTCCCTGACTCTCTGTGTGTGGCACTGTGCACACACATACAGTGTGGGTAAATGTGGGTACCCCTTGATGACACACGACGCTAAGGACTCCACCAAGTGCTGTTTTGCTGCTAGTATATCAAGCAATCTGCCCGAGTCCTCGACGGAAAATACTGCACGTCCGGCAAACAGTTCCAGTACAGCCGCCAAACAGTTCACGGTTGAAATAGCTTCTCCACGTTTTTCGCGGTTGTTGGTATTCATGTTTGGTATCGCGGGAAATGAGCTAAGGAAGATGGCTTACCCTATCATCGATCTTCATACAGTTGCATGATTTGATATGCATTATTCTAAGCCAAACCAGATAGGGTCAGGTTGTGATTTCAAGTGAGGTTGGAAAGGTGCGACACTAACTCCCAAGTATACATTTTCTTCGGTGCGTTGCACAAACAAATTGTGGTACAGACAAACTAAAAAATTGGCTCCGATACGTGTGGATCAAAATACCTAAATTCGTCAGCGTTGTCATCCAAGGTCGGTCCGGCTACTCGCCACATTGCAACACACATACCACCGTCAACACTGGGCCATTTACTCTAATTACGCCAGATGACATTGACTCGCAGCATGATAGCGCCTTGATTGACCTGTGTGCTGTTCTGTGCCGAAGTGCTGTGCTGACATTCTGTGCTGTGCTGTGCTGTGTCAACTCTTCCCCGAATGAGTCAAACTCTCCCCTATAAAGTTGGGGCCTCGGGTGAATTATGCAACTTGGATGTAGCACATTATGATAATTATGTGTGCAGAGGATTACAGCTGAGCTCCGGCTTATGGAGCTGATACACGACTGTGTGAGGGCTGCCTTTCTGGCGTAGTTGGAAGCGCTTGAGCATGGCTCCAGCAAGGCGGTCGATCCCTATGCCCGCGAAATCGGAGCGGCCGATGACGTTATGAGGGCACGCCGAGATATGCCTTCCGCCGAGAGGGCCTCGTGACCTGGTGCTGGTGTTAAAGGTATGGTCATGGCGCATTCAAGTCATTGTGCGCGGGACTGGACTCACGTTTTGATGCTCTAGCTTCGGGTGGGTACATCTATGGTGTGCATTGCTGTGTTGCCGTCAGCCCAGGAATGACCTAACTTTGTGAGCTGATCACAATTGCACTCGCTTTGTGGGTTGATTCACCATGGTAACTAAATATGCTGCATGTTCGCTGGTGATCATCCTATATTACGGACTTCAGGTCCTGCCACAGAGAGTAGGGGAATATATTCCCCGAACATTTTCGAATCTTAGCACTGCAACAATGAAAGTTGCATGGATGATTATTGCATGAATGATGAATGAATGAATCGACCCAGAAATATCGATGTTCCTTCCCCAACTTTTGAGTCGTCGTTGAGCGTCTGTTCAGACAGCTGCTTTCAGTTTGATGGATAGATAGCATGAGTGAAAAGTATAATGCGTCAAGCATCACGTCCACAGCAATATCTCTGGAACTAGAACAGCTCTAGCACAGCCACATCAATGTCCACACCGTGTAGCTAACACATGTTTTGCATTTTAATCATTTATAGACCTTTAGAATTGAAGAAAGAAAGGAACGATTAGGCGTCAATTAAGGATGAATGCAGCGGATACTTTGTTTCTTTGCATGCTATATTGCACTTTGTGTGTTCTTATACTATGTGTGCTGACATACAAATGGTTACTTGACAGTAAAACACCACAGAGATGTAAAGGACAAATTGGTCACCGCTCTAGCGTGGCATATTACGCTATATCTGCACAGAGCAATACACATGAGCAGGCTGTTTGTATATGCCGAATTGTCGTGTGAGTAACTAGAATGCGTCCGAGCCACTGCTATTGGAGCACTGGGACATTCAGATGCGGCGCAAAGGATCAATCGACCAAGGATAAGCTACGCATGTTTTAGTTAGAACTATCAGTCGAGTGTCGATGCTGGCCAAAAGTAGCGGCAGAGCGCGACATGTACGCCTTCCCTGAGTATGTATTGCGTCTGTATGCGACACGCCTTGCGTTACTTGGAATCAGTGTGATAAGTGTGCTTAACGAAATAAAAAACTTCCCATACCAAACACTCCCACCCACCTCAACCCAAACACGCCATACCAAACAGCCCGCCCCCTCCAATCCAAACACTCCGCGGAGTCAACGTCTCCGCACACACGCAGTGTGAACACTCTCCAGTGCTTACAAGCACACTCACTCGGCTGCCAAGCGCTCCATCCCTGAAGACACCTTCCCTCCCTCCTGTTCAGACACTCCTGGCTGGTAGCTTCCCGTTACCAGTTGGGGACCAGTACTGCGCACCAGCCGTTCTTTACCGCCGGGTGGGTACCCTCCCGTCACCAACGGGGACCGGGGCGTAGAGCACCAATCGTTCCGCACCGCCCGGAAGGTACCCTCCCGTCACCAATGGGGACGTGGGCGTGGCCCACCAGCCCTTCTCCAAACCGATGTCGTCGTCCGGGCACGTCTGCCGTCGGCGCCGCTGGTCAAGGCCCGTGCTTATCCAATTTGCGCTAATAAACGTGTTGCGGTAACAGCTGGCCGGCCGACGTCGCTGCACCCGCCCACGCCCCCGCCCCCACGCACCCCACACGCACATGGCAAACACAGCAGCTGCCTGCCGCCCATACATCACCGCATTCATTTCCGACTCATACGCGTCTCTCTCTCTCTCCCTTGCTCTGTGGGTGTGCATGTGTTTGTGTGTGTGTGTGTGTGTGTGTGTGTGTGTGTGTGTGTGTGTGTGTGTGTGTGTGTGTGTGTGTGTGTGTGTGTATGTGTATGTGTGTGTGTGTGTGTGTGTGTGTGTGTGTGTGTGTGTGTGTGTGTGTGTGTGTGCGCGCGTATGTGTGTATGTGTATGTGTATTGTGTGTGTGTGTATGTGTGTGTGTGTGTGTGTGTGTGTGTGTGTGTGTGTGTGTGTGTGTGTGTGTGTGTGTGTGTGTGTGTGTGTGTGTGTGTGTGTGTGTGTGTGTGTGTGTGTGTGTGTGTGTGTGTGTGTGTTTGGGTATGCGTGATATGCGTCTCTCTCTTTGTCTCCCTCTCACTTTCCCTATTTCTCCCTCTCTCTCTTCCTCTCTCTTCCTATCTATCTCCCTTCCTCTCTCCCTCTCTCTCTCCCTATCTCTCTCCCTCTCCCTTTCCCTCCGTCTCTCTCTCCCTCTCTCTCTTCTTTCTCTCATGCTCTCCCTCCTCATCGTTCTTCATCCAGGAACGATTTCAGCTCAAGTGTTCTGGAGGGTAATAAATAAAATAAAATAACAAGAAGCAAAACCCGGCTCTATCCAGATTCAGGTTTCTCCATCCACAAAATTCTGAACCCAGGATTCTTGACTTCCTGCAAAGTCGTATGAATAATATATAGTGCGCAGCGTCACAGTGACCCACGGGAACAATCTGAGCTGGATGTGCAGATTTCGAGCACAACGGATTTACGTTACATCCCATCTCACTGCGGCTGTGACAGTCTGGAAGCAAGGATTGCAGCACCATAGTTCGGAGCAAATTCGTACTTGACTTGAAGTTATGTCAGGTTCAATATGAATATTTTTGTTTCAGTTATGAGTTGGGTCGAGGAGGAATGAGCTGGTGATGAGGTTGCGGTAGCTCAGTCAGTAAGGCGTTTACATCTTGATCGGAAGTCCGTAGGTTCGAATTCGGCAACCGGAATAACTCGACCAATCGACGAGGGAGTTTTGCGACGCTATGTGGCCAAGCAGTCGAATGCGTTATAAAATAACTGAAGAGTTGAGCCCCGTTTTGTTACATATGGCGATGATAGTTTCCCGACTGGCTTTCTTCGGAACAGAATAAGCTAACCCATTCCAATAGAAATTTGCCTATCCATATAATTAACTATGCTATTTAACCCTCGCAGTGAGTGGGGTGAGAGATGGGCCACAGCTAACTAAATCTCGAGTCCGATCAAATCAATATCCCGAAAAATAATATGAAAAATGCCGATTGGTGGGTGTGCTATATACTATGCTTCCGCGAACCTTCATAATCTTTTGAACTGAAAACTCTTAAATCTTCCTTAAAACTTCAAATAAGTCGGTTGACTTCTCTTCTTACTCGCGGTTGGCCTCTCTTAATTTTTGTCCGTGGCTGATTTTTGTCCTATTCGACCTGCGGTTTAATTTATTTGGATTCGATGCACACAAAATGCAAGACTAGGTGCATAAACTTTCTCCGCTCTATGCGCACTCGCTTGTTGACAATCGTCAATATCCTGTACGGACTAAAAAGATCCTCACAATTCGGGTGAGGATTTAAAAGTCGATGCACTTCAATCCTATGAGCAAATGGTTCTGCATCTTATTCGGCAATTCCACTTTTGTCTCGCGAAACCCATCTCAACCCGCTCTCACCCACACCGTAATCAAACACATCGGGCAGAAGACGGCACGCCGACGTCGTAACAACACACCGCACGACAGGCCGACGCTAATATTGATATTGCGTCATGTTCCCGACAGACAGCCTCAAATTGTCCGGGGACCACCGGCCCACGGTGGTTGTGACACCCCGCACGAGGTGGTGGTGGGTGGTGCTTTGATGCCCCACAATAGAAGATGGCAGGTGGTGGTTGGCATCTGGTGGGGTCGGTCCGCTACGCACCAGGTGGTGCCAGGTGGTGGTTGGCATCAGGTGATAGCAGGTGGTGGTTGGCATCATGTGGTGCCAGGTGGTTCCAGGTGGTGGTTGGCATCTTACGAGTCGTCACAGTCGGAACGTGTGCTTGCTCGAGACCTGACGCGCTCCGGTGGCTTCCTCAGCAATTGCCGCCGCGTATACCCGACTCGTGGTGACTATCGGCTGGATAACGGCTCACCTTAGCTATGTGCGGAAGGGCACGTTCACACAATAGCCACATATTTGAATGTCAAGCTTCAGTAAATGCTCGTGAGTTGTGAACGTCGTCCACGTTCGGTCGATATTTTCACCATGACCTGCAGGCACCCCTGCCGGCAGCCGTTGCCGTCGTGTCATGTCGTGCACCACTGTAACTGTGCACCACGTGGACATTACTCATGAACGACGGACACTTGTTGCGGAAGTGGGTATGTACCTGTGCCTGTGCCCGGTCGCCTTGGTGCCGCACTTCCTCGACACTGGCGCGGTATCGTAGTGGTGCTGGAAGCATGCTGTATCGATCGTAGTGCATACTGTACCGACACTACTACAGTGTGTCGGCACGGAATATGTTATCCATACTACACTGCCGACACTGATGCCATAATGTAGCTCACAGACACCGGTAACATACTGCGCCGACACTTAGCAATATTTCACCAATACTGGAATCGTTGTGTCCGGTCGCCAACACCGGTTGTTTGTCATGTCCACACCATTATCGTTCTTCATCAGCACTGGTGGCGCACTCAGTTTCTGCGACTCTGGTAACATGTTGCGCCGACGCTGGTACCATCGTGCACCGATGCTGGTACAGTCCTGTGCTGATCCTGGTACCATCCTGTGCCGATACTGGTACCATCCTGCACCGATACTGGTACCATCCGATACTGATGCTAGTGTCATCCCGTACTGATACTGGTATCATACGATACCGATTCTGGTATATTCCTGCACCGATACTGGTACCATGCTGCGGCTCACAGACGCTGGTAATATACTATACCGGCACTGGCACAATCATGTATCGATACTGGTATCATCCTGCACTAATACTGGTACCATCTTGTACCTGTACTGGCACCGTCCTGCACCGATACTGATACCATCCCGCACCGATACTGGTGCCACAACATGTCGATGGTCCGCCCAACTACGCTGTAGATATTGCTGTCCGCATGCGGCAGGGCTCAGGTTCAGCAGACAGGCTGCTACGCCCACTTCCGGGTCGTCCACGCGACGGTGCCGGACTTCACGTGTCGGTCACTGGGACGTGTGTCAGCCCGCTCTGACGTCAGATGACGACTACCGTGACGTCGTGCGTTGGATAGCTTGGCAGGTGTGCTAGCTGCCACGACGTCATGCTACTGTTACAAATGTGCTAACTGTCACGACGTCGTATGTTGGTTGCTGTTGCAAATGTGCTAGCTGTCACGACGTCATATGTTGGTTGCTGTTACAAATGTGCTAGGTGTCACGACGTCATATGTTGGTTGCTGTTACAAATGTGCTAGCTGTCATGACGTCATATGTTGGTTGCTGTTGCAAATGTGCTAGCTGTCATGACGTCATATGTTGGTTGCTGTTGCAAATGTGCTAGCTGTCATGACGTCAAATGTTGGTTGCTGTTGCAAATGTGCTAGCTGTCACGGGGTCATTTAGACCGAGGGCGAAGCCCGGGCGAGTCTACTCCCGGGTAAATGGTAAATCCAGGGTAAATGGTACAAGTGAAAGAATGTTTTCGTGGCAGCGTTTCGTGTGCTAGTTTCTTCGTTCGTAGTCAGATGTGTTCTGCTCATGTGTTTTTTAATCAGTTGTTATCTCGATGTTCTTCATGAAGTGTTCTTAATCTGTGTCCGAAGAACCAGGCTCAGGACGACATTTCCTCCCACGGACAGCTTTCAACAGCAATCGGCGCTGTAACACAGCAATTCAAGTTGCAATTTACCAAACATTGACCAAACAGTTTGTTTCATTTCGAAATTCGTGAACTTTCCTCACAATTTTCTCCTGAGGCACTTTCGATCTTTACTCAAAGAAAGGGTTTCCGGTGGCATTTCCGAGCTCGAGCAGCACCTCGCACCTCGCTATGCACCTCGCACCTCGCACCTCGCACCTCGCACCTCGCACCTCGCACCTCGCACCTCGCACCTCGCACCACAGCCGACACTCACCGTCCCCGTCCCTCCGGGTAAGAAGTGGCTAATGCATGAAGTACTTGAAGGTGTGTGGCTGTAAGCACTCAAGGCATGAGTCTATGGCTGTTAGACAGATATTCGACTGTATGAGTACTGTGCGTTTAGCACTTGCCATCATTCGTCCAGCGCCGCCTATAAGCATCTGATGTTGATGTTGGTTATTCGCTCGTTAGCTGCTAGTCGCTGTCACGTTGCGTCCTATGGATACTGTGACGTCATATGCTAATTACCGTGACGTGTTAGTTATCGCAACATCGCGCGTTATCTATTCCACCGCCACGCGTTAGTCACTGTTACGTCGAATGTTAGTCGCCTTGTTGCCACAGGCGTTAGCCACATGTATGCATGCGCCATGCACTGGTCACCGTTACGTCACATGGCACAGTTGGTGTGACGTCACACGTCGGGAGTCCGGCCGCTCGGAGACTCCGCCGTCGGATCGTCACCGACCGACCGGCAACTGGCGCGCTCCGTCCGGCCGGCCGATGGCTGGCCATGTTACACACGTGCTCCAGTCACCCCCGACCAATTAACTGAAATCGATGTGTTGGTTCGAAAAACATGTCGGGGCCCGCGCCTGGCCGCCATCTTGACAGAGCAAACAGTGGGGCATTGCGTACTGGCGTCCACAGTCAGTGGTATTGTACGCCGGGCGTCCATTGTCAGTGGCATTACACACTGGCGTCCATCGTCAGTGACATTACACACTGGCGTCCATTGTCGGTGGCATTACACACCTAAGTCCATTGTCAGTGGCATTACACACCGACGTCCATCGTCAGTGGCATTACACACCGACGTCCATTGTCAGTGACATTACACACTGGCGTCCATTGTCGGTGGCATTACACACCTAAGTCCATTGTCAGTGGCATTACACACTGGCGTCCATTGTCGGTGGCATTACACACCTAAGTCCATTGTCAGTGGCATTACACACCGACGTCCATCGTCAGTGGCATTACACACCGATGTTCATTGTCGGTGGCATTACACACCGACGTCCATCGTCAGTGGCATTACACACCTACGTCCATTGTCGGTGGCATTACACGCCGAATTCCATCGTCAGTGGCATTACACACCTACGTCCATTGTCGGTGGCATTACACACCGACGTCCATTGTCGGTGGCATTACACACCGACGTCCATTGTCGGTGGCATTACACACCGACGTCCATTGTCAGTGGCATTACACACCGACGTCCATTGTCAGTGGCATTACACACCGACGTCCATTGTCGGTGGCATTACACACCGACGTCCATTGTCGGTGGCATTACACACCGACGTCCAATGTCAGTGGCATTACACACCGACGTCCATTGTCGGTGGCATTACACACCGACGTCCATCGTCAGTGGCATTGTACGCCGGGCGTCCACCCCAATGGCCCATTATCTGTTGAACACCCATTCGTACGGCCGAGATGGGCTCGGCGATGGGAGGTGGGCGGTGCGCCCCCCCCCCCCCTATGGGGTGGTTCGACGGCCACGGGCGCTCGTAAGCAGCATGCAGGCGCTCGTAAGCAGCATACAGACACACCAGAGCGCCGTGCCGGGCTCTTGTCAGAGCGGACAACAAACACAAATATGCTGCGCGGCGCGGCGACGACCGCCGGTCGTCAGCCGCGGCGCCGGCCGGCAGTAGGCGGCCCACCACGGCGGCCACCTGGCGCGCCCGCGGCCACGCCAGCGTGCCACTCTGTCATGCCGACCGGCGACAAAGGCCGCCCACGTCGCCGGCGGCGATGTGGCACGCGTCGCGCCGCCCGACTCGGCGCAATGGCAGCGGCAATGGACGTGACGGGAAATTGTCGCCGAACGGCGCCGGCCGCACACGCCACTCTGCGCCGGCCGAGACGTCCGAGTGTCCCTGAATTCGACTCGCGTCTCGTCCAGGGACAAGGCCAGTGGCGCCGAAATATTAATACCATGAAAGGATTCCATGCCAGCCAGCGGCTGAGCCGGCCGCAGCCCGCTGTTATTACAACTTTGCATGCAGACCACTATGTGCATGGCATTTGGTTGGTAGGGTGGTCTTAAGACGTCTGGCTGAAGATATCTTAGATAGCATATATCTTGGCTCGTTTTTACGCTGACGTAATTTTCGTCAGTCATGCACGATCGTGAAATACTGGGAAGTGCAATAATACAAAGTAACACTCCGAGCTATTCAAACTCAGATGAGAGCGTTCCATTAATGACATGAAGGCAAATGAGAATGTTGCGCTTGCTACGTACAAACGCATTGGAACTGTGTGATAGCATTGGATACTATGTGATAGCAGTGGATATTGTGTGATACTAACAGGTGCTTGTGAAATACCTGAGAGTCTAGGAAGGGGAGTGGGGACGGCATTGTGATTCAACTGCCCCACCCCCATCAGGTTTTCTGCGGATAGTGCAAGAATGGCGCGCGGGAGCGGGCCGAAATTGGCATACATTCATCAATTTGGCATGTTGTGTCACAAATTTTAAGTCAGGTCATCTAGGGTCAACGAGTTAGTCTAAGTCAAGTGAGGTCACCTCCAAAAAAGTTAAACCAGTCGTCACGCTTTAACGGATACAGATATTGTAATGAAACTTTCAGCGTTTGCTTATTTTTAAAGATTGCTACAAAACGCACCAGAGACATTTTTCATTTTTTCCCTTTTTGGTTACTTATTAGTTTTGAATATTTGCCCATTGGAGTTCAAATCGAAGATTCTGGCTAAACTAAGCATTTGTTCTTGGGGAAAGTTGACTTCCAACAGCGTGTGTCGGTCCGCTCTACCCATTAGAAAAGGAAAATTAAAGAAAACTTGAAAACCCCAAATGTTAAAATCTTTAAAAAATTGTATTTTAGGTGGCAAAAATATTGCTCCTGGCTGATTTCGCTGTCCTTTTCTGATTCCAAATAATTTTTTCCCTCAAAATCTCCCCAAAAGTAAACCCCCAGAGTCAAAAACATGGTATAAGTCGAAAAAAACCTAGGCACCCTCGTAACGTCACTTTCGGGGGGACTTTTTCGGGGGGTGGGGCGTCGGGCCCTACTCGTCGAGCGCTTTCCAATGACACCTCTTTCGTTTTCGTGTGAAGATTAGTTTGAATATTAGAGGGGTTCCTATCAACCACCCCCAAAGACGGGGTGTGAGGATCTGACAGGAGAGGCAGGGATCTGTGAGGAACTGACAGGCGCGGGTAAATAGACGATTCAGAAATTTATGTTCAACCTGCTTTTTCCGCTAATCGCAAATCACCAAGAAAAATGCAATTTTGACAGCTAGCGACAAGAAGATTGCATCACAACAATGCTTGCCCGCTAAAGTGTCATTGAACTTAGAAGTGTTGCTGCATAAAACTGAAGGCAGAAAAAGGCCTTACAACTTTAAAACAACGTTTATGCATCTAGAGTCGGGGTTGTGACATTCAAATATGCCATGGGAGGTATTGAACCGAACGGCATGACGACAATTTAAGAATGCTAGTCTCAATGGACGTTCAATGGGGAACGCAATGTTATCCGGCCAGAAACTCGGATAATGGAATGTTAAATACTTGGAAGTACTGTTCAGTATAAAAGGTAGGAAGCTACTCAAAAGTATATCCAGTTACCCAGTTGCCAATCAAAATGTACCACGACGTATCCCGTTGCCAGCCTATGTCAACATCCCTGACCAACTTGTAATCCAGATTAGTGTCGTCCCTGCTGCGTTTTATTTTACGCCATCATTGCATGCAGAACTAAATATGATAATGCACCAAGTGAAGCTTAAAGATCATAGCTCTTACGTGAATGACATTCGCTGGTGTTCTTGCAAGTCAGTTACCTGTTCTTAACATGTCAGGTGTGCTCCGTGATATGTCAATGAGACACATAAATAGCCGCAAGGATTCTTAGTGCATCGCTTGTGAGCATTGCAATTCGGCAGCTTGTGCTATTGCACTGCAAAATGTCGATTCGGTTTGCGACATGATACGGCCAACGATTTGTATTGTGTGCAAATTCCTGCGGCTTCCTTCTGGCAACTCCCGCTGCCGGTTGCGCAATGCGTACCGGTCTCCATAGTGCCGCCGCGCACCTCCAACGCTGCCGGAATTATCTACGAGGTGATTTTGTTGGTTCTTGCCTGTGCTCAATCTCAGCTGATTGGATAAATGCGCCGTAAACGAAGTTAACTCGCCCTGCAGGTAGCGAACAAAGAAACCACCGGCCACCTTATTATTCGCAAACCAGCTAGGAGAGACGGTGCCTCTCCAGAATCGCGGTAACGGGCTGCTTCGTGCGGATCGCAGCTGCTTGCCGAATTCGCCGCCGTATGTTGCTATTTGGAGCAACAAAGTTCACCTCGAGCAAAGGAAATGAACTGGCGCAGAAAACCAGAGTTACTAAGTTACAAGCAGGAGAAAAAGAGCCGAAGAGTCCATGGCCGAAAGGCATCAGTACAGCGGACGAGAAGGAAGAATGTCCAAAAGTGAGCATGGTATAACCCTCAGTTATTGGGAACATGCAGAATGCTTGAAGTGTCACCAAAAACAAGTGTAGTGACGCAAGCAGGAACAAGTAACGGATAAAGTTAAATGCGCCGTCAGCCTGAGGTGGTAGTCAGTGTCGTCAGCCTGCGTGGTCGTAAGTGTCGTCAGTCTGCGGTGGTCGTCAGTGTCGTCAGCCTGTGGTGGTCTTAAGTGTCGTCAGCCTGCGGTGGCTGGCGTATCGTCAGCCTATGGTGGTCATCAGCGTCGTCAGCCTGTGGTGGTGGGTAGCGTAATCAGCCTGCGGTTGTCGGCCTGTCGTCAGCCTATGGTGGTCATCAGTGTCGTCAGCCTGTGGTTGTGGGTAGCGTAATCAGCCTGCGGTGGACGGCGTGTCGTCAGCCTGCGGTGGACGGCGTGTCGTCAGCCTATGGTGGTCGTCAGTGTCGTCAGCCTGTGGTTGTGGGTAGCGTAATCAGCCTGCGGTGGACGGCGTGTCGTCAGCCTATGGTGGTCATCAGTATCGTGAGCCTGTGGTTGTGGGTAGCGTAATCAGCCTGCGGTGGACGGCGTGTCGTCAGCCTGCGGTGGTCGGCGTGTCGTCAGCCTATGGTGGTCATCAGTGTCGTCAGCCTGTGGTTGTGGGTAGCGTAATCAGCCTGCGGTGGACGGCGTGTCGTCAGCCTATGGTGGTCATCAGTATCGTCAGCCTGTGGTTGTGGGTAGCGTAATCAGCCTGCGGTGGACGGCGTGTCGTCAGCCTATGGTGGTCATCAGTGTCGTCAGCCTGTGGTGACCGTCAGTGTCGTCAGCCTGCGGTTGTGGGTAGCGTAATCAGCCTGCGGTGGACGGCGTGTCGTCAGCCTATGGTGGTCATCAGTGTCGTCAGCCTGCGGTTGTGGGTAGCGTAATCAGCCTGCGGTGGACGGCGTGCCGTCAGCCTTTGGTGGTCATCAGTGTCGTCAACCTGCGGTGGTCAGCCACGATGTCATTGGGAAACTACGTGGGAAAACTGTGAAATGAAGGATGAATATTTGTGAATGTAAACAATGTAAATTATATAGTTTATCAGTGGGTCTATGAATGGATGCTAACCACATCAGCTCGGAGATTGCATGCTCAAAAACATCTTAATATTCTCCAACCAAATTGCTTCCAAAAACATGGCGATGCTGGCAAATCTAGCAATGCTGTAGTCGATTCTCGCAGCTCTGTATTGACATCCGGGTATGCCACTTTATTGGTAGGTTTGTTTTTGCTCAAGCATTGTTTCTTTTCTAAGAATGCCGGGCCGCCGTGCAATCGAGAATCTATAAATACTTCGCATCACCGCATTGTTTCATATAACGTGCTATTTTCGTCAATACCTGCAGGAACTTCAGTTCTGAAGCAAAGGCCTGCAAATGTTTGCGACGGCAAACTCGTTGCAATTACAGCCATGCTATTCACGGTCGTGGGTAAAGTAAGCACAATTACCACGTGATCTTCTGACGGTGCACCATCTCATAACTGTCGATAGCCAGAGGCTTTCAAGACACGGCTAAGTAATCAGTATTTTTATCATATTACATTATTATGTTATATTTCCTACGCCATACTGAACCCAGCTTGCACTACGTTAAAACGTTAACACAGTTTTAACTTTAACACAGGTGCTGTCAGCTGATGTTAATAATACTTCATGAGCATGTATTTTGGAAACACAATACGCGGAGGATTGCATCAATATCACCAAGGAAGCAAGTCAAGGGCAATTGTACTTCGTTTTTTTCTCCCAGCAGGGTAGAGGATGACGGATTTCCAGGACAAGGGAAATGTAGTTCGGAAAGGGAACGTGGGGTTATCTACGTATATTTTCACCACAGGAACACTTGCACCTTACTCGCGTGAATAGCCCAATGTTTAATTATATATCAAACGCCAGCGTAAGAGCGACAAAACATGAAAACATTGCAATCGTGCATGACCACACGTATCTGGGAGAACATTTTATCTCTCCCTTGCAATCGCTAACTAGTCATTGATAGTCACCCGGAACGTCGGATGTTCAAAGCTTAGACCTGTCAGTGATATTTTCAGAGATGTCCCATGACAATCTGGTGCCTCGAGCTGTGATCCGCCGTGGCCAGCCGACCAGAGATGCCATCCGCCAAGTCAGATGTCCGGAGCTGTCATCGTTCACAGGCAGCTTTTCAAAGCTGTCATCCGGTATATGAAATTTTCGCAGCTGTCATCCGTCACAGTGAAACATTCTGAGACAGGCACAGCGCAGTCGGCCGGTCCCACGACCAGCTACACCGACAGCTGCGGCGCCCTGTGGCCCCCACCACCCGGCCGGCCTCTAAGTAGCGCTTGGCCTCTAAGTGGCACCGTCAGGCCTTCACTGCACCCCATTGCGTGGTTGAGTGGGGAGGAGGGGGTCTGCGATCAGAGTGCCTACGTGCAGTGGTGGTCGCTGGTGACTCGGCTACCGGTCTGGCCGCCAGTCGGGCCGGGATACTCACAGACTCTGCTGCAGGAAGTTGGAGACGGCTAGCTTACGAATCATGACTGCAGTCTGCGGCACACTGTCGGCGTCTGTCGGTGGCGGTCGGACCGGCCCGGCACGCACCGCGTCGGCGGCTCCGGCGGCACCGGCGCTGCGCCGATCCGTCCGGCCGCCGACCGTGGTCGGCGCCACCCGGCCCGGGCTGATCCGGCCGGACCCGGGCTGGCCCGACCTGACCCGCCCCGACCCGACCCGACCCAGCCCGACCCGGCCCGACCCGGGCTGGCCCGGCCTGGCCCGACCCGACCCGACCCGACCCGACCCAACCCGACCCAACTCGACCCGACCCGACCCGGGCTGACTCGCCCTGACCCAACCCGACCCGACCCCACCTGACCCGACCGACCCGACCCGGCCCGACCCGACCCGACCTGACCCGACCCGACCTGACCCGACCAAACTCGACCCGACCCGACCCGGGTTGATTCACCCTGACCCGACCCGACCAGACCCGACCCGACCCTAAGCAGCCAGACCCGACCCGACCCAACCCGATCCGACCTGACCCGGCCAGATCCGACCCGACCAGACCCGGCCAGACCCCACCCGACCCGTCTCTGCCTGGCCTTTTCCGACGGGAACCAGCTTCATCCGATTCAATCCGACGTTATCCGATCATAATCAACCACCGGATCCATCGTACGCCACCGGATCCCATCGGACCCGCTGTGCCTCATCTGATGCAACCGGATCCCACCTGACGCCACCGGATCTAGCTGGACCCGCCGAACCCCATTAGATCCCACCGAACTCCACCTCATAAAACCGGATGCTACCGAACCCCATCGGATTCCACCGGACTCCATCAGACACCATGGGATCTAATCTGACCCCATCCAGTCTGTCCGACCCAACTGATCAAAGACAATCATGCCCAGCCTGACCGGATCCGAACCTTCCAGATCCGATCTCGCCCCACATAACACGACTCGTGTCTAGTGGTGTGATTTGCATCACAAAACAATTTCGAAAGTCACACACTGTTAAAAGACGTTCATTCTGAGAGGATAGCTATCCAGATGAATAATACGTGCATTAAATCACCGTAGCGGCGGTCACAACACTATAATCCGTGGGCTGAAATAGAGTTGCGCCTTGCAATATTGAAAATACTACAGATCAATTAGTCAGACATTTCGCATCAACAAAACAGCGTCGTCACTCCGGGCACTCAGTACCGTTCCTCATGGGCAAGCAACAGCTGGCGGCTCGAGCCGCTGTACCTCCAAATACACGACCAGGGGCATTATGCTCCTCGAGCCGCTGCACCTACTAACACACGGCTAGGGGCGCTTTGTGCCGGCTGGTATCGAGCATGATGTGCTCGGTGCCGGCTGGTATCGAGCATGATGTGCTCGATGCCGGCTGGTATCGAGCATAGTGCGCCTGGTGCCGGCTGGTAGCCGATGTCGATCCGGCTTAGGATAATATGTCGGGCACGTTTCTGCATATGTTCAATATCATTGGACGAACGTATGAAACGCTTCGATTGGTACACGGAAATTGCGTATTCCGAAACGGTCCAAATACTTGATGAATGAATACACAGTAGACCCGTCCTGGGATACCAGAGCGCTTGGGTCGCCTGAGCATGAACAATTGCTGCTTGTCGGAATGCGTCATTGTTGCGTGTAATCCACTTCAGATCAGAATGCAGCAGCATACCAAGTAGCTTACACTTTGCTCTGTTTCCCAAGGCGCTGCTCTATTTTCTAGCGTAGCGTACGCCCGATCTCAGCAACACCTCATCCGTACTTCCCAAATGTAAACAGAATTTCGCTCGCTCTTGCAAACGTGTTTGCTCGTTCGCATCCTGCGCACCTCAACTTAAAGTGTGTGTCGTCCTACAAAACAGCAAACATCATATTTGGATTCCACCATTGTCTACCGAAGGAGGGTGATGGTGGAGCACCCCCATCCCCACTCCTCCCCAGCCAGTTTGTTTTAGCTATGAGCTCCAAGTCTGATTCAGATGGTGCCGTGCAACTTAGAGTAGCCGATGGTGCGTTTTATGTGCACATTTGGAGGCAACGAACAAATCTGTTCGTGACAGGTCACCGATATATGGTGTCAATCTTCATGGTATGTCAGGCTATATATTAGTCTGACATCGGATTATATATATTATATAGCCTGTGGATTACAAAGACGATGGTATTGCACACAATTAGCATTAGTGACATACTGGGGCGGTTTTGGTCCTTCTCAAGTAGGTAAACTAATATGTCCCGGTCAACTCTATCCCTCATCTCCTCTCCCCAACACAAACTCCCATTTTGGCTCCTTTACTTTGTGGTATAGGAAATGTTTTGCTTTGCTGTTTTCACCTAAGAAGGATCCAAGTGGGGCCCGGGGTCTTCAGGCTGGTCATCAGGCAACACCTTGCGGGCAACTTTGCATTCGTGTCACTTTTCCCATCTCTAATCATCTAAGGTGCCTAAAAAGTAACCGGCAGTTTAATCTACAATTGTTAAATTTAGCACAAATTATCTTTTCTCAAACACTAAATGTGGACTAAAACTTCCCGATGATTAGGTGCATTAGATCCAGATGACCATGGCGGGAAGGAAGTGTTTAAAGTGTCATTTCATAATGAGTCACAAAGCGAGCAATTTATCCTACGATCAACTAATGTCACTATTCCATTAATTAACTGAATGCCATGGATGGCGTATATCGATGAAGTATGGCGCGGGAGAAGCATAGATGGCGCTATACATCGATGAAACATAACGCTGGAGAAGCATAGATGGCGTTGTATACCGATGAAGTATGGTGCTGGAGAAGCATAGATGACGCTGTATATCGAAGTATGGCGCTGAAGATGCATAGATGGCGCTGTATATCGATGAAGTATGGTGCTGGAGAAGCATAGATGGCGTTGTATATCGATGAAGTATGGCGCTGAAGATGCATAGATGGCGCTGTATATCGATGAAGTATGGCACTGGAGAATCATAGGCAGCACTGCTGGTTTCAATGATCATCACAAAGAAATCGCAAAACGAATTTGCACGAAGGCAAAGTAGTGTTCAAACATCATCATATAACTCCTTTGTTTATGAGCTATCGCAGTAATGAACTAATTAGTTTGATGACATTTTACCAGCTACTTACCTACACCGGGAAAAGATCACTTCAACATGATGAATGGTTTGTGCCACCATGAATCTGTGGATAGGAAAGTTAGTGAACCGGTGGCAACTAAAAGTATTTCATAACAGATGGGCTACCACGATAAAAGGCAAGACAATAATACATGTGGAGAAATAGATACACATAGATTTAACGAGTGTCATTCTCTTGCAACTGAATACTGAAGAAGGAGGGTCTACCCCAAACTGTATGTGTTTATAACTTTCAAGCATCGAATTGAACATTTTTACCATGGTGATGCATGAAGCAAACAACATATTGCTTGGACACCAAACCTCTAATATTGTAACATGAATATGGCGCTGGAATTGTTCCTCCATTCTATATCATACAAAAAGAAAGTGTGATGACTCCAAATGGTACCAAAGTTGCAGCAGCGAAGTGCTATAAATGCGTTAACACGCGCACGTCCGGGGGGCAGATATCTGCCCCACCTGCAGATTTTCCTAATTTTCCGCCATACTAATCGGGTTAGCAAGGCCAAACCTCGCATGACTGTTCATTAGTATTTTTCGCATATCCTCATACATTTTAAACCCTGGGTCGTCCCAGGTCATGTCACCAGGTCAGGCGAAGTGACCCAACATCCCTCGGAGTTCTAGGTGCCATAACTTCCACGATAATTGGGCGATTTATTTCAAACTTGTAACACGTTATGATTTCATCAGGGACCATAATATATATATATATATATATATATATATATATATATATATATATATATATATATATATATTGTTTTTTTCGTAGCCTGAGGTCAGGTCGCGACCATGGCTTCCCCCATTATAGGGCTATGGTAAAATATACAAATGTTTCCTGGTTACATATTTGCTCTCGGATTGACCTCACAACGGTTGCGGCGTTTAGTTGGAAGTTATGCTCAATGTTACCGCTGACATTTTTGCTCAGTGTCCTCACCAAGATCATCTGAGGTCACCTAAGATCATTAGCACATTTCTGCGCATTATATCGCACTGCATTGATCTAGAAGGCTGAAATTACCGTCATTGTTTGTTACCGTTTGTTTCTATCTGTTACAGGTCCTGAGATATGTGTCAATATCTGATAGTCCCACCCGATCTGGTCGAATTTGACCAATGATGGCCCAGTGACCTGAATATTGACCTGAGCGAAAAAATGACCGAAACACTTTCGATAGAACCTGTCACCAGCCATCCATCTCCGTTTTCAGTTTGTCGTTAGCTAACATAGTTATAGAGTTATTAAGGGGCAAACATCTGCCTCCCCGGACCGGCGAAGTTGGCGCGGACCGTCGGACGTGCGAGTGTTAAAGACAGACAGCATGAAATCAATTGGTCCGTAGAAATATTAAAAAAGAACACATACTGACCAAGTGCCAACTTTTATTAAGATTTAATGTTTCTCTACAAGCATCACCAGCTAGTTTTTTGGTATCAAGGGTACAGCCATAGCCATTTTGAACGCCAAAATGATCCGCAGAGCTGCAACTGAAAACTGATTGAGAAAGGTGGGGTTCTGACGTTCCAACTTACATATCCACAAATAAAATACCTGCCACATATTTCAAGGATCAGGCGTCACTCCGGATGGGACACTGTACCTGAGTATCCTTCGAAATGAAAGTACCGATGGTTCTAGATGTGAGACAACCAGGTCCCTATCAAGGTAGGGCAGACTAAATAATTGAACCTTTCACTTGTTTGGTGCTTAGTCTAACCATATTATTGCAATGAAAGTAGCACAAAGTGTGCAACATCTTCCCGAATGCCTGGCTATGCACGACTGGTGGGTAACTATGTACATTCTCGAGGATGCTATTCCATTGATTGCAACAGTCCACAACACTTTCTGGGGTACTATCTCATATAGTTGCATGCTAAAATTCAGGAGTGCTTGTCAGGTTTCAGTGTGGCACATGGCACCCTAAGATGTTACAATTTGCCAATTTACAATTGTCACCGCTGTAGCCGGGTGTGTCCACCGCCTTCTTCTCTGTTTGCATCATCACCATGCTGAACATTGGCTGCTTGTCATCTCATCGCGAACTTGTGCACCTGCTCGTCTTCCTCGCTGTCGTGCGTGTCCTGGTGCAAGTCGAACAGCAATTACTTGCTGTTTCAATTTGCAACGTGGCCTACTTGTTCAAGCAGTTCTCTACTGGATGCTTTTATAAAGAATTGTCGCAATTTTGTGAATCGCTGTGATTCGCGATTTTGTCATGCCCGTGCATCGTTCGCTGCGGCCGGGCGGCAGGCCGTCAGCGCAAGAACTGCAGCGACCCGGGTGACCTTGAAATCGGCCGTTCCCGGTCACAAGCTGACCTAGTGATTGGCCCGGGCGGGACGGTCCCGGGCGTCCATCCTGCTGATGTGCGCGTCCGCCCACGCCAGACCAGGCGTGGCAGTCACGCGCCCGGAGTACGGCGTCGCGGCAGCAGAGGGGGCATCGGTGGGATTGTCGCGTGCGGAGAAAGTCCGTACTACTGATCGGTCTCATCAACATTCAGAGACTGAAACAGCAGTTTCTCGAGAGTCTTTCGAGATCAGGCAACTCCAGTATGACATTGCACTCAACGAGACCTGGCTTAGGCCCTCCACACCAAATCGTCTGTTGGTACTTCCGGGTTATCACCTCTATCGAGCAGACCGGTTGGGCAAACGAGGCTTCGGTGGCGTGGGCGTGACCGCCAGGGACGGCATAAGCGTGACACTGCTGAAGATGACTGTTGAACCACGACCCAACAGCAGGCTCGAGTCATTGTGAACGTTGGTGAAGCCGGACGGCAAGCGGAGGTTCATTCTCGGCACTGTTTACCACCCTCCCCGGCGCAATGTTTCCAGACTTGAAAGCGGACTTCTCTGATCTCGAGTCCCGGTACGAACGGATTTCTATCGATTATTCATCATGTAAAGTGATTTTCTGCGGCGATCTAGGTTGCCATCTTACAAAGCCTGTTGGTGACTGAGAAAAAGCTGATGAACGAATCTGTGTCTGATTACTTGCTGTTTCAATTTATAACGAGCCCCACTTGTTCAAGCGGAGCGGAACTCTACTGGATGTCTTTTCAACGAATTGTCGTCATTTTGTGAAACGTTGTGGTTCGCGATTTTGTCACTTAGCACGCACAAGTCTGCTTCGTTTTTATCGATGTTCCTCGCTTCCGTCATGCATGTCACACCGTATACCCTCGTAGCTTGTACCGGATTAACCAAGATGCTTTGAATCGTGACCTATTGTGCGTGGATTGGCGGGGGTGTTTTTTTTGTGCAGACGGTTACATTGAAGTGAAACGCCTTCATAAATGGCTTTTTACCGATTTTTTTACTAGCACGCTCCAATTAGGCGTATGCGCAGCAGGAACCATTGCGCCCCAGCGGTGTTGGACAGAACTAGAGATCCTATGGCCGGCCGCTGGGAGGCACTGTATTTCTCAGGTCACGGCTCTGCCGTGCATCGAGAGCTCAACAGAGAGTGCGTTTTGCATTTCTGCGCGCCACCCTTAGTTTTTTAAAATAGTTTTTACATATAAAAATAATCTGAATTCTTCCTGGGGTGGCTTTATGAACCAGGGTTAAATTGCTATGCAGAGCTTGTTGCGTGAACCCTGGCCCCACCACCCGATCCATGAATTCCAGCTCAACGGCAGAATTTAGACGGGTAGTTTAACGTGCCGTCAATGCACCGACACGGCCGCCCGGCAGCTCGTCCCCGGTCTTATCAGCTGCCAACTGACCCTCCTAGCCGGGGGCTAAATGCGAGCGCGTAAAGCGACTCGAATCCTGTGTTGCCAGGAAAGGGAAGACCAGTGCAGGCCAGCGCTCTTACCAACTGAGCTATCGGGGCAGACAACTGAGCTACCTTGACGAC